>CM046335.1:2708367-3245581 GCA_025403435.1 Artocarpus heterophyllus
ATCGTTTGCAACCCAAAGTTTGATAACGTTTATACTGTTACGACAGGTGGTTTATGCTTCATATGTACGTCGTTTTACCTCTGCAACATTAGCAACATTTTGTAGTACATTTTCTTATTTGCTTTGTCGAGCTTAATTAATGCTGACGAAATGCAAGTGTGTTCTTTACAAGTTCCAAATGAGTGAGTAATTCCCAGATTATGGTCACATTAAAGGGTAGCAAAACTAATTGGCTAGGTCACAATAAGCACCAAATTTCACCCTCACTAATTGGAGCAATTACATATGTGTTAAGTTCATAGATTTAAACCACAGTTGAACCTTTTTGCTACAGTATTTTTCTCACAAAATTTAAATTTTAGTTTAAACTTTTCGTTTAGATCTGAAAACCAAACAGGTGTACGTTTTTTTAGTTCCTCTATCTTACTTCGTGTTCTTTTCTTTGTGCATGCTCTATTCTAACATTAAGATTCTCTTTGCATGTATGTTGATAAAAAACGAAAACGTCGAGTAATTGTTAGAGGGAAAAAAAAAACACACAACGAATATATTATAAAAAATAAAAATAAAAACCATGAATATGTGTATGGAAGCAAGCTGGCATTTGAGAAATATATATATATATATATATATATTAATTTTTTTTTAAAGTAAAACATCTTTTTACATCTTGCTTTTGCAAAGACGTTGTCTTCCCCATGTTGGCTAACGGCTTTATCTCCTTTTTCCCGTCATTGCTTTTAAATGAAAACTTTTCAGCTTATTTCTTTTATCCTTGCCCTTACGTTTATAATTGTTATTGTTATTGTTATCATTATTATTAGGGTTTTTTGTTTGCACACTTATCTTCAAAACTTTCATGTTTTTGTAAAATTAAAGTGGTCTTTAAAATTTTCTTTTGGTAATTAGGTTCTTAAACTTAACAAAATATGACAGTTTGGTACTTAGGTTCCCAAACTGTCTTGACAATTAAGATAAAAAAGATCAAGTAAGACGCATGTGACCCATTTGAAACACCAATATACCTCATTTGAAACTAATAAAAGTAAAACTAATTCAATTTAATGCCCAAAAAAGAAGAAAATAAAAGAAAATAAAAATTAATTTTTTAATGATTTTTTAACAATTTTGTTTGTTTATATTTATATTTTAGTTATTGTAGTGCTAGAAATTACACACATTTCCTTTTAAATAGATTATGTGTCTCTCACGTGATTGTTTTCTATCTTAATTTTGACAAATATTTGTGATCTAAGATACTTAATTACCACACTCAACTAAGTTTAAGAACCTAACTACTACGAAAAAAGTTTAAAGAACCCATTACAAAAAAGCTTAAAGTTTAAGGGATAAATGTATTAAAAACCTTTATAATTATTAGTTGTTATGATCCTTTGGGAAGACCATATATTAACATATAAACTAAACATGAAATTATTTATTCCTAACTATTGTTAACCTTTTTTTTCTTCTTTTTGATGATGGACGATGACAGAGGTCTTGCCACTTTTTACTTGAAAAAGAATCCATAATGAAATTTGTTAACTGTAGCTGCTATTTATTTTACTGTACAAGCTTTTCCTCATTTGAGCTTTTCCCCTCCCTTCGTTTGTTTGATACACTTCTTTTTTATTTATTTTTATTTCCTTTTCTTTTCCTTCTTGCAGGTATCGTTCATTGCGCCTTTCTTTTCAACTTCTTTGTCCGTTCTTCTCTCATGTTTTTCCTTCCTTTTTTTCATGCCTTCTATCACAATTCTCCCTCTCTCCTGTGGATATGGCCTGGCCTTCTTTCTTTTGTTTCTTCCTCTCTTTCTCTTTATTTTAGTTTGGATACTCATAGACCGTTTGGAAAGAGCGGGTGAAAACATCGATTACACTATAAACAGTATAAAGCTTTCATCTATAAATTTGTGTGGATAACCAATTCTAGACTGCAAAAGGCCCAAGAGAAAAAAATTATAAATATTGTACTGTTTATTGCATTGGTTTAAACCATAATTCAAACTATTTTTTTATAGTGTTTTCTTTTTAAAAAAATTTAGATTTCTTTATGTTGAACCCATATATTGAACCCAACTTACAACAGCTGTTGAGATAACCCTTAATTTAGTACAACTATTTGAACTCATTAGTTTAAGTCGTTTAAAGTGTAAAGCTATGAATAGTTATAACATAAAAAAATAACTATAGTTTAAAGCCCTTATATATTATAATATTTTAAACAAAAATGATTTAATTTAATCATTTGTTTGAACTATTCTCACAAACACATATAAACTTTAATAAATAATAGTTGCTAACTTAAATTAATTCCTTTTAAATAAGGAAAATCGTTCCCTACACTAAACTTTCCATAATCTCTTTTTCCTTTTTGCCACCTTCATTGGCTTGATTATAGACTCGCAAGTCCCAACTTGGTAGTTATCTGACTTCTTAGTTCAATTATTATTTTGGTTGTCTCTCTTTCATTTTTGATAATATATGCATGCAGAAATATCCTTTCACATCAAAAATAGAAAAATCTTTCTACTACCTTCTATCTCAATTACTGCCTTTCCTATCTCAACTAACTCCTGATTGTTATAACATTGTTGCAGAAAAATAACAATTTTTTAGAGCATTAGCGCACTACAACTTGCCATGATGTACAGCTGTGGTTTTAATAGTTATTTTTCGACGAGTATTGTTATTAATAGTGTGATACGAATCATACAGTTGTTACGAATATAATAATTGATTAAAAGACACTTATAATGATTAATGAGAATAAATTCTTATTACGTCTCGTCATTGATTATTATTAAAATATATTCTTTTTAATTAGAAGCATAAACATTAGAGATGTACTTCATACGACAACAAAACTTGGCAAAACTTTGCAATTGCCAATCGTTGCAATTTTTAATTAAATAAAACAAACCAAAACAGGAAATCAAATTTCAATTGCATGAAATGAACCGATTATTAAATCAATTGCTATGAAATGAAGTAGGAATTGCAATTCAAAGTGGCAGTTGTTGACAATCACAGAACAAAACAATAAACACAACGGAGCCACACATATAGTCGAGAATAAGTGACCGTTCTATCTGAATTTTATTTTATTTTGATTTATTGAATATTTTGTTTAAATTTATATATAGTTCACCCCTCTAAAAATATTAAATTATATCTCTACCCTCTGCGCTTATTTTTCATTACTGGACGGTACGTTCAAAATGCATGCAATATATCCACCAAAATTCAAAGGAGAATAGAACGACCATCCTATCGAATCATGTGCCGAATTCATGAAATGTCTATTCCTGCAATAAATCCGTTTCTTTATTCAGCTAATATTTTTGGAAATGAGAAATATACTTCATATTAGACGAACATATTTACTCCGTTGTTGCTGCAGTAAGCATTATGAAAAGTAATTCTCACATTTTTTGTCGTTTGTTTTACATATATTAGAGTCTCAACAAAAGTGAATCATTAATAGCAGCTACATACTGAAGCAGATAAATTCCACAATATGAAAAAGAAAAAATGCAACATAGATGATTGCAAACGTAACCTAGCGGCAATATGGCACCTAACTTCAGTCATAAATAGAGTTAAAATTTCTTAGGTTATTATTATTATGCTTCGAATCAAGGTTTTTATATAAAAATATTTGAAGTACTTCCAGTGCTCTATATATATATAATTACTTTATGTTTAATCTTTAATCATCTTTAAAAGAGAATGAGTTTCATAAGAGAGTTTCCGAATTTCTTTAACCTGGTTAAAACCGGTTTAACTTCGTTTTTCAATACGTTATTTGCATAATATTTGCAGGAGGTGTTCGCGCACTTGGTGCATTAATTGCCCTTTTTTTTTATTCGCTTTTTGTTGAATGACATTTCATGGGTGGCTTTTTTTTTTCTTTTTTTTTTCCGATCAACAAACGATGAAAAGAACATATTGGGTCCCACTTTAGATGGAAAACGCGCGTTGTCCTGTCTATAATCTTCAAATTTCATGTTGAAAAATATAGGCTGAATCTGTAATTTCTTAAAATATAGATAGGGTGATATTTTCTTTAAGGTTTTATTTGCCTCCTGTTATGAAAGTTTGTAAACAGCATTTCTATAGTAAATTACTCTCAATATATAATAAATTTTGAATACTATATTAAGTAATAATATGGTATTCTAGAATAACATATTAAGTAATAATATGGTATTCTAGAACAGCATATGAAATTAGAAAAATCTGGAACATATTTATAGATTTAGTGTGTCCATATACGAATGGATGCAATCGTTGTCATTTATGCAATTTTTTACGTAAAGGTATTTTTTTCGTGAATCAACATAACTATTACAGCAGATATATTTGTTGATAATAGATAGTTTTATTCAAATAAAAGGATGCAAATAAACACAACGGTTTGAAACAATTAACAAAGTCATTACACTCCAATATCAACAATTACAAATTTAGCCCAGCGTCAAGGCCACTGCTTCGTTTATCCCTTGCTCAAATTTCCAGTGTGGCTTCAAAATTCTAGCATTGGGATGCTTGACACTTGTTTGTTTTTTTTATTTAAATGTATGAATTTAACTTTTAACGTTTGAAAGACATGTTATAATTTCTCTGACATTTTATGCTATAGCCTTCTAATTATATTAGCTTGATGTAATAGATTTGATCACATGTTTTCTTTTAATATTTAATTCTTTCATCTTTGTAGCCTTCTATATATTTTAAAATGTTCTATTATTATAGATTATTATATAGGAGAAGAACTGTAACAAGGAAAATAGGCATATATGTGGCACGTATTCAACTAATTATATAAAACATTAATTCACTACAAAACTTAGACTTTAGTTACAATAATTTTTAGCAAAACTATGAAGTTTTTAGTCATGAAAATATTTCGTGACTAAAAATCTAGTGTCTAAAAGTTTTAGCCATAACAAAAATTAAACTAATTGCACATTAATCGTAATATTTTGTTGCAACTAAAAGTTCCATTAAAAATTGTTTTAACTAAAAGTTCCTTAGTTTTTTGTAATGGTTATATGATAAATATATCAACGCGTTTATTGGATAAACACAAGCACCTGATTCACACTTCTTTCAAAGTATTGTATCAACAAGCATGGAAAGTAGCCGGCCCGTCACTCCATATAATCCAACTTCAATAGAATTAATAGGATGGTTGACAAAATGGTTTCTAAGTAAAAAATAAGTTCAAACTCTGTAATATGTGAAATTTTTATACTGTAACGTATTTTTATTTTATACTAAAATATTAAAAAACTTTACACTAGTGTAGCTGGTTCAAACTCATAAGTTTGAACTAATATAAACTAATATTTCAAACACAAAGTAAATCTACAATACTTTCATTACGTTCAATTATTTACTACAGTACTTTTATCCGGTTGGAACATCGTTTACAACCTAAAGTTTGATAACGTTTATACTACTACGACAAGCGGTTTATGCAACGTATGTACGTCGTTTTACCTCTGCAATATTAGCAACATTTTAAAGTACATTTTTCTTAATTGCTTTGTTTAGCTTTATTAATAATGCTGACTAAATGCAAGTGTTGTTTAAAAGTTCCAAACCAGCGAGTAATTCCCAAATTATGGTCACATTAAAGACTCACTAAACTAATTGGCTAGGTCAAAATAAGCACCAGATATCACCCTCACTAATTGAACCTTTTTGCTACAGTATTTTCTCCCATAAAAGTTTAAATTTTCGTTTAAACTTTCTATTCAAATCTAGAAACCAAAGAAGTGGTACATTTTCTTAGTTCCTCTATTAGTCTCTTACTTTGTGGTATTTTCTTTGTGCATGCTCTATTCTGATATTAAAATTTTCTTTACCTGGATGTTGATAAAAAATGAAAACGTCGAGTAATTGTTAGAGGAAAAAAACACACGGCAAAAACATGGTTTTTTTTCAAAAAATAAAAACCATGAATATGTTTACAGAAGCAAGCTGGCACTTGAGAAACATATGCATACACACAGATATATATTAATTTTTTAAAGGTAAAACATATGTTTACTTCTTGCTTTTGCAAAGATCTTGTCTTCCCCATGTTGGCTGCCGGCTTTATCGCCTTTTTCCCATCATTGCGTTTTAAATGAAAACTTTTCGGCTTGTTTTCTCTTTTATCCTTACCCTTACGTTTATAATTGGTATGGTTATTGTTATTGTTATCGTTATTATTAGGGTTTTTTTTTTTTTTGCACATTTATCTTAGAAACTTTCATGTTTTTGTAAAATTAAAGTGGTCTTTAAAATTTGTTTTTTGGCAATTAAGTCCTTAAACTAAACAAAATATGACAATCAAGTTCTAATCACAAACTTTCTTCAAACTTAGGACAGAAAACGATCAAGTGAGATGCACATGACCCATTTAAAATACCTATATACCTCATTTGAAAGTAATAAAAGTAAACTATTCAATTTTATGCCAAAAAAAAAGAAGAAAAAAGAAAATAAAAATATCATTTTTTATATTTTTTAACAATTTTGTTGGCTTATATTTATATTTTAGTTATTGTGATACTTGACATTTAACACATTTTCTTCTAAATAGGTTATGTGTTTCTCACATTATTATTTTTCGTCTTAATTTTGACAAACATTTGTGATAAGAGACTTAATTTCTACACTTAACTAAATTTAGAGACCTAATTACTACGAAAAAAAATACATTACAAAAGCCTAAAGTTTAAGGAATATTTGTACTAAAAACCTCTATAATTATTAGTTGTTATGATCCTTTGGGAGGACCATACATTAACATATAAACTAAACATGAAATTTATTTATTCCTTACTATTGTTCTTCTTTTTGATGATGGAAGATGACAGAGGTCTTGCCACTTTTTACTTGCAAAAGAATCTATAATGAAATTTGTTAACTCTAGCTGCTTTATTTTTTTTACTGTACAAGATTTTCCTCATTTGAGTCTTTCCCCTCTCTTCCCTTGTTTGCTACACTTATTTTTATTTATTTATTTTTATTTCCTTTTCTTTTCCTTCTTGCTGGTATCGTTCATTGTGCCTTTCTTTTCAACTTCTCTATCCGTTCTTCTCTCATGTTTTTCCTTCTATCTTTTCACGCCTTCTCTCACTATTCTCCCTCTCTTCAATTGGACTAGAGCCTGTGGATAGGCCTGGCCTTCTTTCTGTTGTTTCTCCCTCTCTCCTTATTTGTGTTTGGATACTCATAGACCGTTTGAAAAGAGCGATTAAAATCATCAGTTATAATTATAAACATATAAAAACTTTCATCTATAGGTTTTTCCGCGAGAAGCTTGTGTGGATAACTAGTTCTTGGACTTTAGAAGGTCCCAAGAGAAAAAATTATAAATATTGTACCTTTATTGCACTGGTTCAAACTACAATTCAAACTATTTTTTTTACAATATTTTCTTTTGAAAAAATATAAATTTTTATTCAAATCTATAAGTTTGTGTGGGAGAAGCTTGTGGGAGAAGGTTGTGTGGATAACTGGTTCTTGGACTGTAGGATACCCCAAGAGAAAATATTATAAATATTGGGCCGTTTCTTTCGCTAGTTCAAAATATAATTCAAACTGTTTTGTTATAGTGTTTTTTTTTTCCAAAAACAATTAAATTTCTATTCCGACCTCTGAAATAATCAGGTCTGATAGTATTTTTACTATATAAAAAGATACATTTAACTTTTATTGTATGACAACTTTATTACATAAGGATATAGGAACCATAGTCCCAGTGGTTTGCACGCTATAAATAAAGGTACTGCACGACTAATACCACACATAAGATGATACGAGACACTTGGACACACTTTCATGACATCAGAGCGATAAAACTGATAAATTTTAAGATACAACACTACAATTTTATTAAATGATGAAATTTTTCACGGCAATTCGCGAAAACCGTTGTTTTATACCCGTTAAAAACAGTGTAAAAAACTTTGACCTTGACAAAATGAGAAAGAAGATGTAAATACAAAATATGAAGATCTTTTTTTTTTTAATTTTGCATTGGAAGAACATTAATTAGATTACTTGGACCAAAGTAGCTGTCTTATTTTAACCTCAGAAGCACCACCCAAGGCCTTAGACGGCAATCTCTCCTGAGCAGAATTGAATCGATGATCCTTCGTTTTAGGGAAAAAGAAGTGAATTGAATAAAATTATGAAGGGTTTGTGAGCTTCATCATTCTGAATTGAAAAAAGAAAAAAAAAAAAAAGACATATCTTTTAAAACGAACATGTAATTTCAAATATGGTTTCACAAGCAGGAGACATTCTTTTCGGCCTGAAAGTTTGTCGTCTAAATTCAAAAAAAAAAAAAAAGGACGTGAAAATCTGTAGAACTTCCGTCGTATAGTCATAGAAGGACACGTAATTAAGATTAGCTTTTTCACAATTAATTTTGTTTATTGATCAACGGCTTGTGGTTTTGTTCTATAGATTGGTGTCATTGAAGGAAATATTTGCCGTTAAAGAAAATACCGCATGCAGTTTGATGATCAAAATTTCCTATCGTTTAAGGAGAAAAGACGTTATTTTTCTTTCGAGTATTGCTTCGTTAGACATTAATTAATATGTTGACTTGTCGTTTCTCATTTCTTGTCGTTCAAATCATAAAGACAACTACTCGTCAGCTATATAACAGGAAGTTTGATGTTGTTTACAATGGATAAAGACTGTCGTTTCAACATCAAATTTTGTTGTTGTTTATTGTAGCGAATGGCATGTAAGTGGTGTTTGGTGTGATGTGAACTACAAACTTAGCTATGAACAGTGTAAAGTTCTCATATGTTACAATAAAAAAGAAAAAAAAAATTGCTATAATGTAAAGCTTTCACATACTATAGTAAAAATGGTTCCTGTCAATGATTCCCACTACTAGCCAAACACCTTGTTAGTCTCTACTCGACAATTTCCGGTTGTTATAGAAATAAAAACATGTCTATTTAAAAAGGACATTTAGCTTATAAAGTTGTACTTCAATAGTCTTTTATATTTATATATATATATTATTTTGTGACATATATAAAATATTTACAAACTAAAGTCATATTTTAACTTAATAAACATAATTGAGTCATTTGTTTTATTAGCCCATTCGTTTTACTACAATTTACAGCACCGTAATCTTTTATCTTTTTGTCGTGACTTTGTTTTTTTTTTCTTTTCCTTTTTGGGGTAATGTCTTACCTTTTTCTCCGCTGTTAGTTGCGTTTAAACGCCAACTTTTCTGCTTGCTTTGTTTTAGTGATGGACCACAAGTACAACCTTGAAGAATTTAACATTAATTCATAGTTTTCTGGACAAAACATCAATGCAAATATCAATTTACATAAATATTTCACAGATATAGTTTCTATACTGTCACTGTAGATGTCCCTATATTCTTTTTACCTAGAAGTAGATCCATACCGTCGATAGAGAGTCTACCTTGATGTAGATCTACGGTGGTAGTCAGTCCACCCAGATCAAGTACTGTATGGTGGATGACTCGGATTTTTATGGTTCTGTTTGTTTGACTTTTTCCCCTTAAACTTGACTCTTCTTGTAAAATTTGGCAGATTGAATGTGAACGTGAAATGAGTTGGTCGACTTGCTAATTGGCTTGATCTAGTTGGGAGCTGGTTCGATTAGATTGCATTCTTCAGATTCTGGAGAGTGGAAACAATCTGAATAGGAGCTCTAGGTTTTTATCCCTCTTGTGCTGGACATTGTTTCCCTTTTGTGAAACCTTACTTTTTTCTTCCTTTTTTTTCTAAACAGGTCGTAGAGTCACCAAGCATGATGACTGCCTCTTATTAAAAAATTCACAATTTTTTTTTTTACTTCGTCCTAGATTTTATACTATACTTGCTTTACCAACTACGAAGAAATCAACAACACAATATATATCTTGATCTTTTAAATTTAGGAGATTTCTTCGTTGGACACTGATGTCTACGAAAAAAAAAAAGAGAGGACCAGATTTAACGATGAGCCCTATCAATAATCCCCATTGAAAAAAAATCCTTAAATTTAATCTTTTTTCTTTAATTATGCTAAGAAATAATTAAGATGATAGAAATCGAATCTAGAAGTTAAATGAACAATATTCCTATCACAATCATCCCCGTCAGGACATTTCTTTGATGCTGCAAAGTGTGGCCACTAGATTTGCAATAGATTTTGTTGATGAGAACACAAACTTTGTAATTTATTAAGATTTATAGGGCAATTGGTAAGTTGATTAGAAGCAATTAACTATAGTGTAAAGCTCTTAGTAGCTATAATAAAAAGCAAAAATTAATTGCTACACGATAAAGCTCTTACGTGTTATAGTTTTTAGAACAAAATTTTTAGTTCTAACAAGTTTAGGTTCAATTTTAATGTTGAACATCAATTCACGAGGATTGAATCTCAACGCTTAGATAATTTATGTGAAAATGTGTTTATATAAAGGATTTAGAATTTACAATTCGTCGGGTTTAAAAGTCGTTTTGAACATGTGAGCTTACATAATATGTGTTTGGTACGTGAAATAAATAAATGGTTCAAAATAATGAGAATGATTTAAAACAAATAAACTGTTAATTTTGAAAACTTGACCCCCTTATAAATTCTAACTGTTTTGAACCATTCTCTACAGTAAAAACCCTTTTTCAATATTGCCAGTTTACCAAATATCTTAATTGTATGATTAGAAAGAATGAACAAAGAAATTTGGTTGAAATCCAAAGAATCTTCTCAACATTTTAGTTCATCAAAATAGTATCACCTTATTTAAATGCAAATTACGTCTTAACGTATATATTTATCCCGGAAGACGAATCTTTAAGAGAGAACAAAGAACAAAAAAAAAACATAAATTTTACTTTTAGAAAAATGTAAAGAAAGTAGAAGTTAATTAATTACATTATTAATTATCAAAGACAACTTTACTTTTATTTATGACTTTCTTACATCATCATAGAGAGCTATATATACAAAATAGCTCTGAGTTTGCACACCACACAGACAAAAGTGCGCAATAAATATTGCGACACATACAAAATGAGTGATAAAACTAATTTCATCATATAGGAAGACATATTTTTCATTTGCAGCTGTTTATTACACCCGTAGCACACCGTAAACAAAAGTAAAAGGTTGACACTGACACATAGGAGAAAGTACGTACACACAAAGACGAGTGATAAAACTGATAAATCTTAAAATATAACAAACATATTGTAGTCTCGAAATTTGTACTCTGGACCCGTAAATTTCATCTTTAAATTTCAAGACGAAACAACCATATGGATCCCTTGCGATTTGGTGTTACCGGCTACACATCGCAAAGACTGGCATGTGAGGCCCCAACAACATCCCAGTACTATTCCAGGGGCCATGGAGCCGCAAATCTCACCAAGTGCTTGACACGGACCTTGTTTACACGTTCCTGACCAGTCTGTAATCCCTGGGTTACGATCACATTCAAGGGTACCGCAACACCAAGTGGCTAGGTCGCAATATTCTCCGAGTCCAGCACAGTTGGGTTGCGGCTCCTTCAGCTTCCTGTTGGGCAAGTTGCTATCATTAGAATCTGCATGAGCATATGAAACCATGCAACTCGCTGCTACAATTAAAACAAATAACACCCACATTACAAGTTGTTGCAAAGTAATATTCTTAGTACCCGCCATCTCTCTATTTTTTTTTTATTCTTTTTATTTTTTCTTAGTGTCTTTGATCTCTAAAAACCTTTAAGCCCGTTGTATTTATAGCCAGCACCTATGATCTATTTATTACAAAAGAGAACGTTGAGAAATAATTGAAAAGCAATATGTGGCAAGAAAGTTAAATCAAAATAATTGAAAAGCTACATGTAGCAAGAAAGTTAAATCAAAATAATCCAAAATTAATAATAGAAACATGCATGTCTCTAAACTTGGCTGGCCCATATCATGATAATGGGAAATATTTGTGCATTTTTAATTTTTTTTGAAGTTCATATCTAATCTGTATAATTGTGATGCTTGGTGTCATTCTTCATGATTTCTTTTGATATGTGCAAGCTTGTACGCAAAATGAATATGCAACCATATATAGATGTCATATATGAATATCTGATTATATAGCCTGATTTTAGTTGTCCATTCACTTCATTTTATTTAAAAAGATGCCATTTCTTTTGTCTTTCCTTTTTTTAGTAATATCTTCTACCCTCTATTTTATAAAATTCCTTTTTATACTAATTTTTATTAGATTTTAACTCTAGAATTATCCAATATCACCAATAACTCTATATAATTTTATATGACTATGCTCGGATGATATCTCAGTTATAAATCTTTGAGTAAGGTAAGGTGATAAACTTTAAAACAAAAAAAAAAAACAAAATTTCACAAAATTTGAAAGAAGTATTGGATTCACAAAATTTGAACTGTACATGTATGTGAGAGCTTTACATTGTAATGCTGTATGTTCAATTTAGTTATTGTTTTGAAATATTGATTTTTGGGGCGAAAAATCCTAAATATCTTGTCCATATTTTTCTAGTATAATCATAATTCGTCTATAACGTATCAAATACCTAAAATTATTGTCTTCCTAAATATTCACAAATAGTTAATGTCAGGGCATGTATAGTTGGCTGGACTCGAATCTTGTCTAAATTCTAATGTCTCAAAAAGTGCCTAACTAATTATTTCATTACATATAATTTAATTAAGAGCAAGTAAAACTCAATTAAAACACTATTTTAAACTTTTTAAATAATATATTATGAAAAAATAGACACCATTTGACCATCAAAATTGAATTAAGGATTTGAATCTAGTTAGCTTGGTATTTTAAACGAAAAAAATCAGTCATTGAGATTGACTCCTTTATTTTGTACAATGGTTCAAACTTATTAGTTGAACTATTTATTGTATAAATCTCTAAACAATTACAATATAAAACAAATAGAAACTATAGTTTAAACTTCTCACATGTTATAATATTTTAAACTAAAAATGATTCAAACTGAATTATTTGTTTGAACTATTCTTTCAAACACAAAATCAACTTTAATATAACATAGTCGCTTAACTCAATTATTTCCTTACAAATAAAGAAAATTGTTCCCTACACTAGACTTTCCGTTATCTCTTTTCCTTGTTGCCACCATCATTAGCTAGATTATAGACCCGCAGATTCCAACGTGGTAGTTATTTGCCTCCCTGGTATTTGGAAATATCCTTTCACATCAAAATAATAATAATAATAATAATAAAGACAAATCCTATCAATTATCCTTTCTATCTCAACTAACACCAGATTGTTACAACTTTGTTGCAGTAACATAACTATTTTGTTAGAGCATTAGAACACTACAACTTGTTATGATATATTTAAATAGTTATCTTTTCAACGAGTAATTAATATGATAATTGATCCAAAAACACAAAATGATTAAATTTTTATCATCCCTTATCATCAATTATTGTTAAATTGTACTTCTTTTAATTAATTAGAAGTCTAATCATTAAAAATGTACCGATTGAAAAAGTTCTTATACATATACATATATAAATTCATATATATATACACACACACACACTTCCGACGACAACAAAAATAGGCAAAGCTTTGGAACGAGAGTGCCATGGAACGAGAGTGCCTAAGAGCAACTTGACATTAGATTACTAATTATGTTATTTTATCGAGCTTAAGTACTCCTTCGCTGAGCTGAGACATGCGAATGAGCTCGTAACTGCCCGGATGGGAAATACGATCAAGACAACGATGCCCAATCTGGCAGTAAAAACCTCACAGATTGGAGGATGGAAGCTGAAAATTTATACGTTATAAAAAAAATTACAGGAAAATGCAATTTTAGAATAGATATAGAACCAAAAATTATGAATTTTGTGGTCGGATGACCCTGATCTTTAGATAGAAATGATGAGATTAGAATGAAAATAAACCCTATTTCTGAGAATAGCATTCAAAAGTAGAATGCTAAACCTTTAAATGAATGGAAATTGCGCTCAAATGTTGAAAGATTAGAGTTGCGCAGCAGAAGTGTGGTGTACAATTTAAAGGAATATGTCAGTAACATGATGAAAATTGTTGAACTTCCAAGATGAAGGCTCAGTATTAGTGAAACAGTAGTGACCAAGGAAGCATGTTAAGAACGAAAAAGGATGACAAGGGAGATGAACTACCTATGAAGGTTCTAATTTTCGAGAACGAAAATTTTTAGGAGGGTAGATTGTAACACCTGAGATTTTTAATGTATTAAAATGCATTAAATTAAGGATTATATTAAGACAAAGTATAGTTTAAAAAAATACTGTATAATAACATGAAAAATTATACAGTATTAGAGCAATGCAGTATAAGAATTTGATTGTGTGGACCACAATTTCTTTTTATACTTTTATAAAAAGAAAAAAAAAAGGGAAAAAATCAGAAAATATCACAAAAAATTTCGGGTCTCTCTCTCTCTACTTTCTATCTCTAGAATTTTCTCTCTCTCTCCTCAAATCTCGTTCGAGATTTCGGTGTTATTTTTTGACACCTCCCGCACCAATGGGAAGCTCTCGTTGAGCTGAGTCCAACGAGGTGTCGTGCCACCCAAATAGCCACCGGAGGGAGCCTCACTCGCCGCCCAAAGTGGCGGTGAAACCCATTTCTTCCCGACGTCATTTCTCCACCGTCCGACCACCAATCGACGTGATCTTGGTGTCTATGGACTCAGCGTGAGGAGAGGAACAAGATGGCACCAATTTTCTAGCTCAATTTTGACTGGAAAAGCTTCATCAGAGCTGCCTGTATCCGTCGTGTCGTCGCCACTCAGAACCGCCACTCACGGTGGCAGTGAGGTACACTGCCACCACCGTTCGACTTAGACGGCGACGAGGAGTGAGTAGCACCTTCCAATTTCAAGCCACAGCCGCTGCTGGTCGGAGTTCCACCTTGGCCCATCGTCGCCGTCGTGGGAGAATTGGGTTCTCCATCCCCGATGCTTTCGTGCCAAATTGATGACACGAAAACACTCAGAGAAGGTCGGGGAACAAATCCCCCACCTCAATTGCACGATATCTCCGCCGGAGATAGGAGATCAGAGCCGCCGGTGTTAGCCAAGAATTCCATCTTTGATTTGCTATGTTAGAGGCTAAATTGGGTAAAATTGACCCCACCAATGGACTCAGGAGGGTCGAATTAGGGGGGGTAGGCTCAAGCTCGGTCCCTAACGGAGCCAACCATCACCGGTCAACGTCAAATTGAGATTTTATGATCCGGACCTCCGATCGAAGATCCGAGACCGCCTCCCAACTCGTTTCAATGCTCTGAACGCAATGGTGACCTCCGTTCGAGCAAATTCCACTCTGATAAAAATTGTTTGGTATTGACTACACGTGGATCGAGGCGATTCAAACAGCAGGATCGGAGTCCAGAATGACAGTTTCAAGAATGCATGATCTCTAGGAAGCATTCCTAGCCATTCATGGTCGCTCGAGGAGCACTGCAGAGGATGCTTCGCATACTGTAGATACAATGAGGTACAACTGGATCTGCTTAGCTTGGAGTTCAAGTAAGTAAGAATCCTGTCTACAGTATAAACTGTTTTAAAATAAATTGTTTTAGATGCTTTTATAAAAATTTATGAAATGCATGATCAGTGATTGTTACACTGTTTTATGTGAGAATGAGTTTTATAACGTTACAAGGGTGACGAAAAAAAATCCGTTAAGGGTAAAATCATCATTATTAAGGAAACGGCTAGAACGGAGTGGAACACTCTGATTTAGCATAATGTTATTAGACAAAAAATGTTCCATAATACGTTAAGTAACGTAACGGTCATGTGAGACCAGAGATTTAATAAGGGATGTTTAAGTAAACGAGAGGTAAACCGATGGGTTACGAAGTTAGAAGGAAAAGTAACCCCGATGGGTTACAAAGCTAAGTGAAGGAAAGGTGAACCGATGGTTTATAAGGATAAGTAAAGACAAGGGTAAACAAAAGTATACTAGTTAAGTTAAAAGGAAAGAATGGATAATGTTTACGTTTTATTATCAATCGAGTGGATTGATAATAAAGAAAGTTAACTAATAAGTTGGCTTTCGTTTGATCAGGACACAGAGGCCGACTAATGGAAGGAAAAGGAACGGAATAGAGAACGCTATAGCATAGTTCGGGTAAGTTTCAAATCTCACCTACAACATGAAATAAATGATTTTTAAATGCTTATTTATATAATTTGTAAATGAGTTTGCAATTATTATGCAAGTTTCTTTTAAAGTATGTTTGCATTTGTTATGCAAAAAGTTTTAAAGTTCAAGAAAAAGATTTGCAATGAATTTGCAATTGCTATGTTTAAAGTCTATTGGCATATTGATACGCATAACGTTTTTAAAAGTTCAAGTTATAATTTTTAAAGTATTTAAAGTATGTTTTGCATTATGATAATGCATAATGTTTTATAATTCAAGTTATAAGTTATATGTTGCATTAAATGCATTGGTTATGCAATAAGTGTTAGAATACAAGTTACAATTAGCAAAATATGTTTGCGTTTTATGATGTATTTATTAAGCAATATGTTGCATTTGTTATGCAATAGATTTTATAGTACAAGCTATGAATTGCAAGTGTATTGCATATGATGTGATTGCATTTGAAATGCTCACTAAAGTTAATAAGAAGGTAACGTAAAGATAAAAAGAAAGTGTCGTACCAGCCTCTTGGTTATAAGGTAATGAAAGTAAAATTAAAGTTTGACCTCCTAAAGGTGAGGTATAAGACCTCAATGTTTGATGGTCTCAAGTCTTCCACAAGGGAAGCATCATGTTTATGATCTCATGATTAATGAGTTGGTACGAACACTAAAGTAAAGTAAGGAAAAGGAAGGTTATAAGATAAAGAAAGTTAAGGAACAAGAATAAAGGTTGAGAAAGAAAGAAATATTTAAGTTTATAGAATGTTCATAAAATGCTCATAATTAAAGTTCATAATTGAGCATAATTGGAATAATGCATTATAAATTTGCTTGTATTTCTTATTATAAAGTATTTACGTTAAATGTTTATGGAAAACATTCTAAAAAATGTTTACGATAAATGTTTATGAAGAATGTTTTCATGTTTTCAAGAAAAGGTTTATGAACGACGTTTTAAGCAAAACGTTCAAGAAATGTTTTACGAAAAACGTTTTTAGAAATGTTTATGGAAAACGTTCATGAAGAATGTTTCAAGAGAAAGGTTTTCATGAGAAAAGTTTTAAAGCATGATTAAATGAATTGTGAGTTTATGTTTGAACTTATTGAGCGAAAACTCACTAAAAGTTTTTTATGTTGTAGGTAATTTATAGGTGACCAATGGGATCCGTTAGAAGAGCTGGGTGCTGCGGAGGACAGATGCGAAGATTTGGGTATAGATACCATCACTGTTTGCTTCCGCTATGTAAAGAAAATGTTTTTCATTGTTTAATGTTGTGTTTGCGAAGTTTTAAGAAAATCAGAGTTTTAAGAATTGTATTCAAAGTTTTAAAATAAAGTTTACGAACTGTTTTATGTAATTATAAAGTAAAGTTTTAAGCTATGATTTAATAAATGTTTCTTATTAAGTTTTAAGAAACGATTTGAAATGATTTTAAGGGCAAGTGTTGAGCGAGGTCTCATCTTAAAATGACGACAAAGGTCGCATCAGTTTTAAAGAACGTTTAAAGAAAAAAAAATTATTTCAGTATTTTTCTTACTAAGTAAGTAAGATTACTGTTTATGAAATGATGTTTAAGTAAGTAAAGTGACTGCCTGAAAAGGCGGGTCGTCACATCGTATCTGTATAATTGTGATGCTAGGTATCATTCTTCATGATTTTGTTGATATGTGCAGACTTGTACGCAAGATGAATACGCGACCATATATAGATGTTATAGATGATTATCTAGCCTGATGCTAATTGTCCATTCACTTCATTTTATTTTAAAAAAAGATGACATTTCTTTTGTCTTTCTTTCTTTTTAGTAATCTCTTCTATGCTTTGTTTTATAAAATTCACTTTTACACTTATTTGTATTAGACTTTAATTCTGGAATTATCCAACATCACCGATCACTAGGGCCGGCAATACGGGTTGCGACACGACGACACGACACGAATCCGACACGATTTTTTGCGGGTTAGTGTCGAAAAATTTGACCACGGGTCATTTTAGTGTCGACCCGAAACTGACCCGTCAAAAAACGGGTCGTGTTTGGGTCAACCCGTCTGACACGAAAATGACCCGTTTCTGACCCGTATTTAATTAATTAGCTTTTAAAAAATTAATATTATATCATATATAATATAAGCTCTTAAAATATCAAACCTTACCTCTCTTATCACTCATCTTCTTGTTGAAGTGGTATGAAACTCTTCTAATTTTTTTTTTTTAATATTTTATATATTAATGTGGGCGGGTTAGAGGTGGGTTGTAGGTCAAAATCGGGTTACGGGTCAAAATCAGGTCACGGGTTATTATTTTTTGACACTGTGCATAAGAAACGGGTTGACACGGGTCGGGTTAGTGTCAACCCATGTCAAAACAGGTCGGGTTAGGGTTGAGAATTCTCAACCCGTTCGGGTCACGGGTCGGGTTAGTGTCGACCTAATTTTGTAAAAATTAACTCCAACCCGACACGAACCCGACCCGCCAACCCGTTTTGCCACCCCTACCGATCACCATATATAATATTAAATGACGATGCTCAAATGATATCTAAGTTAAAAGTCTTTGAGTAAGGTAAGGCGATAATCTTAAAAAAGATTAAAAAAAAAAATTCTATTTTCTTTAATTGCAGGCACTTTGATTACTCAAAAGTAAAAAATATTGGCTATTCTATCGGAATTTATTCAAGTTTAAGTAACACTGTTTAGGGAAATTTTACTGTAGTTAACAACTGCATCTTCCTATATATGGAGAATTTCGATCTAACAAACATTTATGGTGTTTGACAAAGAAGTGTTGGAATCACAAAATTTGAATCACATAGGTAGCTTTACACTGTAGCATATTTTTACTTAAGAACTATAACATGTGAGAGCATTATACTTGTTTGTGGTTAAAATCACTTTCCCAAACAACTAATTAAATTATTGCCTCGATTATCTGTGGAGTAAAACGATTTATATAGAGATATTAGACACCAAAGCAGCAAATAGAATTTTGTATGAAGACTTCAGTTGGTGCATAATTTATCGTAACAAATGGCTTTTAATTTATTATAACATTAATGATTTGCTAGTTATTAATTATTAATAGTAACACAAATTGTGATAATTCTCACATGCGAATAAAACATTGACTTCAGTACGAAGAATCTTCGTACTTAAAATGATTTGGTTAAGATAAATGAAAGATAATTCATAACATTAATTGAGTTTATCTCAATCCGTGAAATATTCGAATCCAAACATATTATTGTTGAAGTTTTTGTATGCCCGACCAAATACCAATGCTATCGTACAATTTATTTTTTTTCGTTGAAGACTTGAATTCGATTAAGGAGTACTACGGGATTGAATTTTATTGAACTATGTAATGTTATGTCATATATCTTATTTTAATTTCCAATTTTATCTTGAATTTATGACCTAGGACAATATTGTAAAAATATGCATGTGATAATTTAAATTTAAATGTCCAAGGCTCATTCTTATTAGGGAAAGTATTTTAAATAATAATTTTGACTTTATTTGTATTTATTTTTATATTGGAAATATCTTCATTTAGTTTTGGGTTATTTATCCGTTTATATGCTTTGTAATGTGTATTTATATTAAGCCTCATTTATAGTGCCCCTTACTAGTGAACCTTCTCTCTTTTCAATGTATGGACTTTGCCAAACCATGTTAAATCATTTGCTTTTTTTTTTTTTTTGACGAAATTGAATCTCTTGTTCGCTTCTTCTATATTTTATATTTTTATTTAATTTATGTATCTATAAATCTGTGAACTTGAGGGATTTGTGGATTTTGTTATAGATAGACTCTTAATGCGTGTAATCTAATTCGTAAACACTATCCTAGTGATCAGCTATAACATTTATTAAAATACACCTTTAATTTATTATATTTTATATGTTGTTTGCATAATTGCAATAGTATTAGTAACCTTAAAATATAATGACGCAGGTTCAACCTAGTCATTATTTTGAAATATTGATTTTCGGGGAGAAAAGTCTTAAATTTATTGTCCATATGTTTTTTAGGCATATAATCATAATTCATCTATAACGTATGAAATATCTAAAATTACTGTCTTCATAAATATCCCAAATAGCAATAAAATTATTGTAATATCGATATATATGACTTGCATTATTAAGGTAATGATAACTATAACATAACATGAGAAACGAACTACAAGTAACAAATTATTACAACAATAACGATATAAACTATTATCATTATTATAATGATAATAATTAACAGTAATGCAGCACAGAAACAAGTTACAAAACAATAAAATTATTAGATTGCACAAGTATCAGTATGATGATCATATGCAACACGTACAATAAACAAACTAAAAATAACAAAAATCATAATAGCCTAGTAGTAATGATTTTAAAAAGTAAAAAGACAAATAAAAGTAAATGATGAGAAAATCAGTGTGTAGACGAGTTAGCGTGAAAACAATAAAAACAAATAATATTGAGATGAAAGCAAACTAATATTAGAACGACCAGGTTTAGTTACAAAAAAAAAGGTCTCATTTATCGACATTGAAACATTAATATGGAGAAAGTTAACATAGGGGCATGTATAGTTATCTGGACTCAAATCCTCTATTTAAATTCTAATATCTCAAAAAGTGTCTAACCAATCATGCCATTGCATATTTTTTGATTAAGAGCATGTAAAACTCAATTAAAACATAATTTTAAACTTTTTAAATAATATATTATGAGAAGATAGAAACCATTTGAGACATCAAAATTAGACTGAGGATTTAAATCTTGTTAGTTTAGTATTTTAAATACAAAAAATCAGTCGTTAAATCTCTATCACTTTTTAAATATGTTCTACAAATGAAGCTTCTTGTTGCTTTTTCTTTTTCTCTTTAAAAAGGCAATATGTTCTATCACTTTTTAAATATGCCCTACAAATAAAGCCACTTTGTATATCTTTTTACTTTTTCTCTCTTTTTTAAAAGGCAATAGATATTGAATGCACTTTTCTTACAACTTAAGTAATAACAAAGTGTGAGAGTTCCATAAAAAGAAGAAGAAAAAAGAAACAAAAGAAAGTGCAAAAGTTCGTCCTCTTTGTACTTTGTCTTTCTCTTTTTTTAAAAGGCAATAGACATAAAATGCACTTTTCTTTTGACTTAATTAACATTAAAGTGCGAGAGTTCCATAAAAAGAAAGATGAAAAAAGAAATAAAAGAAAGTGGGAAAGTTCATCCGCATTTGATCCCATATATTGAACCAATTTACAAGAGCTATTGAGATTAGCTCTCCATTTGACACAACGGTTTAAACTGGTTGAAAGTATAAATTTTTAAACAATTACAATATAGGACAACTACATTTTAAACCTTTCACATATTATAATGATTTAAATAAAAAATGATTCAAACCGAACTATTTGTTTGAACTATTCTTCCAAAAACAAAATCAACTTTAATAGAACATAGTTGCTAAACTAAATTAATTCCTTATAAATAAGGAAAACTGTTCTCTACACTATACTTTACATAATAACTTTTCCTTGTTGCCACCATCATTAGCTGGATTATAGACCCCCATATTCCAACTTGGTAGTTATCTGTCTCCCTAGTTCAATTATTATTTTGGTTGTCTTTCTTTCAATTTTTTTTTTATTTAATATATGTATTTAGAAATATCCTTTCACATCAAAAAAATAAAATAAAATAAAAATCCATTCAACTTCCCTTTCCATCTCAACTAACTCCGAATTGTTATGGCGTTGTTGCAGTAAAATAACAATTTTATTAGAGCATTAGTACACTACAGCTTCTTATATGATATATGGGTGTATTTTAAATAGTTATCTTTTTAATGAGTACTGTTATTCAATAACATGTTACGAATTATATAGTTGTAATGAATATGATAATTAATCAAAAAAAATTTATAATGATTAATGAGATTAAATGCTTATCATGCTTTATCATCAATTAATATTCAATTATACTCTTTTTAATTAATTAAAAGTATAATCATTATAAATGTGCCGATTAAAAAAAGTTCTTATATATATAAACACACACACTTCAGACGACAACAAAGCTAGGCAAAACTTTGCAATTGCCAATCGTTGCAATTTTCAATTGTTGCAATTTTCAATTAAATAAAACAAACCAAAAAACTAAATCAAAATTCAATTGAATGAAATAAACCGAATATTAAATCAATTGCAATACAATGAAAAAGGAATTACAATTCAAAGTAGAAGTTGTTGACAATCACAAAACAAAACAATAGAGACAACGGAGCCACACATATAGTTAAGAGTAAACAGTCGTTCTATTTGAATTTTATTTTTCTTTTAATTTTATATGTATATTTTCTTTAAATTTATATATAACTCACCACTCTAAAAAAATTCAATTATATTTCTACCCTCTTCACTTATTTTTTTGGTTTTGCCCTTAACAACAAAATTTTTGTATTTGAAAGAAAATACAAAAGGATTTTTTTCGTCCTTTTTACAAAAGAATTGGAAAGAAATTGATACAATCTGTCTAACGTTTTATATTGTTACCTTCTACCTATATTATTTTATATAATGGATTGACCACATATTTTCTTTTAATATTTTATTCTTGTAAATTTATATATATTTTAAATTGTATCTATATAATTATTATGAGTTATTATATAGAAAACAAGTTAACAATAAAATATGCACGCAAACACTAACTATATGATAAATATATGGGATATTTGCCTCACAGGCTTCTAAACTTTCTAACCTTTAACATTTAGGTTAATATTTTAAGAATTTGGGTACTTAAGTCCCCAAGCTTTTAATCTGTTGGCATTTATATCTACGTTTTAAGAATTTAGATACATAGATCCTTAAACTCTTAATTTATTAGCACCTTGAGTCCCGATTTTAATAATTTGGATATTAAAGTCCTAAACTCTTAATATATTGTCACCACTAGTCTTCTTCATTTTGTTGCTGTTAAATGCTATACGAGGTGAGAAGAGTTTGAGGCTTTATGGTTCTTTAAGTCTCAAATATATTTTTTTGACAAAAAAGTCCCTAAGAACATATATTTTTGCCTGTTCACATAAGCAATAAGAAATTATACCTTCAAAAAAAATAAAGAAAAAAAAATATATATATATATATGTTTTTTAGACCTAAGGAACAAAAAGCCTAAAAATATTAATATCTTTTATGGCATTTAACATTTAAAAAAGTGATAGGGACCAACAATACCATAGCTTAAGAGTTAGGAAATTTGGATGTTCAAATTCTTAAAGTGGGGAGCTATGTCAACAGATTAATAGTTTAGGGACCTAAATATCTAAATTCTTAAAACACAGACCTAAGTGTCAAAGATTATAAAATTTAGAAACCTGTGGTGCAAAAATCCCTAAATATATATACTAACGAGTTATATGATAAACACAAACACATGATTCACACTTCTTCCACAGTGTTGTATTAACGAGCATGGAAAGTAGCTTGTGAAATTTGGGCTCGTCACTTTGTATAATCTAACTTTAATAAAATTTTGAATATAAAGAATATTTCAAACATTATAATACATGAGAGCTTTATAATATACGTATTTTTACTTTATATCATAATAAGAAAGAGCTTTATATTAATGTGAATGGTTCAAACTCATAAGTTTGAACTTATCACTTAAAAACAAATTGTAAATCTACAATAATATCATTATGTTTAATTATCTGCTACAATATTTTCATTAGGTCGGTTCATCGTTTGCAACCAAAGTTTGATAACTTTGGAACCAAACAGGTGGTACATATTCTTAGTTCCTCTCTCAGTCTCTTGCTTTACGTTCCTTTTTTTGTGCATGCATTGTTCTAATATTAAAATTCCTTTTACCTGTATATTGATAAAAAATGAAAACGTCCAAGTAATTGTTAAAAGATAATCGTTAAGGGAAAAAACATACGGCGAATATATGTGCTTTTAAAAAATAAAGGCCATGAATATGTTTCTGGAAGCCAGATGGCACTTGAGAGTCATCTTTTTTTCTTTTTTTTTTTAATTTTATTTTAAAGTTAGAACATCTTTTTGCTTCCTGCTATTGAAAGGATCCTGCCTTCCCTGGCTAATGGCTTTATCATCTATTTTCTCCTGTCAGTTGCTTTTTAAACGAAAACTTTTTAGCTTGTTTCTTCTTTTATTCTTACCCTTACGTTTATTATTGTTATGGTTGCTAATGTTATTGTTATTATTAGAGTTTTTGACACATTTATCTTCTAAACTTTACATATTTTTGTAATGTAGTGTAAAAACCTTTTTTTTTAACAATAAAATCCTTAAACTTAATAAAATATAGCAATCAAGTCCTAATCACAAATGTCCTTCAAAATTAGGATAGAAAACGATCAAGTGAAATGCACATACCTATTTAAAATATCTATGTACCTTATTTGAAATTAAAAAGAGTAAAATTATTCAATTTTGTGCCACAAAAAGAAGAAAAAAGAAAATAAATTATATCAATTTTATTGATTTTTTTAAACAATTTTGTTGGTATATATGTACATTGCGTTAATTACATAATCGTATATTTTAATTTTAACCATTTCTTAATTTGTCTCTCTGTTCTTAAAAACTACAAAAATATCCTTTAAATTGTAAAAACTTATATCAATTTTATTCCCATGAATATAAAAAATAAAGCAAAATAACATAGCTACTCTTAAATAATTGTGATGAATATTTTAATATAAAAAATCCTAAAACAAAATATTAAATTTTGAAAAAAGATCTTAAGTTTTACAACTATATAATTTTTCAAATTTATTTTTTTAAATTTTTTTAGAAGCAACATATATTTCATAAACAAATTAGGTTTAGTTAAGAGTATTTTATCTTATCTCCGCATTTTTAATCACAAATGTTCCTTCAAAATTAGGATAGAAAACAATCAAGTGAAATGGACATGACCTATATAAAATATCTATGTACCTTATTTGAAATTAATAAGAGTAAAATTATTCAATTTTGTGCACAAGAAAGAAGAAAAAAGAAAATAAATTGTATCATTTTTATTCATTTTTTAACAATTTTGTTGGCATATATGTGTATTGGGTTAATTACATAATTGTACCTTCTAATTTTAATTATTTTTCAATTTGTCTCTTCGTTTTTAAAAACTACAAAAGTATCCTTAAGATTTTAAAAAATTATTTCAATTTTATCCCCATGAATAGAAAAAATTAAGCAAAATAACATAG
This sequence comes from Artocarpus heterophyllus, assembly GCA_025403435.1. Taxonomy (NCBI): domain Eukaryota; kingdom Viridiplantae; phylum Streptophyta; class Magnoliopsida; order Rosales; family Moraceae; genus Artocarpus; species Artocarpus heterophyllus. The sequence goes on from CM046335.1 coordinate 2,733,810, forward strand.
CTACTCTTAAACAATTATGATAAATATTTTAATATAAAAATCCTAAAACAAAATATCAAATTTAGAAAAAAGATTTTAAGTTTTATGACTTTTTAAATTTTCAAATTTATTTTCTTAAAATTTTTTTTGAGAAGCAACATATATTTCATAAACAAAATAGGTATAGTCAAGAGTATTTATTTTATCTCCATATTTTTAAGTCAACAAGGTTTACAAAGGATAAAATTAAAACAAGTTTTTCAAATTTAAAAAATACTTTTGTAATTTCTAAAAACAAAAAGACAACTTGATAAATAATAAAAAACTAGGAGATGTAATTATGAAACTAAACCCTATGTATATTTTAATTATTATATTGCTTGACATTCCGCTGATTCCCTTCTAAATATGTTATGTGCTTTTCACGTGATTGTTTTCCATCTTAATTTTGACAAACATTTATGATAGAGACTTAATTGTTACACTCAACTACGTTTAGGGATCTAATTGCTACAAAAAAATGGATAATTAGTTAATAATTAATATTGTGATAATCTGAAGTAGCTGTGAATTCAATGATCATAGACGAAAGCACACACAAGACATTTAACAAAATAAATTTTAGTCTGTGAAGTGTACAACTTCCCCAATTTCGGCCCTTAAAGGCAAAAAAAAAAAAAAAAAAAAAAAAGAAAGAAAGAAAAAAGAAAAAAGGAGACTTGTGCTGTAGATGATATATACTTTAGACCACAACAAACTAGGCAAAACTTTGCAATTGCCAGTCGTTGCAATTTTTAATTAAATAAAACAAACCAAAAAACGAAATCTAATTTCAATTGAATCAAATGAACCGAATATTAAATCAATTGCTATGAAACGAAACAGGAATTGCAATTCAAAGTGGAAGTTGTTGACAATCACAGAACAAAACAATAAACAAAACGGAGCCACACATATAGTAAAAAGTAAGGGACTTTTTATTTTTCTTTTGAATTTATATGCATATTTTGTTTAAATTTATATATAGTTCACCCGTCTCAAAATATTAAATCATATTTTTACCCTCTTCACTTATTTTTTATCACCGGACAGTACGTTCAGAATCCATGCAATATATCCACCAAAATTCAAAGGAGAATACGACGATCTTCTTATCGAAGCATGTGCCGAATTCATGAAACGTCTATTCCTAAAATAAATCCGTTTCTTTATTCTGTTAATATTTTTGGAAAAGATTACTCCGTCGTTGCTGCAGTAAGCATTATGAAAAGTAATTCTCATATATTTTTGTCCTTTGTTTTACATATATTAGAGTTTCAACACAAGTGAATTCATTAATAGCAGCTACATATTGAAGCAGATAAATACCACAATATGAGAAAGAAAAAAGTGTACACGGATGATTGTAATCGTAACCTCACGGTAACTGGGCACTTAACTTCAGGCACAAGTTATAGAGTTCAAATTCCTTATTTTAAGTTAAAAAAAAAAAACGACAACTAGGTTATCATTATTATGCTTTGAATTAAGGTTTTTATATAAAAATTCTTAAGTACTTCTAGTGCTGCTGACCAATATACAGATATATGGTTATTTTATCTTTAATCTTTAACCATCTTTTAAAAGAGAATGAGTTTCATAAGGGAGTTTCCGAATTTCTTTAACCTGATTGAAACTGGTTTTAATTTCGTTTTTCAAGACGTTATTTGCTTAATGTTTACAGGAGGTGTTTGCCCACACGGTGCATTAATTGCATTTTTTTTTTCACTTTTTGATGAATGACATTTGATGGATGGCTCTTGTTTTATTTATTTTTTTTCCCGATCTACAAATGATGAAAAGAACAAATTGGGTCCCACGTTTGACGGAAAACGCGTATTGTCCTATCTATCATCTATAAATTTTATGTTGAAAATTATACGTAGAGTCTGTAATTTCTTAAAATATAAATCGAGTTTGAAGTTATAAAAATACTTTTTTTATGGTTTTATTTACCTTGTTATGAAAGTTTGTGAATAGCATTTTTATTGTAAATTATATCCAAAATACAGTAAATTTTAAATGTTATATCCAGTAATAATAGGATGTTTTAAAATAACATATGAAACTTGAAAAATTTAAAACATATTTATAGACATAGAAGTGTCTATTTGTGAACAAAAGCAACCGTTATTATTCATACAAATTTTTATAAAAATGTGTCTTTTCATGAATCAATATAACCGTTACAACAAGTATGTTTGTTGGTAACAGATAGTTTTATTCAAATAAACAGGATACAAATAAACACATAGACTTGGAACAACAACAAAGTCATAACACTCCAATATCAACAATTACTAATTTAGACTGGCATCAAGGCCACTGCCTCGTTCATTCTCTCGCTCAAAATTCCAGCGTTGCGGCTTCAAAATTCTAACGCCACGACGAGTGACACTGATTCAAAACACCTTAAATTGCTTACTTTTTCTTATTTATATGTGTGCCTTTGACTTCCAACATTTAAAACACATATTAGAATTTCTCTAACATTTTATACTATAACCTTCTAATTATGTTAGCTTTATGTAATAGATTTGATCACAAGTCTTCTTTTAATATTTAATTCATTCATCCTTATAACCTTCTATATATTTTAAAATGTATCTATTATTATACATTATTATATAGGAAAAGAAATGTAACCATGAAATACGCACATGCTTGCCGCGTATTTTCAACTAATTATAAAAAACACTAGTTTACTACAAAAATTAGATTTAGTTATAATAATTCTTAGCAAAACTACAAGGTTTTAGTCATAGAAACATTTTATCGTCAAAAATCTCATGGCCAAAAATTTTAGTCACAATAAAAATTAAACTAATTACACATATCACCATATTTTGTTATGACTAAAAGTTTTATTAAAAATTGTTATGAGTAAAAGTTCTGTTTTTTTGCAATGGTTATATGATAAATATTTCAACGAGTTTATTTGATAAACACAAGCACTTGATTCACACTCTTTCAAAGTGTTGCATCAACGAGCATGAAAAGTCACCAGTCCGTTACTCCATATAATTTAACTTCAGTAGAATTAATAGGGTGGTTGACAAAATGGTTTCAACATAAAAAGATGGGTTCAAACACTAGAATATATGAGATCTTTACACTGTAATGTATTTTTGCTTTATTTCATAGCATGAAAGAGCTTCATACTAACATAACAGGTTCAAACTCATAAGTTTAAACTAATCTTTCAAACACAAAATAAATCTACAATACTTTCATTATGTTCAATTATTTACTGCAGCACTTTTATTAGGTCGGAACATCGTTTACAACCCAAAGTTTGATAACGTTTATACTGTTACGACAAGTGGTTTATGCATCATATGTACGTTGTCTTACCTCTACAGTATTAGCAACACTTTGAAGTACATTTTTCTTATTTGCTTTGTCGAGCTTCATTAATGCTGACGAAATGCAAGTGTGTTTTTTACAAGTTCCCGACCAGTAAGTAACTACCAGATTACGGTCAAAATAAAGGGTCGCAAAACTAATTGGCTAGGTCACAATAAGCACCAATTATCACCCTCACTAATTGGAGCAATTACATGTGCGTTTAGTTTGTAGATTTAAACTACAGCTTTAACTTTTTTTGCTATAGTATTTTCTCTCACAAAAGTTTAAATTCTTTTGTTTAAATATAGGAACCAAACAAGTGGTACATTTTCTTAGTTCCTCTATTAGTCTCTTACTTTGCGTTCTTTTCTTTGTGCATGCTCTATTCTGATATTAAGAAAAAAAACATTTCCAAAAACAAGAAAAAAAGTTTTGGCTGGAAAATTAAAAGAACATTTTGCAACAAAAAAGACGAAACGTTTTCAGCATCTTGAGAGCACCTTTATATATATGTCAAGGATAAAGTGGGAGAGTTCTATAAAAAAAAAAAAAAGATGAAAAAATAAATAAAAGATAGTGCAAGAGCTCATCCGCATTTGACCCCATATATTGAACCCAACTTATAACAGCCGTTGAGATTAACGCTTCATTTAGTACAACTATTTGAACTCATTAGTTTGAGCCGTTTATAGTGTAAAGTTATAAACAGTTATAATATAAAACAAAAATAATGACAGTTTAAAACTCTCATATATTACAATATTTTAAACAAAAATAACTCAATTTAAACCATTTATTTGAACTATTCTCTTAAACATAATAGAAACTTTAATAAGCGATAGTCACGAAACTAAATTAATTCCTTATAAATAAGGAAAATCCTTCCCTACGCTAAAATTCCTATAATCTCTTTTTTCCTTTTTGCCACCATCATTAGCTGGATTATATTTGACAGTTATCTGTTTCCTTAGGTCAATTATTATTTTGGTTGTCTCTCTTTCAATTTTTTTTTTTTCATAATATATGAGTTTAGAAATATCCTTCCACATCAAAAAAAGAGAAATCCTTTCAACTACCTTTCCTATCTCAACTAAGTCCTAATTGTTACAACATTGTTGCAGGAAAATAACAATTTTATATACAAATTGCCATGATACACAGGTGTGGTTTTAATAGATATCTTTTTAATGAGTACTATTGTTAATAGTATGATACGAATCCTATGGTTGTAATGAATGTGATAATTGATTAAAAGACACTTATAATAAGCAACGAGATTGAATTCTTATTATGCCTTATCATTAATTATTATTAAAATATACTCTTTTTAATTAGAAGCATAATCATTAGAAATGTACATATTCAAAACAGGTTTATATATATATATATAATTCTACTGTAGATGATATATAATTCAGACGACAACAAAACTAGGCAAATTTGCAATTGCCAATCGTTGCAATTTTTAATTAAATAAAACAAACCCAAAAAGGAAATCAAATTTCAATTGAATGAAATGAACCGAATATGAAATCAACTGCTATGAAATGAAATAGGAATTCCAGTTCAAAGTGGAAGTTGTTGACAATCACACAACAAAACAATAAACACAACGGAGCCGCGGATATAGTCGAGAGTAAGCGGCCATTCTAATTGAATTTTTATTTTTCTCTTCATTTTGTATGTATATTTTGTTTAAATTTATATATAGTTCCCCCTCTCAAAACACTTATGTTTCATTACTCGAGAGTGCGTTCAAAATGCATGCAATATATCCACCAAATTCAAAGGAGAATACGACGACCATCTTATCGAATCATGTGCCGAATTCATGAAATTTCTATTCCTGAAATAAATCTGTTTCTTTATTTTGTTAACATTTTTGGAAAAGAGAAATATACTCCATATTAGACGAACACATTTTACACCGTCGTTGTTGCAGCAAGCATTATGAAAAGTAATTCTCATATATGTTTGTCGTTTGTTTTACATATATTAGAGTTCAACACAAGTGAATTGATTAATAGCAGCTATATATTGAAGCAGATAAGTACCACAATATGAGAAAGAAAAAATGTACACGGATGATTATAAACATAACCTCGCTGTAATTCGACACCTAACTTCAGTCACAAGTTGTAGAGTTCACATTCTTTATTTTAAGTTAAAAAAACTACAATTCGGTTATTATCGTTATGCGTCTAATCAAGGTATAAAAATTCTTTAGTACTTCTAGTGCTACTAACCAGTATATATATATATATATATATATATATATATATATAGTTACTTTATCTTTAATCTTTAACCATCTTTTAAAAGAGAATGAGTTTCATAAGGGAGTTTCCGAATTTCTTTAACTTGGTTAAAACCCGTTTTAATTTCGTTTTTTAAGACGTTATTTGCTTAATATTTACCCGAGGTGTTTGCCCACCTGGTGCATTAATTGCAATTTTTTTTTCTTTTCATTTTTTGTTGAATGACATTTGATGGATGGCTTTTTTTTTTTTTTTTGGGATCGACGAATGATGAAAAGAACATATTGGGTCCCACGTTTGATGGAAAACGCGTGTTGTCCTGTCTATAGTCTATAAATTTTATGTTGACAAAGGTAGAATCTGTAATTTCTTGAAATATATATCAAGTTTGAAACGTATGGGAATATTTATTTTAAGATTTCATTTACCCCAATATGAAAGTTTACGAACAACATTTTTATAGTAAATTAACAAATTTTGAACTATATCCGGTAATAATATAGTGTTTGAAAAGAAACATATAAAACCTAAAAAATTAAGAACATATTTATAGATATAGAGGTGTCAATTTGTGAACAGATGTAACCGTTGTCACTTATACAACTTTTTATAAAAAAAATATCTTTTCATGAATTAATATAACTATTACAACATATATGTTTTATTCAAATAGAAAGATACAAATTAAATACAATGGCTTGAAGCAATAACAAAGTCCTAACACTCCAATATCAACAATTACAAATTTAGACCTGCGTCGAGGCCACTGCCTCGTTCATCTCTTGCTCAAAATTCTAGAGCCGCAGCTTCAAAATTCTAACATCGTGATGCTTGACACTAATTCAAAACACCTTAAATTGCTTACTTTTCTTATTTATATGTGTGACTTTGACTTTCAATAGTTGAAAGATATATTACAATTTCTTTAACTTTTATACTATAGCCTTCTAATTATGTTAGCTTTATGTAATAGATTTGACCACATGTTTTCTCTTAATATTTAATTCTTTCATCCTTGTAACATTCTATTATTATGATTATTATATAGGAAAAGAAATGCAACAAGGAAAATACGCACATACTTGGCGCATATTTTCAACTAATTATAAAAAACACTAGTTCACTAGAAAAATTAGATTTTAGTTACAATAATTTTTAGCAAAACTACAAAGTTTTTAGTTACAGAAACATTTTGTGACTAAAATATTTATGGCTAAAAGTTTTAGTCATAACAAAAATTAAACTAATTACGCATTAATTATAATATTTTGTTACAACTAAAAGTTTCACTAAAAATTATTTTAAATAAGAGTTAAGCACCTGATTCACACTTCTTTCGAAGTATTGCATCAACGAGTATGGAAAGTAGCCGGCCAATCACTCCATAAAATCTAAGTTCAATAGAATTATAAGGGTGGTTGGAATAATAGTTTCAATGTGAAAAATGAATTCAAATATTGTAATATGTGAGGCTTTATATTGTAACATATTTTTGCTTTATACCATAATATGAAAGTGCTTTATACTAGTATAGCTAGTTCAAACTCACAAGTATGAACTAATCTTCTAAACACAAAATAAATCTACAGTAATTTCATTACGTTCAATTATTTACTAGAGTACTTTTATTACGTCGTAACATCGTTTGCAACCCAAAGTTTGATAACGTTTATACTGTTACGACAGGTGGTTTATGCTTCATATGTACGTCGTTTTACCTCTGCAACATTAGCAACATTTTGTAGTACATTTTCTTATTTGCTTTGTCGAGCTTAATTAATGCTGACGAAATGCAAGTGTGTTCTTTACAAGTTCCAAATGAGTGAGTAATTCCCAGATTATGGTCACATTAAAGGGTAGCAAAACTAATTGGCTAGGTCACAATAAGCACCAAATTTCACCCTCACTAATTGGAGCAATTACATATGTGTTAAGTTCATAGATTTAAACCACAGTTGAACCTTTTTGCTACAGTATTTTTTCTCACAAAATTTAAATTTTAGTTTAAACTTTTCGTTTAGATCTGAAAACCAAACAGGTGTACGTTTTTTTAGTTCCTCTATCTTACTTCGTGTTCTTTTCTTTGTGCATGCTCTATTCTAACATTAAGATTCTCTTTGCATGTATGTTGATAAAAAACGAAAACGTCGAGTAATTGTTAGAGGGAAAAAAAAAACACACAACGAATATATTATAAAAAAATAAAAATAAAAACCATGAATATGTGTATGGAAGCAAGCTGGCATTTGAGAAATATATATATATATATATATTAATTTTTTTTTAAAGTAAAACATCTTTTTACATCTTGCTTTTGCAAAGACGTTGTCTTCCCGATGTTGGCTAACGGCTTTATCTCCTTTTTCCCGTCATTGCTTTTAAATGAAAACTTTTCAGCTTATTTCTTCTTTTATCCTTGCCCTTACGTTTATAATTGTTATTGTTATTGTTATCATTATTATTAGGGTTTTTTGTTTGCACACTTATCTTCAAAACTTTCATGTTTTTGTAAAATTAAAGTGGTCTTTAAAATTTTCTTTTGGTAATTAGGTTCTTAAACTTAACAAAATATGACAGTTTGGTACTTAGGTTCCCAAACTGTCTTGACAATTAAGATAAAAAAGATCAAGTAAGACGCATGTGACCCATTTGAAACACCAATATACCTCATTTGAAACTAATAAAAGTAAAACTAATTCAATTTAATGCCCAAAAAAGAAGAAAATAAAAGAAAATAAAAATATAATTTTTTAATGATTTTTTAACAATTTTGTTTGTTTATATTTATATTTTAGTTATTGTAGTGCTAGAAATTACACACATTTCCTTTTAAATAGATTATGTGTCTCTCACGTGATTGTTTTCTATCTTAATTTTGACAAATATTTGTGATCTAAGATACTTAATTACCACACTCAACTAAGTTTAAGAACCTAACTACTACGAAAAAAGTTTAAAGAACCCATTACAAAAAAGCTTAAAGTTTAAGGGATAAATGTATTAAAAACCTTTATAATTATTAGTTGTTATGATCCTTTGGGAAGACCATATATTAACATATAAACTAAACATGAAATTATTTATTCCTAACTATTGTTAACCTTTTTTTTCTTCTTTTTGATGATGGACGATGACAGAGGTCTTGCCACTTTTTACTTGAAAAAGAATCCATAATGAAATTTGTTAACTGTAGCTGCTATTTATTTTACTGTACAAGCTTTTCCTCATTTGAGCTTTTCCCCTCCCTTCGTTTGTTTGATACACTTCTTTTTTATTTATTTTTATTTCCTTTTCTTTTCCTTCTTGCAGGTATCGTTCATTGCGCTTTCTTTTCAACTTCTTTGTCCGTTCTTCTCTCATGTTTTTCCTTCCTTTTTTTCATGCCTTCTATCACAATTCTCCCTCTCTCCTGTGGATATGGCCTGGCCTTCTTTCTTTTGTTTCTTCCTCTCTTTCTCTTTATTTTAGTTTGGATACTCATAGACCGTTTGGAAAGAGCGGGTGAAAACATCGATTACACTATAAACAGTATAAAGCTTTCATCTATAAATTTGTGTGGATAACCAATTCTAGACTGCAAAAGGCCCAAGAGAAAAAAATTATAAATATTGTACTGTTTATTGTATTGGTTTAAACCATAATTCAAACTATTTTTTTATAGTGTTTTCTTTTTAAAAAAATTTAGATTTCTTTATGTTGAACCCATATATTGAACCCAACTTACAACAGCTGTTGAGATAACCCTTAATTTAGTACAACTATTTGAACTCATTAGTTTAAGTCGTTTAAAGTGTAAAGCTATGAATAGTTATAACATAAAAAAAATAACTATAGTTTAAAGCCCTTATATATTATAATATTTTAAACAAAAATGATTTAATTTAAATCATTTGTTTGAACTATTCTCACAAACACAATATAAACTTTAATAAATAATAGTTGCTAAACTTAAATTAATTCCTTTTAAATAAGGAAAATCGTTCCCTACACTAAACTTTCCATAATCTCTTTTTCCTTTTTGCCACCTTCATTGGCTTGATTATAGACTCGCAAGTCCCAACTTGGTAGTTATCTGACTTCTTAGTTCAATTATTATTTTGGTTGTCTCTCTTTCATTTTTTGATAATATATGCATGCAGAAATATCCTTTCACATCAAAAATAGAAAAATCTTTTCTACTACCTTTCCTATCTCAATTACTGCCTTTCCTATCTCAACTAACTCCTGATTGTTATAACATTGTTGCAGAAAAATAACAATTTTTTAGAGCATTAGCGCACTACAACTTGCCATGATGTACAGCTGTGGTTTTAATAGTTATTTTTTCGACGAGTATTGTTATTAATAGTGTGATACGAATCATACAGTTGTTACGAATATAATAATTGATTAAAAGACGCTTATAATGATTAATGAGAATAAATTCTTATTACGTCTCGTCATTGATTATTATTAAAATATATTCTTTTTAATTAGAAGCATAAACATTAGAGATGTACTTCAGACGACAACAAAACTTGGCAAAACTTTGCAATTGCCAATCGTTGCAATTTTTAATTAAATAAAACAAACCAAAACAGGAAATCAAATTTCAATTGCATGAAATGAACCGATTATTAAATCAATTGCTATGAAATGAAGTAGGAATTGCAATTCAAAGTGGCAGTTGTTGACAATCACAGAACAAAACAATAAACACAACGGAGCCACACATATAGTCGAGAATAAGTGACCGTTCTATCTGAATTTTATTTTTATTTTGATTTTATTGAATATTTTGTTTAAATTTATATATAGTTCACCCCTCTAAAAATATTAAATTATATCTCTACCCTCTGCGCTTATTTTTCATTACTGGACGGTACGTTCAAAATGCATGCAATATATCCACCAAAATTCAAAGGAGAATAGAACGACCATCCTATCGAATCATGTGCCGAATTCATGAAATGTCTATTCCTGCAATAAATCCGTTTCTTTATTCAGCTAATATTTTTGGAAATGAGAAATATACTTCATATTAGACGAACATATTTACTCCGTTGTTGCTGCAGTAAGCATTATGAAAAGTAATTCTCACATTTTTTGTCGTTTGTTTTACATATATTAGAGTCTCAACAAAAGTGAATTCATTAATAGCAGCTACATACTGAAGCAGATAAATTCCACAATATGAAAAAGAAAAAATGCAACATAGATGATTGCAAACGTAACCTAGCGGCAATATGGCACCTAACTTCAGTCATAAATAGAGTTAAAATTTCTTAGGTTATTATTATTATGCTTCGAATCAAGGTTTTTATATAAAAATATTTGAAGTACTTCCAGTGCTCTATATATATATAATTACTTTATGTTTAATCTTTAATCATCTTTTAAAAGAGAATGAGTTTCATAAGAGAGTTTCCGAATTTCTTTAACCTGGTTAAAACCGGTTTAACTTCGTTTTTCAATACGTTATTTGCATAATATTTGCAGGAGGTGTTCGCGCACTTGGTGCATTAATTGCCCTTTTTTTTTATTCGCTTTTTGTTGAATGACATTTCATGGGTGGCTTTTTTTTTTCTTTTTTTTTTTTCCGATCAACAAACGATGAAAAGAACATATTGGGTCCCACTTTAGATGGAAAACGCGCGTTGTCCTGTCTATAATCTTCAAATTTCATGTTGAAAAATATAGGCTGAATCTGTAATTTCTTAAAATATAGATAGGGTGATATTTTCTTTAAGGTTTTATTTGCCCCCTGTTATGAAAGTTTGTAAACAGCATTTCTATAGTAAATTACTCTCACTATATAATAAATTTTGAATACTATATTAAGTAATAATATGGTATTCTAGAATAACATATTAAGTAATAATATGGTATTCTAGAACAGCATATGAAATTAGAAAAATCTGGAACATATTTATAGATTTAGTGTGTCCATATATGAATGGATGCAATCGTTGTCATTTATGCAATTTTTTACATAAAGGTATTTTTTTCGTGAATCAACATAACTATTACAGCAGATATATTTGTTGATAATAGATAGTTTTATTCAAATAAAAGGATGCAAATAAACACAACGGTTTGAAACAATTAACAAAGTCATTACACTCCAATATCAACAATTACAAATTTAGCCCAGCGTCAAGGCCACTGCTTCGTTTATCCCTTGCTCAAATTTCCAGTGTGGCTTCAAAATTCTAGCATTGGGATGCTTGACACTTGTTTGTTTTTTTTATTTAAATGTATGAATTTAACTTTTAACGTTTGAAAGACATGTTATAATTTCTCTGACATTTTATGCTATAGCCTTCTAATTATATTAGCTTGATGTAATAGATTTGATCACATGTTTTCTTTTAATATTTAATTCTTTCATCTTTGTAGCCTTCTATATATTTTAAAATGTTCTATTATTATAGATTATTATATAGGAGAAGAACTGTAACAAGGAAAATAGGCATATATGTGGCACGTATTCAACTAATTATATAAAACATTAATTCACTACAAAAATTAGACTTTAGTTACAATAGTTTTTAGCAAAACTATGAAATTTTTAGTCATGAAAATATTTCGTAACTAAAAATCTAGTGGCTAAAAGTTTTAGGCATAACAAAAATTAAACTAATTGCACATTAATCGTAATATTTTGTTGCAACTAAAAGTTCCATTAAAAATTGTTTTAACTAAACGTTCCTTAGTTTTTTGTAATGGTTATATGATAAATATATCAACGCGTTTATTGGATAAACACAAGCACCTGATTCACACCTCTTTCAAAGTATTGTATCAACAAGCATGGAAAGTAGCCGGCCCGTCACTCCATATAATCCAACTTCAATAGAATTAATAGGATGGTTGACAAAATGGTTCCTAAGTAAAAAATAAGTTCAAATCCTGTAATATGTGAAATTTTTATACTGTAACGTATTTTTATTTTATACTATAATATTGAAAAACTTTACACTAGTGTAGCTGGTTCAAACTCATAAGTTTGAAGTAATATTCCAAACACAAAGTAAATCTACAGTACTTTCATTACGTTCAATTATTTACTACAGTACTTTTATCCGGTCGGAACATCGTTTACAACCTAAAGTTTGATAACGTTTATACTACTACGACAAGTGGTTTATGCAACGTATGTATGTCGTTTTACCTCTGCAATATTTGCAACATTTTAAAGTACATTTTTCTTAATTGCTTTGTTTAGCTTTATTAATAATGCTGACTAAATGCAAGTGTTGTTTAAAAGTTCCAAACCAGTGAGTAATTCCCAAATTATGGTCACATTAAAGACTCGCAAAACTAATTGGCTAGGTCAAAATAAGCACCAGATATCACCCTCACTAATTGAACCTTTTTGCTACAGTATTTTCTCCCATAAAAGTTTAAATTTTCGTTTAAACTTTCTATTCAAATCTAGAAACCAAAGAAGTGGTACATTTTCTTAGTTCCTCTATTAGTCTCTTACTTTGTGGTATTTTCTTTGTGCATGCTCTATTCTGATATTAAAATTTTCTTTACCTAGATGTTGATAAAAAATGAAAACGTCGAGTAATTGTTAGAGGAAAAAAACACACGGCAAAAACATGGTTTTTTTTCAAAAAATAAAAACCATGAATATGTTTACAGAAGCAAGCTGGCACTTGAGAAACATATCAATGCACACAGATATATATTAATTTTTTAAAGGTAAAACATATGTTTACTTCTTGCTTTTGCAAAGATCTTGTCTTCCCCATGTTGGCTGCCGGCTTTATCGCCTTTTTCCCGTCATTGCTTTTTAAATGAAAACTTTTCGGCTTGTTTTCTCTTTTATCCTTACCCTTACGTTTATAATTGGTATGGTTATTGTTATTGTTATCGTTATTATTAGGGGTTTTTTTTTTTTTTTTTTTTTGCACATTTATCTTAGAAACTTTCATGTTTTTGTAAAATTAAAGTGGTCTTTAAAATTTGTTTTTTGGCAATTAAGTCCTTAAACTTAACAAAATATGACAATCAAGTTCTAATCACAAACTTTCTTCAAACTTAGGACAGAAAAAGATCAAGTGAGATGCACATGACCCATTTAAAATACCTATATACCTCATTTGAAAGTAATAAAAGTAAACTATTCAATTTTATGCCAAAAAAAAACAAAGAAAAAAGAAAATAAAAATATCATTTTTTATATTTTTTAACAATTTTGTTGGCTTATATTTATATTTTAGTTATTGTGATACTTGACATTTAACACATTTTCTTCTACATAGGTTATGTGTTTCTCACATTATTATTTTTCGTCTTAATTTTGACAAACATTTGTGATAAGAGACTTAATTTCTACACTTAACTAAATTTAGAGACCTAATTACTACGAAAAAAAATACATTACAAAAGCCTAAAGTTTAAGGAATATTTGTACTAAAAACCTCTATAATTATTAGTTGTTATGATCCTTTGGGAGGACCATACATTAACATATAAACTAAACATGAAATTTATTTATTCCTTACTATTGTTCTTCTTTTTGATGATGGAAGATGACAGAGGTCTTGCCACTTTTTACTTGCAAAAGAATCTATAATGAAATTTGTTAACTCTAGCTGCTTTATTTTTTTTACTGTACAAGATTTTCCTCATTTGAGTCTTTCCCCTCTCTTCCCTTGTTTGCTACACTTATTTTTATTTATTTATTTTTATTTCCTTTTCTTTTCCTTCTTGCTGGTATCGTTCATTGTGCCTTTCTTTTCAACTTCTTTATCCGTTCTTCTCTCATGTTTTTCCTTCTATCTTTTCACGCCTTCTCTCACTATTCTCCCTCTCTTCAATTGGACTAGAGCCTGTGGATAGGCCTGGCCTTCTTTCTGTTGTTTCTCCCTCTCTCCTTATTTGTGTTTGGATACTCATAGACCGTTTGAAAAGAGCGATTAAAATCATCAGTTATAATTATAAACAGTATAAAAACTTTCATCTATAGGTTTTTCCGCGAGAAGCTTGTGTGGATAACTAGTTCTTGGACTTTAGAAGGTCCCAAGAGAAAAAATTATAAATATTGTATCTTTATTGCACTTGTTCAAACTACAATTCAAACTATTTTTTTTACAATATTTTCTTTTGAAAAAATTTAAATTTTTATTCAAATCTATAAGTTTGTGTGGGAGAAGCTTGTGGGAGAAGGTTGTGTGGATAACTGGTTCTTGGACTGTAGGATACCCCAAGAGAAAATATTATAAATATTGGGCCGTTTCTTTAGCTAGTTCAAAATACAATTTAAACTGTTTTGTTATAGTGTTTTTTTTTTTTCCAAAAACAATTAAATTTCTATTCCGACCTCTGAAATAATCAGGTCTGATAGTATTTTTACTATATAAAAAGATACATTTAACTTTTATTGTATGACAACTTTATTACATAAGGATATAGGAACCATAGTCCCAGTGGTTTGCACGCTATAAATAAAGGTGCTGCACGACTAATACCACACATAAGATGATACGAGACACTTGGACACACTTTCATGACATCAGAGCGATAAAACTGATAAATTTTAAGATACAACACTACAATAAAATTGTTAATAAATGATGAAATTTTTCACGGCAATTCGCGAAAACCGTTGTTTTATACCCGTTAAAAACAGTGTAAAAAACTTTGACCTTGACAAAATGAGAAAGAAGATGTAAATACAAAATATGAAGATCTTTTTTTTAATTTTGCATTGGAAGAACATTAATTAGATTACTTGGACCAAAGTAGCTGTCTTATTTTAACCTCGAAGCACCACCCAAGGCCTTAGACGGCAATCTCTCCTGAGCAGAATTGAATCGATGATCCTTCGTTTTAGGGAAAAAGAAGTGAATTGAATAAAATTATGAAGGCTTTGTGAGCTTCATCATTCTGAATTGAAAAAGAAAAAAAAAAGACATATCTTTTAAAACGAACATGTAATTTCAAATATGGTTTCACAAGCAGGAGACATTCTTTTCGGCCTAAAAGTTTGTCGTCTAAATTAAATAAAAAAAAAAAAGGACGTGAAAATCTGTAGAACTTCCGTCGTATAGTCATAGAAGGACACGTAATTAAGATTAGCTTTTTCACAATTAATTTTGTTTATTGATCAACGGCTTGTGGTTTTGTTCTATAGATTGGTGTCATTGAAGGAAATATTTGCCGTTAAAGAAAATACCGCATGCAGTTTGATGATCAAAATTTCCAATCGTTTAAGGAGAAAAGACGTTATTTTTCTTTCGAGTATTGCTTCGTTAGACATTAATTAATATGTTGACTTGTCGTTTCTCATTTCTTGTCGTTCAAATCATAAAGACAACTACTCGTCAGCTATATAACAGGAAGTTTGATGTTGTTTACAATGGATAAAGACTGTCGTTTCAACATCAAATTTTTTTGTTGTTTATTGTAGCGAATGGCATGTAAGTGGTGTTTGGTGTGATGTGAACTACAAACTTAGTTATAAACAGTGTAAAGCTCTCACATGTTACAATAAAAAAGAAAAAAAATTGCTATAATGTAAAGTTTTCACATACTATAGTAAAAATGGTTCCTGTCAATGGTTCCCACTACTAGCCAAACACCTTGTTAGTCTCAACTCGACAATTTCCGGTTGTTATAGAAATAAAAACACGTCTATTTAAAAAGGACATTTAGCTTATAAAGTTATACTTCAATAGTCTTTTATATTTATATATATATATATATATTATTTTGTGACATATATAAAATATTTACAAACTAAAGTCATATTTTAACTTAATAAACATAATTGAGTCATTGAGTTATTTGTTTTATTAACCCATTCGTTTTACTACAATTTACAGCACCGTAAATCTTTTATCTTTTTGTCGTGACTTTTGTTTTTTTTTTTCTTTTCCTTTTTCGGGTAATGTCTTACCTTTTTCTCCGCTGTTAGTTGCGTTTTAAACGCCAACTTTTCTGCTTGCTTTGTTTTAGTGATGGACCACAAGTACAACCTTGAAGAATTTAACATTAATTCATAGTTTTCTGGACAAAACATCAATGCAAATATCAATTTACATAAATGTTTCACAGATATAGTTTCTATACTGTCACTGTAGATGTCCCTATATTCTTTTTACCTAGAAGTAGATCTATACCGTCGATAGAGAGTCTACCTTGATGTAGATCGACGGTGGTAGTCAGTCCACCCAGATCAAGTACTGTATGGTGGATGACTCGGATTTTTATGGTTTTGTTTGTTTGACTTTTTTCCCCTTAAACTTGACTCTTCTTGTAAAATTTGGCAGATTGAATGTGAACGTGAAATGAGTTGGTCGACTTGCTGATTGGCTTGATCTAGTTGGGAGCTCGTTCGATTAGATTGCATTCTTCAGATTCTGGAGAGTGGAAACAATCTGAATAGGAGCTCTAGGTTTTTATCCCTCCTGTGCTGGACATTGTTTCCCTTTTGTGAAACCTTACTTTTTTCTTCTTTTTTTTTCTAAACAGGTCGTAGAGTCACCAAGCATGATGACTGCCTCTTATTAAAAAATTCACAATTTTTTTTTTTACTTCGTCCTAGATTTTATACTATACTTGTTTTACCAACTACGAAGAAATCAACAACACAATATATATCTTGATCTTTTAAATTTAGGAGATTTCTTCGTTGGACACTGATGTCTACGAAAAAAAAAAAGAGAGGACCAGATTTAATGATGAGCCCTATCAATAATCCCCATTGAAAAAAAATCCTTAAATTTAATCTTTTTTCTTTAATTATGCTAAGAAATAATTAAGATGATAGAAATCGAATCTAGAAGTTAAATGAACAATATTCCTATCACAATCATCCCCGTCAGGACATTTCTTTGATGCTGCAAAGTGTGGCCACTAGATATGCAATAGATTTTGTTGATGAGAACACAAACTTTGTAATTTATTAAGATTTATAGGGCAATTGGTAAGTTGATTAGAAGCAATTAACTATAATGTAAAGCTCTTAGTAGCTATAATAAAAAGCAAAAATTAATTGCTACACGATAAAGCTCTTACGTGTTATAGTTTTTAGAACAAAATTTTTAGTTCTAACAAGTCTAGGTTCAATTTTAATGTTGATCATCAATTCACGAGGATTGAATCTCAACCCTTAGATAATTTATGTGAAAATGTGTTTATATAAAGGATTTAGAATTTACAATTCGTCGGGTTTAAAAGTCGTTTTGAACATGTGAGCTTACATAATATGTGTTTGGTACGTGAAATAAATAAATGGTTCAAAATAATGAGAATGATTTAAAACAAATAAACTGTTAATTTTGAAAACTTGACCCCCTTATAAATTCTAACTGTTTTGAATCATTCTCTACAATAAACACCCTTTTTCAATATTGCCAGTTTACCAAATATCTTAATTGTATGATTAGAAAGTATGAACAAAGAAATTTGGTTGAAATCCAAAGAATCTTCTCAACCTTTTAGTTCATCAAAATAGTATCACCTTATTTAAATGCAAATTACGTCTTAACGTATATATTTGGTTGAAAGTATGAACAAAGAAATTTGGTTGAAATCCAAAGAATCTTCTCAACCTTTTAGTTCATCAAAATAGTATCACCTTATTTAAATGCAAATTACGTCTTAACGTATATATTTATCCCGGAAGACGAATCTTTAAGAGAGAACAAAGAAAAAAAAAAACATAAATTTTACTTTTAGAAAAATGTAAAGAAAGTAGAAGTTAATTAATTACATTATTAATTATCAAAGACAACTTTACTTTTATTTATGACTTTCTTACATCATCATAGAGAGCTATATATACATAATAG
The DNA here is from genome assembly GCA_025403435.1 of Artocarpus heterophyllus. Taxonomy (NCBI): domain Eukaryota; kingdom Viridiplantae; phylum Streptophyta; class Magnoliopsida; order Rosales; family Moraceae; genus Artocarpus; species Artocarpus heterophyllus. The sequence continues at coordinate 2,752,222 of CM046335.1, forward strand.
CTCTGAGTTTGCACACCACACAGACAAAAGTGCGCAATAAATATTGCGACACATACAAAATGAGTGATAAAACTAATTTCATCATATAGGAAGACATATATTTTTCATTTGCAGCTATTTATTACACCCGTAGCACACCGTAAACAAAAGTATAAGGTTGACACTGACACATAGGAGAAAGTACGTACACACAAAGACGAGTGATAAAACTGATAAATCTTAAAATATAACAAACATATTGTAGTCTCGAAATTTGTACTCTGGACCCGTAAATTTCATCTTTAAATTTCAAGACGAAACAACCATATGGATCCCTTGCGATTTGGTGTTACCGGCTACACAGCGCGAAGACTGGCATGTGAGGCCCCAACAACATCCCAGTACTATTCCAGGGGGCATGATGCCGCAAAACTCACCAAGTGCTTGACACGGACCTTGTTTACACGTTCCTGACCAGTCTGTAATCCCTGGGTTACGATCACATTCAAGGTTACCGCAACACCAAGTGGCTAGGTCGCAATATTCTCCGAGTCCAGCACAGTTGGGTTGCGGCTCCTTCAGCTTCCTGTTGGGCAAGTTGCTATCATTAGAATCTGCATGAGCATATGAAACCATGCAACTCGCTGCTACAATTAAAACAAATAACACCCACATTACAAGTTGTTGCAAAGTAATATTCTTAGTACCCGCCATCTCTCTTTTTTTTTTTTGTTGTTTTTATTTTTTCTTAGTGTCTTTGATCTCTAAAACCTTTAAGCCCGTTGTATTTATAGCCAGCACCTATGATCTATTTATTACAAAAGAGAACGTTGAGAAATAATTGAAAAGCAATATGTGGCAAGAAAGTTAAATCAAAATAATTGAAAAGCTACATGTAGCAAGAAAGTTAAACCAAAATAATCCAAAATTAATAATAGAAACATGCATGTCTCTAAACTTGGCTGGCCCATATCATGATAATGGGAAATATTTGTGCATTTTTAATTTTTTTTGAAGTTCATATCTAATCTGTATAATTGTGATGCTTGGTGTCATTCTTCATGATTTCTTTTGATATGTGCACGCTTGTACGCAAAATGAATATGCAACCATATATAGATGTCATATATGAATATCTGATTATATAGCCTGAGTTTAGTTGTCCATTCACTTCATTTTATTTAAAAAAGATGCCATTTCTTTTGTCTTTCCTTTTTTTAGTAATATCTTCTACCCTCTATTTTATAAAATTCCTTTTTATACTAATTTTTATTAGATTTTAACTCTAGAATTATCCAATATCACCAATAACTCTATGCTTGGATGATATCTCAGTTATAAATCTTTGAGTAAGGTAAGGTGATAACCTTAAAAAACAAAAAACAAAAAAAAAACAAAATTTCACAAAATTTGAAAGAAGTATTGGATTCACAAAATTTGAACCGCATATGTATGTGAGAGCTTTACATTGTAATGCTGTATGTTCAATTTAGTTATTGTTTTGAAATATTGATTTTTGGGGCGAAAAATCCTAAATATCTTGTCCATATTTTTCTAGTATAATCATAATTCATCTATAACGTATCAAATACCTAAAATTATTGTCTTCCTAAATATTCACAAATAGTTAATGTCAGGGCATGTATAGTTAGCTGGACTCGAATCCTGTCTAAATTCTAATGTCTCAAAAAGTGCCTAACTAATTATTTCATGACATATAATTTAATTAAGAGCATGTAAAACTCAATTAAAACACTATTTTAAACTTTTTAAATAATATATTATGAAAAAATAGACACCATTTGACCATCAAAATTGAATTAAGGATTTGAATCTAGTTAGCTTGGTATTTTAAACAAAAAAAATCAGTCATTGAGATTGACTCCTTTATTTGGTACAATGGTTCAAACTTATCAGTTGAACTATTTATTGTATAAATCTCTAAACAATTACAATATAAAACAAATAGAAACTATAGTTTAAACTTCTCACATGTTATAATATTTTAAACTAAAAATGGTTCAAACTGAATTATTTGTTTGAACTATTCTTTCAAACACAAAATCAACTTTAATATAACATAGTCGCTTAACTCAATTATTTCCTTATAAATAAAGAAAATTGTTCCCTACACTAGACTTTCCATAATCTCTTTTCCTTGTTGCCACCATCATTAGCTAGATTATAGACCCGCAGATTCCAACATGGTAGTTATCTGCCTCCCTGGTATTTGGAAATATCCTTTCACATCAAAATAATAATAATAATAATAATAAAGACAAATCCTATCAATTATCCTTTCTATCTCAACTAACACCAGATTGTTACAACTTTGTTGCAGTAACATAACTATTTTGTTAGAGCATTAGAACACTACAACTTGCTATGATATATGGGTATGATTTAAATAGTTATCTTTTCAATGAGTAATTAATATGATAATCGATCCGAAAACACAAAATGATTAAATTTTTATCATGCCTTATCATCAATTTTATTAAATTGTACTTCTTTTAATTAATTAGAAGTATAATCATTAAAAATGTACCGATTGAAAAAGTTCTTATACATATACATACATAAATTCATATATATATATACACACACACACTTCCGACGACAACAAAACTAGGCAAAGCTTTGCAATTGCCAATCGTTGCAATTTCAATTAAATAAAAGCAAACCAAAAAACAAAATCAAAATTCAATTGAATGAAATGAACCGAATATTAAATCAATTGCGATGAAATGAAGCAGGAATTACAACTCAAAGTGGAAGTTGTTGACAATCACAAAACAAAACAATAAACACAACGTGGCCACACTTATAGTCGAGAGTATACGACCATCCTATTTAGATTTTTATTTTTCTTTTGATCTAATATGTATATTTTGTTTAAATTTATATATAGTTCACCACTCTCAAAAATATTCAATTATATTTCTACCCTCTTCACTTATTTTTCTGGTTCTGTCTCTATGAACAAAATTTTTGTATTGAAAAGAAAATAAAAAAGGATTTTTTGACCTTTTCACAAAAGAATTGGAAATAAATTAATGCAATCTCTCTAACGTTTTATATTGTAGCCTTCTACCTATATTAATGGATTGACACATGTTTTCTTTTAATATTTTATTCTTGTAGCCTTATATATATTTTAAAATGCATCTATATCATTATTATGGATTATTATATAGAAAAGAAATGTAACAAGGAAAATACGCGCGCAAACACTAGTTATATGATAAATATATATGATATATATCCTATGGGTTATTTTCATCATAGGTCCCCAAACTTTCTACTTTTAATATTTAGGTCAACATTGTAAGAATTTAGGCACTTAAGTTTCCAAACTCTTAATCTATTGGCACCTATGTCCGCGTTTTAAGAATTTAGATATTAAAGTCCTAAACTCTTAATTTGTTAACACCGTGAGTTCTCATTTTAAGAATTTGGATATTAAAGTCTTAAACTCTTAATTTATTGTGACTGTTTGTCTCCTTCATTTTTTTGCTATTAAATGCTATACGAGATGACAAGATTTTGAGGCATTATGGTTCTTTAAGTCTCAAAAAATATTTGTTTTAATAAAAAAGTCCCCAAGGACATATATTTTTGCATTTTTACATAAGCAATAAGAAATTATACTTTCAAAAAATGAGAAAAAAAAAAAGCTTTTGGGAACTTTCTGTTATATATATATATATATATATATATTTGTGTATGTTTTTTGAACATAAGGAACAAAAAGCCTCAAAATATTGATATCTCTTATGGTATTTAATAATAAAAACATGGTGGGGACCAACAATACCAATAACCTAAAAGTTAGGAAACTTGGATATCTAATTCTTAAAATGGAGAGCTATGTGCCAACAGATCAAAAGTTTAGATACCTAAATGTCTAAATTCTTAAAATAAAGACATAAATGCTCAAGACTATAAAATTTGAGGACATGTGATGCAAAAACTACTAAATATATATATATTAACGAGTTATATGATAAACACAAACACATGATTTACACTTCTTCCAAAGTATTGTAGTAACGAGCATGGAAAGTAGTCTGTAAAATTCCGGCCCGTCACTCAATATAATCTAACTTCAATAAAATTTTAAACATAAAAAATGAGTTCAAACATTGTAATATATAAGAGTTTTATTTTTGCTTTATACTATAACTTAAAAGAGCTTTACATTAATGTGAGTGGTTCAAACTCATAAGTTTAAAGTTATCTGTCGAAAACAAATTGTAAATGTACAGTAATTTCATTCTGTTTAATTATCTACTAGATTACTTACATTAGGTCCGTACATCGTTTACAAGCCAAAGTTTGATAACGTTTATAGTGTTACGACAAGTGGTTTATGCATCACATGTACGTCGTTGTACCTCTGCAATATTAACACATTTTAAAGTACTTTTTTCATAATTGCTTTGTCGAGCTTTATTAATAATGCTGACTAAATTCAAGTGTGTGGTTTACAATTTCCAAACCAGTGACTAATTCCCAAATTGTGGTCACACTAGAGGGTAGCGAAACTAATTGGCCAGATCACAATAAGCACCAAATATCACCCTCACTAACTGGAATAATTACATGCGCATTTAGTCCATAGATTTTAATTACAATTTAAACTATTTCACTATAGTATTTTTTCTCATAAAAGTTTAAATTTTTGTTTAAATTTCTCGTTCAAATCTATAAACCCTATCAGGTGGTACATTTTCTTAGCTCCTCTCTCAGTCTTTGTGCCTGCCCTGTTCTGATATTAAAATTCCCTTTACCTCTATGTAATTGTTAAAAGATAATCGTTAAGTAAAAAAAACACACGAGGAATATATGTGCTTTTGAAAAATAAAAACCATGAATATGTTTATGGAAGCTAGCAGGTACATAAGAGACATCTTTTGTTTAAAAAAAAAATTGATTTTAATGGTAAAACATCTTTTTCCCCCTGGCTTTTGCAAAGATCTTGCCTTCCCCATCTTGGCTAATGGCTTTATCTCCCATTTTCTCCTAAAAAAAATTCATTTTTTACTTCTTGCTTTTGCAACGATCTTGCGTTCCCAAGTTAGCCCATGGCTTTATCTCCCATTTTCTCTTGTCAGTCGCTCTCTAAATGATTCAAAAAATAAAGAGCATGCATATATTTATGGAAGCTGGCTGGCACATGACAGACAACGTTTCTTTTAAAAAAAATTGATTTTAAAGGTAAAACATCTTTTTACTTCTTGCTTCAGCAAAGATCTGGCCTTTTTAAATGATTCAAAAAATAAAGACCATGAATATGTTTATGGAAGCTAGCTGGCACTTAATAGACATCTTTTGTTTAAAAAATTTTGATTTTAATGGTAAAACATCTTTTTACTCCTTGCTTTTGCAAAGATCATGCCTTCCCTATCTTGGCTAATGGCTTCATCTGCCATTTTCTCCAAAAAAAAAAAATTCATTTTTTACTTCTTGCTTTTGCAAAGATCTTGCGTTCCCACATTGGCCCATGGCTTTATCTCCCATTTTCTCTTGTCAGTCGCTTTTTAAATGATTCAAAAAATAAAGAGAATGAATATATTTATGGAAGCTGGCTGGCGACATCTTTTCTTTAAAAAAGATTGATTTTAAAGGTAAAACATCTTTTTACTTCTTACTTTAGCAAAGATCTGGCCTTTTTAAATGATTCAAAAAATAAAGACCATGAATATGTTTATGGAAGCTAGCTGACACTTAATAGACATCTTCTGTTTAAAAAAAATTGATTTTAATGGTAAAACATCTTTTTACACCGTGCATTTGCAAAGATCTTGCCTTCCCCATCTTGGCTAATGGCTTTATCTCCCATTTTCTCCTAAAAAAAATTCATTTTTTACTTCTTGCTTTTGCAAAGATCTTGCGTTCCCACGTTGGCCCATGGCTTTGTCTCCCATTTTCTCTTGTCAGTCGCTTTTTAAATGATTCAAAAAATAAAGAGCATGAATATATTTATGGAAGCTGGCTGGCACAAGACAAACATCTTTTCTTTAAAAAAAAATTGATTTTAAAGGTAAAACATCTTTTTACTTCTTACTTTAGCAAAGATCTGGCCTTTTTAAATGATTCAAAAAATAAAGACCATGAATATGTTTATGGAAGCTAGCTGGCACTTAATAGACATCTTTTGTTTAAAAAATTTGATTTTAATGGTAAAATATCTTTTTACTCCTTGCTTTTGCAAAGATCTTGCGTTCCCCATCTTGGCTAATGGCTTTATCTCCCATTTTCTCCTTAAAAAAATTCATTTTTTACTTCTTGCTTTTGCAAAGATCTTGCGTTCCCACGTTGGCTCATGGCTTTATCTCCCATTTTCTATTGTCAGTCGCTTTTTAAATGATTCAAAAAATAAAGACCGTGAATATATTTATGGAAGCTGGCTAGCACATGAGAGAAATCTTTTCTTTAAAAAAAAATTGATTTTAAAGGTAAAACATCTTTTTACTACTTGCTTTAGCAAAGATCTGGCCTTTTTAAATGATTCAAAAAATAAAGACCATGAATATGTTTATGGAAGCTATCTGGCACTTAATAGACATCTTTTGTTTAAAAAATTTGATTTTAATGGTAAAACATCTTTTTACTCCTTGCTTTTGCAAAGATCTTGCCTTCCCAATCTTGGCTAATGGCTTTATCTCCCATTTTCTCCTAAAAAAAATTCATTTTTTACTTCTTGCTTTTGCAAAGATCTTGCGTTCCCACGTTGGCTCATGGCTTTATCTCCCATTTTCTCTTGTCAGTCGCTTTTTAAATGATTCAAAAAATAAAGAGCATGAATATATTTATGGAAGCTGGCTGGCACATGAGAGACACCTTTTCTTTAAAAAAAAATTGATTTTAAAGGTAAAACATCTTTTTACTTCTTGCTTTAGCAAAGATCTGGCCTTTTTAAATTATTCAAAAAATAAAGACCATGAATATGTTTATGGAAGCTAGCTGGCACTTAATAGACATCTTTTGTTTAAAAAATTTGATTTTAATGGTAAAACATCTTTTTACTCCTTGCTTTTGCAAAGATCTTGCCTTCCCCATCTTGGCTAATGGCTTTATCTCCCATTTTCTCCTAAAAAAAATTCATTTTTTACTTCTTGCTTTTTCAAAGATCTTGCGTTCCCACGTTGGCCCATGGCTTTATCTCCCATTTTCTCTTGTCAGTCGCTTTTTAAATGATTCAAAAAATAAAAAGCGTGAATATATTTATGGAAGCTAGCTGGTACATGAGAGAAATCTTTTCTTTAAAAAAAAATTGATTTTAAAGGGAAAACATCTTCTTACTTCTTGCTTTAGCAAAGATCTAGCCTTTTTAAATGATTCAAAAAATAAAGACCATGAATATGTTTATGGAAGCTAGCTGGCACTTAATAGACATCTTTTGTTTAAAAAATTTTGACTTCAATGGTAAAACATCTTTTTACTCCTTGCTTTTGCAAAGATCTTGCCTTCCCCATCTTGGCTAATGGCTTTATCTCCCATTTTCTCCTTAAAAAAATCATTTTTTACATCTTGCTTTTGCAAGGATCTTGCGTTCCCACGTTGGCCCATGGCTTTACCTCCCATTTTCTCTTGTCAGTCGCTTTTTAAATGATTCAAAAAAAAAGAGCATGAATATATTTATGGAAGCTGGCTGGCACATGACAGACATCTTTTCTTTAAAAAAAAAATTGATTTTAAAGGTAAAACATCTTTTTACTTCTTGCTTTAGCAAAGATCTGGCCTTTTTAAATGATTCAAAAAATAAAGACCATGAATATGTTTATGGAAGCTAGCTGGCACTTAATAGACATCTTTTGTTTAAAAAATTTGATTTTAATGGTAAAACATCTTTTTACTCCTTGCTTTTGCAAAGATCTTGCCTTCCCCATCTTGGCTAATGGCTTTATCTCCCATTTTCTCCTAAAAAAAATTCATTTTTTACTTCTTGGTTTTTCAAAGATCTTGCGTTCCCACGTTGGCCCATGGCTTTATCTCCCATTTTCTCTTGTCAGTCGCTTTTTAAATGATTCAAAAAATAAAAAGCGTGAATATATTTATGGAAGCTAGCTGGCACATGACAGACATCTTTTCTTTAAAAAAAAATTGATTTTAAAGGTAAAACATCTTTTTACTTCTTGCTTTAGCAAAGATCTGGCCTTTTTAAATGATTCAAAAAATAAAGACCATGAATATGTTTATGGAAGCTAGCTGGCACTTAATAGACATCTTTTGTTTAAAAAATTTTGATTTTAATGGTAAAACATCTTTTTACTCCTTGCTTTTGCAAAGATCTTGCCTTCACCATCTTGGCTAATGGCTTTATCTCCCATTTTCTCCTAAAAAAAATTCATTTTTTACTTCTTGCTTTTGCAAAGATCTTGCGTTCCCACGTTGGCCCATGGCTTTGTCTCCCATTTTCTCTTGTCAGTCGCTTTTTAAATGATTCAAAAAATAAAGAGCATGAATATATTTATGGAAGCTGGCTGGCACATGACAAACATCTTTTCTTTAAAAAAAATTGATTTTAAAGGTAAAACATCTTTTTACTTCTTGCTTTAGCAAAGATCTGGCCTTTTTAAATGATTCAAAAAATAAAGACCATGAATATGTTTATGGAAGCTAGCTGGCACTTAATAGACATCTTTTGTTTAAAAAATTTGATTTTAATGGTAAAACATCTTTTTACTCCTTGCTTTTGCAAAGATCTTGCCTTCCCCATCTTGGCTAATAGCTTTATCTCCCATTTTCTCCTAAAAAAAATTCATTTTTTACTTCTTTGTTTTGCAAAGATCTTGCGTTCCCACGTTGGCCCATGGCTTTATCTCCCATTTTCTATTGTCAGTCGCTTTTTAAATGATTCAAAAAATAAAGAGCGTGAATATATTTATGGAAGCTGGCTGGCACATGAGAGAAATCTTTTCTTTAAAAAAAAATTGATTTTAAAGGTAAAACATCTTTTTACTTCTTGCTTTAGCAAAGATCTGGCCTTTTTAAATGATTCAAAAAATAAAGACGATGAATTTGTTTATGGAAGCTATCTGGCACTTCATAGACATCTTTTGTTTAAAAAATTTTGATTTTAATGGTAAAACATCTTTTTACTCCTTGTTTTTGCAAAGATCTTGCCTTCCCCATCTTGACTAATGGCTTTATCTCCCATTTTCTCCTAAAAAAAATTCATTTTTTACTTCTTGCTTTTTCAAAGATCTTGCGTTCCCACGTTGGCCCATGGCTTTATCTCCCATTTTCTCTTGTCAGTCGCTTTTTAAATGATTCAAAAAATAAAAAGCGTGAATATATTTATGGAAGCTAGCTGGCACATGACAGACATCTTTTCTTTAAAAAAAAATTGATTTTAAAGGTAAAACATCTTTTTACTTCTTGCTTTAGCAAAGATCTGGCCTTTTTAAATGATTCAAAAAATAAAGACCACGAATATGTTTATGGAAGCTAGCTGGCACTTAATAGACATCTTTTGTTTAAAAAATTTTGATTTTAATGGTAAAACATCTTTTTACTCCTTGCTTTTGCAAAGATCTTGCCTTCCCACGTTGGCCCATGGCTTTGTCTCCCATTTTCTCTTGTCAGTCGCTTTTTAAATGATTCAAAAAATAAAGAGCATGAATATATTTATGGAAGCTGGCTGGCACAAGACAAACATCTTTTCTTTAAAAAAAAATTGATTTTAAAGGTAAAACATCTTTTTACTTCTTGCTTTAGCAAAGATCTGGCCTTTTTAAATGATTCAAAAAATAAAGACCATGAATATGTTTATGGAAGCTAGCTGGCACTTAATAGACATCTTTTGTTTTAAAAATTTGATTTTAATGGTAAAACATCTTTTTACTCCTTGCTTTTGCAAAGATCTTGCCTTCCCCATCTTGGCTAATAGCTTTATCTCCCATTTTCTCCTAAAAAAAATTCATTTTTTACTTCTTGCTTTTGCAAAGATCTTGCGTTCCCACGTTGGCCCATGGCTTTATCTCCCATTTTCTATTGTCAGTCGCTTTTTAAATGATTCAAAAAATAAAGAGCGTGAATATATTTATGGAAGCTGGCTGGCACATGAGAGAAATCTTTTCTTTAAAAAAAAATTGATTTTAAAGGTAAAACATCTTTTTACTTCTTGCTTTAGCAAAGATCTGGCCTTTTTAAATGATTCAAAAAATAAAGACGATGAATTTGTTTATGGAAGCTATCTGGCACTTCATAGACATCTTTTGTTTAAAAAATTTTGATTTTAATGGTAAAACATCTTTTTACTCCTTGTTTTTGCAAAGATCTTGCCTTCCCCATCTTGACTAATGGCTTTATCTCCCATTTTCTCCTAAAAAAAATTCATTTTTTACTTCTTGGTTTTTCAAAGATCTTGCGTTCCCACGTTGGCCCATGGCTTTATCTCCCATTTTCTCTTGTCAGTCGCTTTTTAAATGATTCAAAAAATAAAAAGCGTGAATATATTTATGGAAGCTAGCTGGCACATGACAGACATCTTTTCTTTAAAAAAAAATTGATTTTAAAGGTAAAACATCTTTTTACTTCTTGCTTTAGCAAAGATCTGGCCTTTTTAAATGATTCAAAAAATAAAGACCATGAATATGTTTATGGAAGCTAGCTGGCACTTAATAGACATCTTTTGTTTAAAAAATTTTGATTTTAATGGTAAAACATCTTTTTACTCCTTGCTTTTGCAAAGATCTTGCGTTCCCACGTTGGCCCATGGCTTTGTCTCCCATTTTCTCTTGTCAGTCGCTTTTTAAATGATTCAAAAAATAAAGAGCATGAATATATTTATGGAAGCTGGCTGGCACAAGACAAACATCTTTTCTTTAAAAAAAAATTGATTTTAAAGGTAAAACATCTTTTTACTTCTTGCTTTAGCAAAGATCTGGCCTTTTTAAATGATTCAAAAAATAAAGACCATGAATATGTTTATGGAAGCTAGCTGGCACTTAATAGACATCTTTTGTTTTAAAAATTTGATTTTAATGGTAAAACATCTTTTTACTCCTTGCTTTTGCAAAGATCTTGCCTTCCCCATCTTGGCTAATAGCTTTATCTCCCATTTTCTCCTAAAAAAAATTCATTTTTTACTTCTTGCTTTTGCAAAGATCTTGCGTTCCCACGTTGGCCCATGGCTTTATCTCCCATTTTCTATTGTCAGTCGCTTTTTAAATGATTCAAAAAATAAAGAGCGTGAATATATTTATGGAAGCTGGCTGGCACATGAGAGAAATCTTTTCTTTAAAAAAAAATTGATTTTAAAGGTAAAACATCTTTTTACTTCTTGCTTTAGCAAAGATCTGGCCTTTTTAAATGATTCAAAAAATAAAGACCATGAATATGTTTATGGAAGCTATCTGGCACTTAATAGACATCTTTTGTTTAAAAAATTTTGATTTTAATGGTAAAACATCTTTTTACTCCTTGCTTTTGCAAAGATCTTGCCTTCCCCATCTTGACTAATGGCTTTATCTCCCATTTTCTCCTAAAAAAAATTCATTTTTTACTTCTTGCTTTTGCAAAGATCTTGCGTTCCCACGTTGGCTCATGGCTTTATCTCCCATTTTCTCTTGTCAGTCGCTTTTTAAATGATTCAAAAAATAAAGAGCATGAATATATTTATGGAAGCTGGCTAGCACATGAGAGACACCTTTTCTTTAAAAAAAAAATTGATTTTAAAGGTAAAACATCTTTTTACTTCTTGCTTTAGCAAAGATCTGGCCTTTTTAAATTATTCAAAAAATAAAGACCATGAATATGTTTATGGAAGCTTGCTGGCACTTAATAGACATCTTTTGTTTAAAAAATTTGATTTTAATGGTAAAACATCTTTTTACTCCTTGCTTTTGCAAAGATCTTGCCTTCCCCATCTTGGCTAATGGCTTTATCTCCCATTTTCTCCTAAAAAAAATTCATTTTTTACTTCTTGCTTTTTCAAAGATCTTGCGTTCCCACGTTGGCCCATGGCTTTATCTCCCATTTTCTCTTGTCAGTCGCTTTTTAAATGATTCAAAAAATAGAAAGCGTGAATATATTTATGGAAGCTAGCTGGCACATGAGAGAAATCTTTTCTTTAAAAAAAAATTGATTTTAAAGGGAAAACATCTTCTTACTTCTTGCTTTAGCAAAGATCTGGCCTTTTTAAATGATTCAAAAAATAAAGACCATGAATATGTTTATGGAAGCTAGCTGGCACTTAATAGACATCTTTTGTTTAAAAAATTTTGACTTCAATGGTAAAACATCTTTTTACTCCTTGCTTTTGCAAAGATCTTGCCTTCCCCATCTTGGCTAATGGCATTATCTCCCATTTTCTCCTTAAAAAAATCATTTTTTACATCTTGCTTTTGCAAGGATCTTGCGTTCCCACGTTGGCCCATGGCTTTACCTCCCATTTTCTCTTGTCAGTCGCTTTTTAAATGATTCAAAAAATAAAGAGCATGAATATATTTATGGAAGCTGGCTGGCACATGACAGACATCTTTTCTTTAAAAAAAAAATTGATTTTAAAGGTAAAACATCTTTTTACTTCTTGCTTTAGCAAAGATCAGGCCTTTTTAAATGATTCAAAAAATAAAGAACATGAATATGTTTATGGAAGCTAGCTGGCACTTAATAGACATCTTTTGTTTAAAAAATTTTATTTTAATGGTAAAACATCTTTTTACTCCTTGCTTTTGCAAAGATCTTGCCTTCCCCATCTTGGCTAATGGCTTTATCTCCCATTTTCTCCTAAAAAAAATTCATTTTTTACTTCTTGCTTTTTCAAAGATCTTGCGTTCCCACGTTGGCCCATGGCTTTATCTCCCATTTTCTCTTGTCAGTCGCTTTTTAAATGATTCAAAAAATAAAAAGCGTGAATATATTTATGGAAGCTAGCTGGCACATGACAGACATCTTTTCTTTAAAAAAAAAATTGATTTTAAAGGTAAAACATCTTTTCACTTCTTGCTTTAGCAAAGATCTGGCCTTTTTAAATGATTCAAAAAATAAAGACCATGAATATGTTTATGGAAGCTAGCTGGCACTTAATAGACATCTTTTGTTTAAAAAATTTTGATTTTAATGGTAAAACATCTTTTTACTCCTTGCTTTTGCAAAGATCTTGCCTTCCCCATCTTGGCTAATGGCTTTATCTCCCATTTTCTCCTAAAAAAAATTCATTTTTTACTTCTTGCTTTTGCAAAGATCTTGCGTTCCCACGTTGGCTCATGGCTTTATCTCCCATTTTCTCTTGTCAGTCGCTTTTTAAATGATTCAAAAAATAAAGAGCATGAATATATTTATAGACGCTGGCTGGCACATGAGAGACATCTTTTCTTTAAAAAAAAATTGATTTTAAAGGTAAAACATCTTTTTACTTCTTGCTTTAGCAAAGATCTGGCCTTTTTAAATGATTCAAAAAATAAAGACCATGAATATGTTTATGGAAGCTAGCTGGCACTTAATAGACATCTTTTGTTTAAAAAATTTGATTTTAATGGTAAAACATCTTTTTACTCCTTGCTTTTGCAAAGATCTTGCCTTCCCCATCTTGGCTAATGGCTTTATCTCCCATTTTCTCCTAAAAAAAATTCATTTTTTACTTCTTGCTTTTTCAAAGATCTTGCGTTCCCACGTTGGCCCATGGCTTTATCTCCCATTTTCTCTTGTCAGTCGCTTTTTAAATGATTCAAAAAATAAAAAGCGTGAATATATTTATGGAAGCTAGCTGGCACATGAGAGAAATCTTTTCTTTACAAAAAAATTTATTTTAAAGGTAAAACATCTTTTTACTTCTTGCTTTAGCAAAGATCTGGCCTTTTTAAATGATTCAAAAAATAAAGACCATGAATATGTTTGTGGAAGCTAGCTGGCACTTAATAGACATCTTTTGTTTAAAAAATTTTGATTTCAATGGTAAAACATCTTTTTACTCCTTGCTTTTGCAAAGATCTTGCCTTCCCCATCTTGGCTAATGGCTTTATCTCCCATTTTCTCCTAAAAAAAATTCATTTTTTACTTCTTGCTTTTTCAAAGATCTTGTGTTCCCACGTTGGCCCATGGCTTTATCTCCCATTTTCTCTTGTCGGTCGCTTTTTAAATGATTCTAAAAATAAAAAGCGTGAATATATTTATGGAAGCTAGCTGGCACATGAGAGAAATCTTTTCTTTAAAAAAAATTTGATTTTAAAGGTAAAACATCTTTTTACTTCTTGCTTTAGCAAAGATCTGGCCTTTTTAAATGATTCAAAAAATAAAGACCATGAATATGTTTATGGAAGCTAGCTGGCACTTAATAGACATCTTTTGTTTAAAAAATTTTGATTTCAATGGTAAAATATCTTTTTACTCCTTGCTTTGTCAAAGATCTTGCCTTCTCCATCTTGGCTAATGGCTTTATCTCCCATTTTCTCCTTAAAAAAATCATTTTTTACATCTTGCTTTTGCAAGGATCTTGCGTTCCCACGTTGGCCCATGGCTTTACCTCCCATTTTCTCTTGTCAGTCGCTTTTTAAATGATTCAAAAAATAAAGAGCATGAATATATTTATGGAAGCTGGCTGGCACATGACAGGCATCTTTTCTTTAAAAAAAAATTGATTTTAAAGGTAAAACATCTTTTTACTTCTTGCTTTAGCAAAGATCTGGCCTTTTTAAATGATTCAAAAAATAAAGACCATGAAGATGTTTATGGAAGCTAGCTGGCACTTAATAGACATCTTCTGTTTAAAAATTTTGATTTTAATGGTAAAACATCTTTTTACTGCTTGCTTTTGCAAAGATCTTGCCTTCCCCATCTTGGCTAAGGGCTTTATCTCTAATTTTCTCCTTAAAAAAATCATTTTTTACATCTTGCTTTTGCAAAGATCTTGCGTTCCCACGTTGGCCCATGGCTTTATCTCCCATTTTCTCTTGTCAGTCGCTATTTAAATGATTCAAAAAATAATTAGCATGAATATATTTAATGAAGCTGGCGGGCACATGAGAGACATCTTCTCTTTAAAAGAAAATTGATTTTAAAGGTAAAACATCTTTTTACTTGTTGCTTTTGCAAAGATCATGCCTTCCCTATCTTGGCTGCTGGCTTTATCTCCCATTTTCTCCTAAAAAAATTCATTTTTTACTTCTTGCTTTTGCAAAGATCTTGCGTTCCCAAGTTGGCCCATGTAACGCCCCTATATGGGGGTTAACAGTTTTTAATGAGATAAAATAAAAATAAATAATAAAAGTAAAACCTTAAAAATAAAATTTGCCCGGGACTTAAATGAAAACTCTCAACTCAAAAATAAAAATATAAACGACAAATAAACCACAGTTTTAATGTAGCACCTTAAATTTAATAATATAAACTGTTGTCATCATCATTTTAACCCTCAACACATTATAATACAGTCACAGAAAGTAACAATTGATGCTTACATTATCATGAAGGACATTCTCAACGATTGAAGCAGTCCCAATGTAATATAGTTACATCGCTTCCTCAACTACATTTCTCGTAGCCACCTCACACTTAGTGAGTCCTGAAAAGATAAAAATATAAGGGTATGAGCAACACTATGCTCAGTAGAGAAAGCCATTACTCACCTTTATGTTTTTTATCATTACCACATTAAAACCTGCATGGTTAGTAAGTTACATCATATTCCAGATTATGAGGTTTATTATGATCACATCTTATGGATACCGTAGTTAATCATTACCAAGTGTCATAATTACACATTTATACAAATATTACCAATCATCATTGTTCCTAGGTATCCATGTTAAATTGAGTATCACTCAACTCATCGAAACCCAAATGGGCGCACTTGATCACCCTATAAACATTCCAAGGGTGTTCCGGTGAGGGGACATCAAGCCCCGAGTCTTCACCAAATCAATTCCTGTACAGTGTGTTCTGGGACTTTCAACCCAAGGAAGCGTCATCACCTTCCCCCTATTTTACCTTTTAGGGTATTCATGCCCAAGGACGTAACCGTCGCCCTTTTCATGTCTCACAATTTCTCTATATTAAATCATTATTAATAGAGTTAATTTTCCTAACCATGCTTCTCAATTTATAACATGTGTCAATTCATTATGTTCCTCGCCGTACAATACAAGACGAGTCCATGTCATAGTTTCATATGTGATACACATATAATATCAGTTCAACATAGATATATATATATTGCGGCAAAACAATCAATTTTAATTCTATAAAAACCTCACAAAAGATGAGTAATAGAATCCCTACCTTTCAAGCTTATCAACAGTCTCTTAATCCTGGAATCAATTAACGTTAGCTCCATACTCCCTTGATCTTGAACTCCAAGCAAAACAGATCCAGTTGTATCTCGCTGTATCTACGAAGCATCCTCTGTAGTGCTCCTCGAGCGACTATGAATGGCTAGGAATGCTTCCTGGAGATCATACATTCTTGAAAACGTCATTCTGGACTCCGATACTGCTGTTTGAATCGCCTCGATTCGCGTGCAGTCGGTACCGGATGATTTTCATCGGAGTCAAATTTGCTCGAACGGAGGTCACCATTGCATCCAGAGCATCGAAACGAGTCAGGAGGCGGTCTCGGATCTTCGATCGGAGGTCCGGATCACAAAATCCCATTTTGGCCTTTGACCGGCCGTTGACCACCGTTGACCGGCCGTTGACCGGCGGCGGTTGGCTCCGTTGAGGGCTGACCTCGAGCCTACCCCCCCTAATTCGACCCTTCTGAGTCCAATGGCGGGGTCAACTTCACCCAATTCGACCTCTAACATAGCAAATCGAAGACGGAATTCACGGCCACAACCGGCAGCTCCGATCTCCTATCTCCGGCGGAGATACCGTGAAATTGAGGTGGGGGAATTGTTCCCCGACCTCCTCTGAGTGTTTCCCCTACGATGGGGCAGCTCAACATCACGTGTAACGGCGGCTCCACCTCCTCACGGCGGCGCTCCACGGTGGATCTTGGTTCTCCGCCTTCTCGCGGTGTTTCCCCAAAATTGAGGTGTTGTAAAGCTTCCTCTCGGTCCTCTGAAGGTGTTTGTGCCTTCAATTTGGCACAAAACGGCCTAAAATGGCCAACCCAACCTCACCCACGGCGACGGTGGCGGGCGTCTTCGTTCTCCGGCGAGGGGCGGCGGAATGGAGCAATTGACCGAGGGGTCTTGCTCGCCGTCGCCCTCTGATCATTTTGGCACCGGCGGTGTGCCACACCGCTGCCATATGCGGAGGCTCCGACGGCGACTCCACGGCGGCGACGGGGCAGCTCCGGCGAAGCTGTTCCAGCCAGAATTGAGCTGGGAAATTGGTACCATCTTGTTCCTCTCCTCACACTGAGTCCATAGACACCAAAATCACGTCAATTGGTGGTCGGACGGCAGAGAAACGACGTCGGAAAAATATGGGTTTCACCGCCACTTTGGGCGGCGCATGAGCCCTCCTCCGGCGGTGTTTTGGGTGGCACGATACCTCGTTGGACTTAGCTCAACGAGAGCTTCCCACTGGTATGGGAGGTGTCGAAAAATAACGCCGGAATCTCAAACGAGATTTGAGGAGAAAGAGAGAAAATTCTAGAGAGAGAAAGAGGAGAGAGAAAGTCTCGAGTTTCTCTCAATTTTCTGATTTTTTTTTTATATATATATATACTAAAAATTAATCTAATTACCTTAATACCCTTAGGGGAATAACGGGTGTCACAGCCCATGGCTTTATCTCCCACTTTCTCTTGTCAATCGCTTTTTAAATGATTCAAAAAATAAAGAGGGTGAATATATTTATGGAAGCTGGCTGGCACATGAGAGACATCTTTTCTTTAAAAAAAATTTGATTTTAAAGGTAAAACATCTTTTTACTTCTTGCTTTAGCAAAGATCTGGCCTTTTTAAATGATTCAAAAAATAAAGACCATGAATATGTTTATGGAAGCTAGCTGGCACTTAATAGACATCTTTTGTTTAAAAAATTTTGATTTCAATGGTAAAACATCTTTTTACTCCTTGCTTTTGCAAAGATCTTGCCTTCCCCATCTTGGCTAATGGCTTTATCTCCCATTTTCTCCTAAAAAAAATTCATTTTTTACTTCTTGCTTTTGCAAAGATCTTGCGTTCCCACGTTGGCCCATGGCTTTACCTCCCATTTTCTCTTGTCAGTCGCTTTTTAAATGATTCAAAAAATAAAGAGCATGAATATATTTATGGAAGCTGGCTGGCACATGACAGACATCTTTTCTTTAAAAAAAAATTGATTTTAAAGGTAAAACATCTTTTTACTTCTTGCTTTAGCAAAGATCTGGCCTTTTTAAATGATTCAAAAAATAAAGACCGTGAAGATGTTTATGGAAGCTAGCTGGCACTTAATAGACATCTTTTGTTTAAAAATTTTGATTTTAATGGAAAAAAATCTTTTTACTCCCTGCTTTTGCAAAGATCTTGCCTTCCCAATTGTGGCAAATGGCTTTATCTCTAATTTTCTCCTAAAAAAAATCATTTTTTACATCTTGCTTTTGTAAAGATCTTGCGTTCCCACGTTGGCCCATGGCTTTATCTCCCATTTTCTCTTGTCAGTCGCTTTTTAAATGATTCAAAAAATAAAGAGGATGAATATATTTATGGAAGCTGGCTGGCACATGACAAACATCTTTTCTTTTAAAAAATTTGATTTTAGAGGTAAAACATCTTTTTACTTCTCGCTTTAGCAAAGATCAGGCCTTTTTAAATGATTCAAAAAATAAAGACCATGAATATGTTTATGGAAGCTAGCTGGCACTTAATTGACATCTTTTGTTTAAAAAATTTGATTTTAATGGTAAAACATCTTTTTACTCCTTGCTTTTGCAAAGATCTTGCCTTCCCCATCTTGGCTAATGGCTTTATCTCCCATTTTCTCCTAAAAAAAATTCATTTTTTAGATCTTGCTTTTGCAAAGATCTTGCGTTCCCACGTTGGCCCATGGCTTTGTCCCCCATTTTCTCTTGTCAGTCGCTTTTTAAATGATTCAAAAAATAAAGAGCATGAATATATTTATGGAAGCTGGCTGGCACATGATAGACATCTTTTCTTTGAAAAAATTTGATTTTAAAGGTAAAACATCTTTTTACTTTATTATTTAGCAAAGATCAGGCCTTTTTAAATGATTCAAAAAATAAAGAACATGAATATGTTTATGGAAGCTAGCTGGCACTTAATAGACATCTTTTGTTTAAAAAAATTTGATTTTAATGGTAAAACATCTTTTTACTCCTTGCTTTTGCAAAGATCTTGCCTTCCCCTTCTTGGCTAATGGCTTTATCTCCTATTTTCTCCTAAAAAAAATTCATTTTTTCCTTCTTGCTTTTGCAAAGATCTTGCGTTCCCACGTTGGACCATGGCTTTATCTCCCATTTTCTCTTGTCAGTCGCATTTTAAATGATTCAAAAAATAAAGAGCATGAATATAATAAAGGAAGCTGGCTGGCACATGACAGACATCTTTTCTTTTAAAAAAAATTGATTTTAAAGGTAAAACATCTTTTTACTTCATTATTTAGCAAAGATCTGGCCTTTTTAAATGATTCAAAAAATAAAGACCATGAATATGTTTATGGAAGCTAGCTGGCACTTAATAGACATCTTTTGTTTAAAAAATTTGATTTTAATGGCAAAACATCTTTTTACTCCTTGCTTTTGCAAAGATCTTGCCTTCCCCATCTTGGCTAATGGCTTTATCTCCCATTTTCTCCTAAAAAAAAATTCATTTTTTACTTCTTGCTTTTGCAAAGATCTTGTGTTCCCAAGTTGGCCCATGGCTTTATCTCCCATTTTCTCTTGTCAGTCGCTTTTTAAATGATTCAAAAAATAAAGAGCGTGAATATATTTATGGAAGCTGGCTGGCACATGAGAGAAATATTTTCTTTAAAAAAAATTGATTTTAAAGGTAAAACATCTTTTTACTTCTTGCTTTAGCAAAGATCTGGCCTTTTTAAATGATTCAAAAAATAAAGACCATGAATATGTTTATGGAAGCTAGCTGGCACTTAATAGACATCTTTTGTTTAAAAAATTTTGATTTTAATGGTAAAACATCTTTTTACTCCTTGCTTTTGCAAAGATCTTGCCTTCCCCATCTTGGCTAATGGCTTTATCTCCTATTTTCTCCTAAAAAAAATTCATTTTTTACTTCTTGCTTTTGCAAAGATCTTGCGTTCGCACGTTGGCCCATGGCTTTATCTCCCATTTTCTCTTGTTAGTCGCTTTTTAAATGATTCAAAAAATAAAGAGCATGAATATATTTATGGAAGCTGGCTGGCACATGATAGACATCTTTTCTTTGAAAAAATTTGATTTTAAAGGTAAAACATCTTTTTACTTCATTATTTAGCAAAGATCAGGCCTTTTTAAATGATTCAAAAAATAAAGAACATGAATATGTTTATGGAAGCTAGCTGGCACTTAATAGACATCTTTTGTTTAAAAAAATTTGATTTTAATGGTAAAACATCTTTTTACTCCTTGCTTTTGCAAAGATCTTGCCTTCCCCTTCTTGGCTAATGGCTTTATCTCCTATTTTCTCCTAAAAATAATTCATTTTTTCCTTCTTGCTTTTGCAAAGATCTTGCGTTCCCACGTTGGACCATGGCTTTATCTCCCATTTTCTCTTGTCAGTCGCTTTTTAAATGATTCAAAAAATTAAGAGCATGAATATAATAATGGAAGATGGCTGGCACATGACAGACATCTTTTCTTTTAAAAACAAAATGATTTTAAAGGTAAAACATCTTTTTACTTCATTATTTAGAAAAGATCTGGCCTTTTTAAATGATTCTAAAAATAAAGACCATGAAGATGTTTATGGAAGCTAGCTGGCACTTAATAGACATCTTTTGTTTAAAAATTTTGATTTTAATGGTAAAACATCTTTTTACTCCTTGCTTTTGCAAAGATCGTGCCTTCCCCATCTTGGCTAAGGGCTTTATCTCTAATTTTCTCCTTAAAAAAATCATTTTTTACATCTTGCTTTTGCAAAGATCTTGCGTTCCCACGTTGGCCCATGGCTTTATCTCCCATTTTCTCTTGTCAGTCGCTTTTTAAATGATTCAAAAAATAATTAGCATGAATATATTTAATGAAGCTGGCGGGCACATGAGAGACATCTTCTCTTTAAAAGAAAATTGATTTTAAAGGTAAAACATCTTTTTACTTGTTGCTTTTGCAAAGATCATGCCTTCCCTATCTTGGCTAGTGGCTTTATCTCCCATTTTCTCCTAAAAAAATTCATTTTTTACTTCTTGCTTTTGCAAAGATCTTGCGTTCCCAAGTTGGCCCATGGCTTTATCTCCCACTTTCTCTTGTCAGTCGCTTTTTAAATGATTCAAAAAATAAAGAGCGTGAATATATTTATGGAAGCTGGCTGGCACATGAGAGACATCTTTTCTTTAAAAAAAAAAATTGATTTTGAAGGTAAAACATCATTTTACTTCTTGCTTTAGCAAAGATCTGGCCTTTTTAAATGATTCAAAAAATAAAGACCATGAATATGTTTATGGAAGCTAGCTGGCACTTAATAGACATCTTTTGTTTAAAAAATTTTGATTTTAATGGTAAAACATCTTTTTACTCCTTGCTTTTGCAAAGATCTTGCCTTCCCCATCTTGGCTAATGGCTTTATCTCCCATTTTCTCCTAAAAACAAATTCATTTTTTACTTCTTGCTTTTGCAAAGATCTTGCGTTCCCATGTTGGCCCATGGCTTTATCTCCCATTTTCTCTTGTCAGTCGCTTTTTAAATAATTCAAAAAATAAAGAGCGTGAATATATTTATGGAAGCTGGCTGGCACATGAGAGAAAACTTTTCTTTAAAAAAAAATTGATTTTAAAGTTAAAACATCTTTTTACTTCTTGCTTTAGCAAAGATCTGGCCTTTTTAAATGATTCAAAAAATAAAGACCATGAAGATGTTTATGGAAGCTAGCTGGCACTTAATAGACATCTTTTGTTTAAAAATTTTGATTTTAATGGTAAAACATCTTTTTACTCCTTGCTTTTGCAAAGATCCTGCCTTCCCCATCGTGGCTAATGGCTTTATCTCTAATTTTCTCCTAAAAAAAAATCATTTTTGACATCTTGCTTTTGCAAAGATCTTGCGTTCCCACGTTGGCCCATGGCTTTATCTCCCATTTTCTCTTGTCAGTCGCTTTTTAAATGATTCAAAAAATAAAGAGCATGAATATATTTATGGAAGCTGGCTGGCACATGACAAACATCTTTTCTTTAAAAAATATTGATTTTAGAGGTAAAACATCTTTTTACTTCTCGCTTTAGCAAAGATCTGGCGTTTTTAAATGATTCAAAAAATAAAGACCATGAATATGTTTATGGAAGCTATCTGGCACTTAATAGACATCTTTTGTTTAAAAAAATTGATTTTAATGGTAAAACATCTTTTTACTCCTTGCTTTTGCAAAGATCATGCCTTCCCTATCTTGGCTAATGGCTTCATCTGCCATTTTCTCCAAAAAAAAAAATTCATTTTTTACTTCTTGCTTTTGCAAAGATCTTGCGTTCCCATGTTGGCCCATGGCTTTATCTCCCATTTTCTCTTGTCAGTCGCTTTTTAAATAATTCAAAAAATAAAGAGCGTGAATATATTTATGGAAGCTGGCTGGCACATAAGAGAAAACTTTTCTTTAAAAAAAAATTGATTTTAAAGTTAAAACATCTTTTTACTTCTTGCTTTAGCAAAGATCTGGCCTTTTTAAATGATTCAAAAAATAAAGACCATGAAGATGTTTATGGAAGCTAGCTGGCACTTAATAGACATCTTCTGTTTAACAATTTTGATTTTAATGGTAAAACATCTTTTTACTGCTTGCTTTTGCAAAGATCTTGCCTTCCCCATCTTGGCTAAGGGCTTTATCTCTAATTTTCTCCTTAAAAAAATCATTTTTTACATCTTGCTTTTGCAAAGATCTTGCGTTCCCATGTTGGCCCATGGATTTATCTCCCATTTTCTCTTGTCAGTCGCTTTTTAAATGATTCAAAAAATAATTAGCATTAATATATTTAATGAAGCTGGCGGGCACATGAGAGACATCTTCTCTTTAAAAGAAAATTGATTTTAAAGGTAAAACATCTTTTTACTTGTTGCTTTTGCAAAGATCATGCCTTCCCTATCTTGGCTACCGGCTTTATCTCCCATTTTCTCCTAAAAAAATTCATTTTTTACTTCTTGCTTTTGCAAAGATCTTGCGTTCCCAAGTTGGCCCATGGCTTTATCTCCCACTTTCTCTTGTCAGTCGCTTTTTAAATGATTCAAAAAATAAAGAGCGTGAATATATTTATGGAAGCTGGCTGGCACATGAGAGACATCTTTTCTTTAAAAAAAATTTGATTTTAAAGGTAAAACATCTTTTTACTTCTTGCTTTAGCAAAGACCTGGCCTTTTTAAATGATTCAAAAAATGAAGACCATGAATATGTTTATGGAAGCTAGCTGGCACTTAATAGACATCTTTTGTTCAAAAAATTTTGATTTCAATGGTAAAACATCTTTTTACTCCTTGCTTTTGCAAAGATCTTGCCTTCCCCATCTTGGCTAATGGCTTTATCTCCCATTTTCTCCTAAAAAAAATTCATTTTTTACTTCTTGCTTTTGCAAAGATCTTGCGTTCCCACGTTGGTTCATGGCTCTATCTCCCATTTTCTCTTGTCAGTCGCTTTTTAAATGATTCAAAAAATAAAGAGCATGAATATATTTATGGAAGCTGGCTGGCACATGAGAGACATCTTTTCTAAAAAAAAAAATTGATTTTAAAGGTAAAACATCTTTTTACTTCTTGCTTTAGTAAAGATCTGGCCTTGTTAAATGATTCAAAAAATAAAGACAATGAATATGTTTATGGAAGCTAGCTGGCACTTAATAGACATCTTTTGTTTAAAAAATTTGATTTTAATGGTAAAACATCTTTTTACTCCTTGCTTTTGCAAAGATCTTGCCTTCCCCATCTTGGCTAATGGCTTTATCTCCCATTTTCTCCAAAAAAAAATTCATTTTTTACTTCTTGCTTTTTCAAAGATCTTGCGTTCCCACGTTGGCCCATGGCTTTATCTCCCATTTTCTCTTGTCAGTCGCTTTTTAAATGATTCAAAAAATAAAGAGCGTGAATATATTTATGGAAGCTAGCTGGCACATGAGAGAAATCTTTTCTTTAAAAAAAATTTGATTTTAAAGGTAAAACATCTTTTTACTTCTTGCTTTAGCAAAGATCTGGCCTTTTTAAATGATTCAAAAAATAAAGACCATGAATATGTTTATGGAAGCTAGCTGGCACTTAATAGACATCTTTTGTTTAAAAGATTTTGATTTCAATGGTAAAACATCTTTTTACTCCTTGCTTTTGCAAAGATCTTGCCTTCCCCATCTTGGCTAATGGCTTTATCTCCCATTTTCTCCTAAAAAAAATTCATTTTTTACTTCTTGCATTTGCAAAGATCTTGCATTCCCACGTTGGCCCATGGCTTTATCTCCCATTTTCTCTTGTCAGTCGCTTTTTAAATGATTCAAAAAATAAAGAGCCTGAATATATTTAATGAAGCTGGCTGGCACATGAGAGACATCTTTTCTTTAAAAGAAAATTGATTTTAAAGGTAAAACATCTTTTTACTTCTTGCTTTGCAAAGATCATGCCTTCCCTATCTTGGCTACTGGCTTTATCTCCCATTTTCTCCTAAAAAAAATTCATTTTTTACTTCTTGCTTTTGCAAAGATCTTGCGTTCCCAAGTTGGCCCAAGGCTTTATCTCCCATTTTCTCTTGTCAGTCGCTTTTTAAATGATTCAAAAATAAAGAGCGTGAATATATTTATGGAAGCTGGCTGGCACATGAGAGACATCTTTTCTTTAAAAAAAAAATTGATTTCAAAGGTAAAACATCTTTTTACTTCTTGCTTTAGGAAAGATCTGGCCTTTTTAAATGATTCAAAAAATAAAGACCATGAATATGTTTATGGAAGCTAGCTGGCACTTAATAGACATCTTTTGTTTAAAAAAATTTGATTTTAATGGTAAAACATCTTTTTCTCCTTGCTTTTGCAAAGATCTTGCCTTCCCCTTCTTGGCTAATGGCTTTATCTCCCATTTTCTCCTAAAAAAAATTCATTTTTTACTTCTTGCTTTTGCAAAGATCTTGCGGTCCCACGTTGGCCCATGGCTTTATCTCCCATTTTCTCTTGTTAGTCGCTTTTTAAATGATTCAAAAAATAAAGAGCATGAATATATTTATGGAAGCTGGCTGGCACATGATAGACATCTTTTCTTTGAAAAAAATTGATTTTAACGGTAAAACATCTTTTTACTTCATTATTTAGCAAAGATCGGGCCTTTTTAAATGATTCAAAAAATAAAGAACATGAATATGTTTATGGAAGCTAGCTGGCACTTAATAGACATCTTTTGTTTAAAAAATTTTGATTTTAATGGTAAAACATCTTTTACTCCTTGCTTTTGCAAAGTTCTTGCCTTCCCCTTCTTGGCTAATGGCTTTATCTCCTATTTTCTCCTAAAAAAAATTCATTTTTTACTTCTTGCTTTTGCAAAGATCTTGCGTTCCCACGTTGGCCCATGGCTTTATCTCCCATTTTCTCTTGTTAGTCGCTTTTTAAATGATTCAAAAAATAAAGACCATGAATATGTTTATGGAAGCTAGCTGGCACATAATAGACATCTTTTGTTTTAAAAAAATTGATTTTAATGGTAAAACATCTTTTTACTCCTTGCTTTTGCAAAGATCTTGCCTTCCCCATCTTGGCTAATGGCTTTATCTCCCATTACATCTTTTTAAAAAATTCATTTTTTACTGCTTGCTTTTGCAAAGATCTTGCGTTCCCACGTTGGCCCATGGCTTTATCTCTCATTTTCTCTTGTCAGTCACTTTTCAAATGATTCAAAAAATAAAGAGCATGAATATACTTTTTGAAGCTAGCTGGCACATGAGAGACATCTTTTCTTTAAAAAAAAAATTATTTTAAAGGTAAAACATCTTTTTACTTCTTGCTTTTGCAAAATCTTGCCTTCCCTATCTTGGCTAATGGCTTTATCTCCCATTTTCTCCTAAAAAAATTCATTTTTTACTTCTTGCTTTTGCAAAGATCTTGCGTTCCCACGTTGGCCCATGGCTTTATCTCCCATTTTCTCTTGTCAGCCGCATTTTAAATGATTCAAAAAATAAAGAACATGAATATATTTATGGAAGCTGGCTGGCACATGAGAGACATCTTTTCTTCAAAAAAAAAATTGATTTTAAAGGTACAACATCTTTTTACTTCTTACTTTAGCAAAGATGTGGCCTTTTTAAATGATTCAAAAAATAAAGACCATGAATATGTTTATGGAAGCTAGCTGGCACTTAATAGACATCTTTTGTTTAAAAAAAAATTATTTTAATGGTAAAATATCTTTTTACTCATTGCTTTTGCAAAGATCTTGCCTTCCCCTTCTTGGCTAATGGCTTTATCTCCCATTTTCTCCTAAAAAAAATTCATTTTTTACTTCTTGCTTTTGCAAAGATCTTGCGTTGCCACGTTGGCCCATGGCTTTATCTCCCATTTTCTCTTGTCAGTCGCTTTTTAAATGATTCAAAAAATAAAGAGCATGAATATATTTATGGAAGCTGGCTGCCACATGACAGACATCTTTTCTTTAAAAAAAATTGATTTTAAAGGTAAAACATCTTTTTACTTCTTGCTTTAGCAAAGGTCTGGCCTTTTTAAGTGATTCAAAAAATAAAGACCATGAATATGTTTATGGAAGCTAGCTGGCACTTAATAGACATCTTTTGTTTAAAAAAATTTGATTTTAATGATAAAACATCTTTTTAGTCCTTGCTTTTGCAAAGATCTTGTCTTCCCCATCTTGGCTAATGGCTTTATCTCCCATTTTCTCCTAAAAAAAATTCATTTTTTACTTCTTGCTTTTGCAAAGATCTTGCGTTCCCATGTTGGCCCATGGTTTTATCTCCCATTTTCTCTTGTCAGTCGCTTTTTAAATGATTCAAAAAATAAAGAGCATGAATATATTTATAGAAGCTGGCTGACACATGAGAGACATCTTTTCCTTTTAAAAAAATTGATTTTAAAGGTAAAACATCTTTTTACTCATTGCTTTTACAAAGATCTTGCCTTCCCTATCTTGGCTAATGCCTTTATCTCCCATTTTCTCCTAAAAAAAATTCATTTTTTACTTCTTGCTTGTGCAAAGATCTTGCGTTCCCGCGTTGGCCCATGGCTTTATCTCCCATTTTCTCTTGTCAGTCGGTTTTTAAATGATTCAAAAAATAAAGAGCATGAATATATTTATGGAAGCTGGCTGGCACATTACAGACATCTTTTCTTTAAAAAAAAATTGATTTTAAAGGTAAAACATCTTTTTACTTCTTGCTTTAGCAAAGATCTGGCCTTTTTAAATGATTCAAAAAATAAAAACCATGAATATGTTTATGGAAGCTAGCTGGCACTTAATAGACATCTTTTGTTTAAAAAAATTGATTTTAATGGTAAAACATCTTTTTACTCCTTGCTTTTGCAAAGATCTTGCCTTCCCCATCTTGGCTAATGGCTTTATCTCCCATTTTCTCCAAAAAAAAATTCATTTTTCACTTTTTGATTTTGCAAAGATCTTGCGTTCCCACGTTGGCCTATGGCTTTGTCTCCCATTTGCTCTTTTCAGTCGCTTTTTAAATGATTCAAAAAATAAAGAGCATGAATATATTTTTGGAAGCTGGCTGACACATGAGAGACATCTTTTCTTTAAAAAAAAATTGATCTTAAAGGTAAAACATCTTTTTGCTCCTTGCTTTTGCAAAGATCTTGCCTTCCCTATCTTGGCTAATGGCTTTATCTCCCAATTCTCCTAAAAAAAATTCTTTTTTTGCTTCTTGCTTTTGCAAAGATCTTGCGTTCCTACGTTGGCCCATGGCTTTATCTTCCATTTTTTCTTGTCAGTCGCTTTTAAAATGATTCAAAAAATATAGAGCGTGAATATATTTATGGAAGCTAGCTGGCACATGAGAGACATCTTTTCTTTAAAAAAAAATTGATTTTAATGGTCAAACATCTCTTTACTTCTTGCTTTAGCAAAGATCTGGCCTTTTTAATTGATTCAAAAAATAAAGACCTTGAATATGTTTATGGAAGGTAGTTGGCACTTAATAGACTTCTTTTGTTTAAAAAAATTTGATTTTAATGGTAAAACATCTTTTTACTCCTTGCTTTTGCAAAGATCTTGCGTTCCCACGTTGGCCCATGGCTTTATCTCCCATTTTCTCTTGTCAGCCGCATTTTAAATGATTCAAAAAATAAAGAACATGAATATATTTATGGAAGCTGGCTGGCACATGAGAGACATCTTTTCTTCAAAAAAAAAATTGATTTTAAAGGTACAACATCTTTTTACTTCTTACTTTAGCAAAGATGTGGCCTTTTTAAATGATTCAAAAAATAAAGACCATGAATATGTTTATGGAAGCTAGCTGGCACTTAATAGACATCTTTTGTTTAAAAAAAAATTATTTTAATGGTAAAATATCTTTTTACTCATTGCTTTTGCAAAGATCTTGCCTTCCCCTTCTTGGCTAATGGCTTTATCTCCCATTTTCTCCTAAAAAAAATTCATTTTTTACTTCTTGCTTTTGCAAAGATCTTGCGTTGCCACGTTGGCCCATGGCTTTATCTCCCATTTTCTCTTGTCAGTCGCTTTTTAAATGATTCAAAAAATAAAGAGCATGAATATATTTATGGAAGCTGGCTGCCACATGACAGACATCTTTTCTTTAAAAAAAATTGATTTTAAAGGTAAAACATCTTTTTACTTCTTGCTTTAGCAAAGGTCTGGCCTTTTTAAGTGATTCAAAAAATAAAGACCATGAATATGTTTATGGAAGCTAGCTGGCACTTAATAGACATCTTTTGTTTAAAAAAATTTGATTTTAACGATAAAACATCTTTTTAGTCCTTGCTTTTGCAAAGATCTTGCCTTCCCCATCTTGGCTAATGGCTTTATCTCCCATTTTCTCCAAAAAAAAATTCATTTTTCACTTTTTGATTTTGCAAAGATCTTGCGTTCCCACGTTGGCCTATGGCTTTGTCTCCCATTTGCTCTTTTCAGTCGCTTTTTAAATGATTCAAAAAATAAAGAGCATGAATATATTTTTGGAAGCTGGCTGACACATGAGAGACATCTTTTCTTTAAAAAAAAATTGATTTTAAAGGTAAAACATCTTTTTGCTCCTTGCTTTTGCAAAGATCTTGCCTTCCCTATCTTGGCTAATGGCTTTATCTCCCAATTCTCCTAAAAAAAATTCTTTTTTTGCTTCTTGCTTTTGCAAAGATCTTGCGTTCCTACGTTGGCCCATGGCTTTATCTTCCATTTTTTCTTGTCAGTCGCTTTTAAAATGATTCAAAAAATATAGAGCGTGAATATATTTATGGAAGCTAGCTGGCACAAGAGAGACATCTTTTCTTTAAAAAAAAATTGATTTTAATGGTCAAACATCTCTTTACTTCTTGCTTTAGCAAAGATCTGGCCTTTTTAATTGATTCAAAAAATAAAGACCTTGAATATGTTTATGGAAGGTAGTTGGCACTTAATAGACTTCTTTTGTTTAAAAAAATTTGATTTTAATGGTAAAACATCTTTTTACTCCTTGCTTTTGCAAAGATCTTGCCTTCCCCATCTTGGCTAATGGCTTTATCTCCCATTTTCTCCTAAAAAATATTCATTTTTTACTACTTGTTTTTGCAAAGATCTTGCGTTCCCACGTTGGCCCATGGCTTTATCTCCCATTTTCTCTTGTCAGTCGCTTTTTAAATGATTCAAAAAATAAAGAGCTTGAATATATTTATAGAAGCTAGCTGGCATATGAGAGACATCTTTTCTTTAAAAAAAAAATTTATTTTAAAGGTAAAACATCTTTTTACTTCTTGCTTTTGCAAAGATCTTGTCACAACCCGCCTTTTCGGGCTATGATTAAACTCTTTCTTACTTACTTTAGGGCAAAAATTTAGGAAATTTTTTTTTCTTTTATACAAATACCGTACATATACTGTTTAATAACCTTTGAGATAGAAACATATACTTGTGTTTACATAACCATCCTTCTCTTACAATATAGCTTATCAAACATTACTTTCAAAATATTTTAAAATACCATACAGCGAAAAACATACTGTGGCGGAAACCATACCCAGTCTGCACACATCATCTGTCCGCCAGCTCATCATTATTATTTATTCTGACCTTTTCGTCGAAACACCTACAGTATGAAAAACTTAATGAGCTAACGCCCAGTAAGTCCCATATAAACCCACCTGCACATTCAATAAAATGCATGATCAGATATGCTTTCTTATAATCCTTCTTTATCATTATCATTTCTTATCTTTAACTAGGGCCCAAGTGTTCGTACCATTGCGCACTTAGGTCTACGTAGCACCGTGACCATCCTGTAATCCTTAAACTCCCCTTGAGTCAGGAGTCGGTACGACACTTTCCTTAACTTTTGGTGATTCATTTACCAATTCACTTATTATGGTTATCATACCATGCATGAAGTGATGAATACATGTTATACATAACATAATCTACATAAATGCTTTTGTACGATATAGACCACACAGGTACATACTTTATATACACACTGGTACACATTAATATACACAAAGGTATATAGCATAATATACTCACAGGTACTTGACATAAAATATACACACTGGTATACATTAATATACGCACAAGTATACGTAGCATAATGTACTCACAGGTACTTAACATAAAATATACACACTGGTATACATTATCATATACACTCAGGTATGTGTTATTATATACTTTCAAGTATATATATATATATTCCATATACTCACAAGTATACCCTTTCATTTTTTATAAATACTCATGTTGTTGCATACATACAAGTATACACCTTGATATACATACAAGTATACACATATACATTTTACACTCTAATCCTACAATTTCATACTGTAGGTGGGATGGGTACTTACTTGATGCAATTGTCGGGTAACTTAACCTCGATATCCCTTCTTCTAGACTCCTAGGATCCTGTTGGCCAATTACAAAGCCATTAGCCAAATTTCACTATGTTTCGATACAAAACATTTGTTAGTTAAAAAATTGAGTTGCATTACTATGTACAACTCTAAAATCTGCTGTTTTTTTCTTATTTCTATCTAACTTCCCCCTATCGTTTCTAACGAAAGATGGAAACCTTTCTAATCATTTTCTTATCCCGTGGGAAACATTTCAAAGTGGTTCGGGTTATTTGGGCGAAAATAACGATTTTGCCCTCCGCGGGTTTACTAACCTACCCGAGCTCGATTTCGTTATTCTTACGAAAATAACCACATATTAATTCTAAAATAACACCCTAGTGGGTCAAATCTCTTTATTTCTCAATTATGCCCCATTTTTATTAAACTTTGCGGTTTAGTCCTTGAACTGAAAATTTTGACAATTTTACCCCCGAGACTAAAATTTACTTCTACGATGCCTGACAGTTTCATCGAGATCTACAACTTTTGTGTTTTAACTTTTTCCAAAATATCACTGTACAAGGGTGTTTTTGGCTATTTTCCAATTCTGCCGAGAGGAATTTTTTTCTTTCAATTTAGTCCCTATGGCATTTTTACAAAAATCCATTTCAAACTTGCAATTCTACCCCTGCAGAAATCATTTCATGCCTTAATCAATACATTCTCATGCTCAAACATCACCTTTGCAAAGTTAAACATCAAAAATTACAAAAATATTGTTTTTTCAAAAATTGCTAGTTTGCACTAAAAATAAAAAATTCATAACTCAAACCTACCATTCACCACATATAAAAATTCGATCAAATACATGCTCAAAACCTCTCATGGGTTTGAAAGAATAAAAAAATCAAAACAAAATCCATAAAATTTCAAACTTTAAAACTTAAAACTTACCAAAATAACACCCTTTTGGTTTCACGCCTTCAAAATCCCTTTAGACTCCCTCATAAGCTTCCTTTCCATACAAAAATACCATGGATTAATCTCTTGTCCTTTGCCCATGAAAAATCCCTTGAAAACCCATTAAAAGTTTAGGATTTTACCTTAAACTTGTGGGAAAATCCTTGTACTTGCTTGTAAAACTTGTGTGGGGGTATTTTTTGCAAAGTTTGGGGGCTGAGAAATTTTTTAGAGACCTGGGTTATGGCTGCCGGATCTTGGAAGGAAAGGAAAGAAAAGAAAATTGTGATAAACTTGCCATAAATGCATCCTTATCACATTTGGTGACTCATGGTAACCCATGAGTACACCACTAGGTGTCACAAGATGATTGGGCCACTTTTCTTGACATGTGGCCCAATAGAAAATCAAGGAGTGTCCACTTTATGAAGCTAAAAATTTATACTGTGTAATTTTTCACCACACAGTATTTTTCCTATACTGTCGTGGTCAAATCAGTGTACTTTCTATCCTTAGACTGTATAAAAATATTTAACTTACTTTTTATTTACTTTTAGAGGCCAATCATAACGTTTTTCGTATCTGTGTTTTCATTTAGCAGTATACTCATACTGCTTCGGCCTCCTTTTTACCTCTAGTTTGGGTTTGGACAACTTCTATGTCCTATTTACATTCTAATCACTCACTTATTTATATCACAATTTTACAATTAATCGTGACATAAATTTCATTTTATGGATATTATTTACAAATTTTTGAGTAATTAAACTCATAAAATCTATATTCGGCAATATCCAACATTGCATCACATTTGTCATATAATTTACATTCAATGCTGTTTATTCCTACTTTATCGTAATTTTTACAAAAATTCACATTTTTAAAAGTAAATTCATTAATTAAACCCAATTAAATATTAGGTTTTGTTAATGAATATTTTTCCCGGTCATTACAATCTACCCCCCTTAAGAATTTTCGCCCTCGAAAATCAAAACAACTCGGGGTAGCTTTTCTTCATTGTATCCTTTCGTTCCCATGTTGCCTCTTCCACTTGCTGATTGCGCCATAAAACTTTGACGAGAGGTATCTTTTTGTTCCTTAATTCCTTTTCTTCTCGTGCCAATATTTGATCTGGTCTCTCTTCATAAGACAAATTCTCCTGCACATCGATTTCTTCTGGTTGCAGAACATGCGAAGGATCTAGTACGTACTTCTTTAACATGGATACATGGAATACATTATGTACCGATGCTAAGTTAGAGGGTAAAGCCAACTTGTAAGCTACATTGCCCACCCGTTCTAAGATTTCGAATGGTCCGATATATCTTGGGCCAAGTTTTCCTTTCTTTCCAAACCTAATTACTCCTTTCATTGGCGTCACTTTTAAGAAGACCAAATCCCCTACTTGGAATTCTAGGGGTCTTCGTCGTCGATCTGCATAACTCTTTTGTCGACTAAAGGCAGTTTCTATTCGTTGACGGATTAATTTCACGTCCTCTGTTGTCCTTTGGACAAAATCCGTTGTCAACAATGTCTTTTCTCTTGTTTTATACCAATGCAATGGCGACCTGCATCTTCTTCCGTAAAGAGCTTCATAAGGAGCCATTCCTATAAAAGCTTGATAACTGTTATTATAAGCGAATTCAATCAACGGTAGCTTTTTATCCCATCCTCCTTTGAAATCTAGCACACAGGCTCTTAGCATATCTTCCAAGGTTTGAATGGTCCTTTCAGATTGACCATCAGTTTGAGGGTGAAAAGCTGTACTAAAAGTTAGCTTCGTTCCCATAGCTTGGTGAACGTTCCTCCAAAACTTGAAAGTGAAACGGCCATCTCGATCAAAAATGATAGATTTCGGAACTCCGTGGTATCTAACTATTTGGGCTACATATAGTTCAGCTAGTTTTTCCACAGAACTGCTGAGTTTAATGGGTAAGAAGTGAGCTGATTTCATCAATCTATCAATGATTACCCATATAGCATCGTCTCCACTCGTAGTTCTGGGTAGCCCGGTCACCAGATCCATAGTTATCGATCCCATTTCCATTCGGGAATTTCAATTTTCTATAATTCACCGGCTGGCCGTTGATGCTCAGCATTTACCTTTTGGCATGTAAGGCATTTGGCGACAAATCGTGCGACATCGTTCTTCATTCCGTGCCACCAATAATGCTCTTTCAAGTCTTGGTACATTTTAGTAGCTCTTGGATGAGCCATATAGGGTGCTTCATGAGCTTCCTCTAATACTTGTTTCTTTAATCTTTCATCATTAGGGATGCAGATTCTGCCCTTATAATGGAGAATGTTATCTTTTAAGATACTAAATTCTGTTTCCTTGTGCTCAAGAACCTCGTTCCTAGCTTTAAGTAGCGACGGAGCTGCTTCCTGTCGCTCTTTTAAGCCCTTCAAGATAACTGGTCGAAACGACAATTGGGCCAATCTTCCAGTGATTAGCTCTATTCCTGCTTCCCTCAGGTCCTTCTGAAGGGGTTTTGGCATTAACCATATCATTGCAAACGAAGACATTGTTCTACGACTAAGGGCATCGGCTACTCGGTTAGCCTTTCCTGGGAGATATAAAATTTCACAATCGTAGTCTTTAACTAACTCTAGCCACCTTCGTTGTCTCATGTTAAGCTCCTTTTGTGTGAAGATATATTTCAGACTCTGATGATCCGTATATATCTCGCATTTAGCTCCATATAAATAATGACGCCAAATCTTTAATGCAAACACGACCGCTGCTAACTCCAAGTCGTGTGTTGGATAGTTCATTTCATGATCCTTCAATTGCTGGATGCATACACAATCACTTTTCCATTTTGCATAAGAACGGCTCCCAATCCTGTCTTTGATGCATCACTATAAATCACATAGTTTTCTATGTTTGGATCTGGTATTTCCAGTACCGGGGCACTCGTGAGTCTCCTCTTTAATTCTTTGAAACTTTCCTCGCACTTCTTAGTCCATTCATACTTTACTACTTTCCGTGTAAGTGCAGTGAGTGGTGCTGCTAGTCGGGAAAATCCTTCCACAAAACGTCGATAGTAGCCTGCTAAACCGAGGAAACTTTTGATTTTGGTTACACTTTTCGGTGTAGGCCACTTATTTACTGCTTCCACTTTGGTGGGATCAACGGATACTCCATCCTGTGTCACCACGTGTCCTAAGAAATGGACCTTCTCCAGCCAAAACTCACATTTTGAGAACTTGGCGTACAATTGATGCCTTCTCAATAATTGTAGTGCGATCCTCAGGTGCTCTGCATGTTCCTCTGGTGTTCTTGAATATATCAGGATATCGTCAATAAAAACTATGACAAACTTGTCGAGGTAGTCCTTGAAAATCTGGTTCATAAGATCCATAAATGCTGCTGGGGCATTAGTCAGTCCAAATGGCATGACACAAAACTCATAATGCCCATACCGCGTTCGAAACGCCGTCTTTGGCATGTCCTCCTCCTTAACTCGTAGTTGATGATATCCAGAGCGTAGATCGATCTTCGAGAATACTGACGCTCCTTTCAATTGATTGAATAGGTCATCAATCCTTGGAAGTGGATACTTATTCTTAATTGTGACTTTGTTCAGCTCTCGATAATCGATACACATTCGTAACGTTCCATCTTTCTTCTTGACAAATAATACAGGCGCTCCCCATGGGGAATGACTCGGCCGAATAAATCCTTTATTCAGCAACTCTTGTAGTTGCACCTGCAGCTCTTTGAGCTCTCTTGGAGCCATACGATACGGTGCCTTCGATATCGGGGTTGTACTCGGTGTCAACTCAATCTCGAATGAGATCTCCCGTTCTGGTGGTAAGCCTGGTAACTCATCTGGGAACACATCAACAAATTCTTTTACTATGGGAACCTTCTCTAGTCCTAACTGAGCCTCTTGTGGCTTGCTTACTAAGTTCACCAAATAGCCGGTGCATCCACTTTCCAACATCTTCTTTGCTTTTAACGCCGAAATTAGCGCCTCTGGAGCCTTAGGAACCTTTCCTGAATACACGAATTTCTCACTTCCAGAAGGTTGGAACGTAACCTTATGGTGTCTACAGTTAATCTTGGCCGTGTACTTTCTCAAGAAATCCATTCCTAGGATAACATCGTAGTCTTGTATATCAATTATGATCAAATCAATATACAATTCTCTTCCACAAATGATTATCGGTACATGACGTAACCAATAATCAGAACCCAATACCTCCCCAGAGGGAAGTGCAGTTTTAAAAGTCTGTTCTATTCTATCCCATTCATTCCTTAACCGTTTAGCAAACTTAAACGAGGCAAATGAATGCGTTGCTCCAGAGTCAAATAAAACATAGGCATCAGTATTGGCAACAGAAAACTGACCTGTTACCACCGACAATGTTCCTACATCATCCTCCTTCTTCATATAGGCGTAAATTCGTCCACTTGGTTCTGGAGCTTCCAAGCGTCCCTAACTAATACTAGGGCCTTCAAGCTATGCTTGGACTACGTGAAGCTAGGTTCCCTGAGACCTTTGCTGATTCTGGTTATTCTGATTCTGGGGATTGGAGAAACAGTTTCTGGCATAATGCCCTTCTTTGCCACAGAGGAAGCACTTGTTGGTGCCAGCTTTACACTCTCCAGCATGTCTTTTTCCACACTGATTTTAGAGAGGCTTATTGTTTCTTCTATCACCGTTTCTTTTCTGAGGTTTATCTTTTTGATTCTTTGGACTAACCGCGTTCCATTTCCTCTTGTTGTTAGCATTGCGGTTGCGTCCAACTGGATGGCTTTGGGACTGCCCTTGACTTGGAACACTTCCTTGCCCTTTTGCTTGTATTACTTGGCTCTGCTTAGCTAAAGCCTTCTCCTCCTTTAGAGTCTTAAAAATTCTTGCCCTCTCTTCTTTGTCACGGGCGATTCTGAATTCGGCTCTAGTAGCCCATTCAATACAATCCTCTACATCCTTAGGGGCTTGCCCTCCACTATCAACTATAAGGGCAATGTCAGTTCGAAACATTCTCATCAATCTTCTTATTCGTTCCAGATCTGTGGGTACCAATTTAGGACATAAGCGGGCCAATTGGTTAAACCTCTTCACAGCATCTGCCACTGACATGTTACCTTGTTTAAAATTATTGAATTCTTCTTGTTGGGCTGCCATCGTTTCCACATTGAAATAAGCCCTACCGAACTCTTCCACAAAATTAGGCCATGTCATTTCATTTACATTCCTTCTACGTTCTACCGATTCCCACCATCTCCTAGCATCCTTGGTGAGGGAAAATGAGGCGCACAAGACTTTTTCACGGTCACTAAGTCTCATAAATTTCAAAACTCGCTCTATACCAGTAAGCCAATCATCGGCTTCTAATGGATCTGTAGATTCGTCAAATTCTGGGGCTTTCATCCGTCAGAATCTTTCATAAAACTCGGTAGCAGATGCTACCGGAACAGCTGGAACAACTGGAGCAACTGGTTCCTCTTGCTGAGGTGGTAGTACTGGGGGTGGCTAGTTCACACGTGCTTGTGGTTCGGGATTATGATTCGCTAGTTGCTCTCTTAACTCTTGCATTTCTAACTCCTGAGCTCGGAGTTTCTATTGTAACACCATAATCATGGCCATCAAATCCGGGTTTACAGGTTCTCCGGGTGTATTAGCCATCGATAATAAAATAGGTTTACAAGCCTATCATACAATTTCGTCATTATGTCAATATATACTATTAACTTAATAGTATTATTTTTTATAAAAAGAACATTCTTCAATCATATAAACACATACAAACATAAACAATAACATAACTTGATATCTCATCTCATACGTTTCATTTCATACATTTCAGTTCATACATTTCATTTCAATAACCTCCATACATTTCATTTCATACATTTCAGTTCATACGTGTCATTTCGATAACCTTCCTTCATTCCATGAACCTTTTTAATTTCATTTTTACATTCTTTGTAATATTACATGCATAACTAATGTACATACATACTTTTCTTTCATACATAACTATTCATATCATCTCCGAGAGCGGTTATCACTTCCGGCTACATATACCCTATTGCCGGGAAGAATACCACTTGCCGGTCATATATATACAAAACATCAAAGCTCAAAACTATGATGATCACACATCTATATACATTAGATTATATCAAAGTCTTCATAATTTCTTTTAATCTGACTCGACTCCTGACATGTCACTATGTTCAAAATCCTCCTCGCGATCCTCCTCTTCCTCTTCGTCCGAGTCAGTAGATTTGTCATCGCTTGCAATAATGGGTTCAGGAGGCTCGGGCTCTTCATCACTATCATCATCATCTTCATTACCATCGCCATCATCATCATCTTCCATATCCATTGCGGGATCTTTTAGGGGCGCGACTACATTCTGCTCTGCGTGTAGTACCGCCATAAGAAAGTCGTGGACGCTGAGATAGTTCCCTGGATACTGCATCTGTTGCTGGACTGCATTGGGAAGATCTCTCCAAACAAGATCGCAAATGCGCCGTAAAGGTAATTCGGGGGAAATCAATGGCATCATGGTTCAGCGAAACCTTAAAATATAGTGATCTATCGGTTCCCCTACATATCTTCCCCAAACTGGTTCTACGCGTAAGTACAACCTACGTCGCCAATCAGCCCACAACATTGGAATTATTTGGATGGTGGGGACTAACAATACCAATAACCTAAAAGTTATGAAACCTGGATATCAAATTCTTAAAATGGAGAGCTATGTGCCAACAGATTAAAAGTTTAGATACCTAAATGTCTAAATTCTTAAAATAAAGACATAAGTGCTCAAGACTATAAAATTTGAGGACATGTGATGCAAACACTACTAAATATATATATATTAACGAGTTATGATAAACACAAACACATGATTCACACTTCTTCCAAAGTATTGTATTAACGAGCATGGAAAGTAGTCTGTAAAATTCCGGCCCATCACTCCATATAATCTAACTTCAATAAAATTTTAAACATAAAAAATGAGTTCAAACATTGTAATATATAAGAGTTTTACAATATAACGTATTTTTGCTTTGTACCATAACTCAAAAGTGCTTTACATTAATGTGAGTGGTTCAAACTCATAAGTTTAAAGTTATCTGTCAAAAACAAACTGTAAATGTACAGTAATTTCATTCTGTTTAATTATCTACTAGATTACTTACATTAGGTCCGTACATCGTTTACAAGCCAAAATTTGATAACGTTTGTACTGTTACGACAAGTGGTTTATGCATCACATGTACGTCGTTGTACCTCTGCAATATTAACAACATTTTAAAGTACTTTTTTCTTAATTGCTTTGTCGAGCTTTGTTAATAATGCTGACTAAATTCAAGTGTGTGGTTTACAACTTCCAAACCAGTGAGTAATTCCCAAATTGTGGTCAAACTTGAGGGTAGCAAAACTAATTGGCCAGGTCACAATAAGCACCAAATATCACCCTTACTAACTGGAATAATTACATGCGCATTTAGTCCATAGATTTTAATTATAGTTTTAAACTATTTGACTACAGTATTTTTTCTCATTAAAGTTTAAATTTTTGTTTAAACTTTTCGTTCAAATCTATAAACCCTATCAGGTGGTACATTTTCTTAGCTCCTCTCTCAGTCTTTGTGCGTGCTCTGTTCTGATATTAAAATTCGCTTTACCTGTATGTAATTGTTAAAAGATAATCGTTAAGTAAAAAAAACACACGAGGAATATATGTGCTTTCGAAAAATAAAGACCATGAATATGTTTATGAAAGCTAGCTGGCACTTGAGAGACATCTTTTGTTTAAAAAAAAAAATTCATTTTTTACTTCTTGCTTTTGCAAGGATCTTGCGTTCCCCACGTTGGCCCATGGCTTTATATCCCATTTTCCTTGTCAGTTGCTTTTTAAATGATTCAAAAAATAAAGAGCATGAATATATTTATGGAAGCTAACTGGCACATGAGAGACATCTTTTGTTTAAAAAAAAAAAATTGATTTTAAAGGTAAAACATCTTTTACTTCTTGCTTTGGCAAAGGTCTGGCCTTTTTAAATGATTCAAAAAATAAAGACCATGAATATGTTTATTGAAGGAAACTGGCACTTGAAAGACATCTTTTGTTTAAATTTTTTTTTTATTTTAATGGTAAAACACCTTTTTACTCCTTGCTTTTGCAACGATCTTGCCTTTCCCGTCTTGGCTAATGGCTTTATCTCCCATTTTCTCCTGTCAGTTGCATTTTAAATGATTCAAAAAATAAAGACCAAGAATATGTTTATGGAAAGTAGCTGGCACTTGAGAGGCATCTTTTGTTTTAAAAAAATTTGATTTTAATGGTAAAACATCTATTTACTTCTTGCTTTTGCAAAGATGTTGTCTTCCCCATGTTGGCTAATGGCTTTATCTCCCAATTTTCTCCTGTTAGTTGCTTTTTAAATGAGAACTTTCCAGCTTGTTTCTTCTTTTATTCTTACCCTTCAATTTATTATTGTTATGGTTATTGTTGTTTATCATTATTATCAGGGTTTTTGACACATTTATCTTTTAAATTTTACATGTTTTTGTAATGTAGTTTTAAAACTTTTTTGACAATTAAGTCTTTAAGCTTAATAAAATATGACAATTAAGTCCTAGTCACAAATATGCTTCAAAATTAAGACCAAAAATGATCAAATGGGACACACTTGACCTATTTAAAATACCTATGTACCTTATTTGAAACTAATAAGAGTAAAATTATTCAATTTTATGACTAGAAAAAGAAAAAAGAAAAGAAAATAAATTATTTTATTTATTTTTTAAACATTTTTGTTGGCATATATGTATATTAGGTTAATTACATAATTGTATCTTCTAATTTTAATTATTTTTTTAATTTGTCTCTGTGTTTTTACAAACTACAAAGTTATCCTTAAAATTTTAAAAATTTATTTCACGTTCATCCCCATGAATATAAAACATTAGGCAAAACAACATGACTACCCTTAAACAGTTATGATAAATATTTTTTATATTAAAATATAAAAACCCTAAAACAAAACATCAAATCTCAAAAAAAAAAAAAGGATGTTAAGTTTTATGACTTTTTAAATTTTTAAATTTATTTTTAAATTTTTTTTAAGAAGAAACATATATTTCATAAATAAATTAGATTTAGTCAAGTGTATTTTATCTTGTCTCTTTGTTTTGTAAATTAAAAAAGTCTATAAAGATAAAATTGAAATAAGTTTTTCAAATTCTAAGAATAATTTTGTAGTTTTTAAAAATAGATGGACAAATTGATAAATAATGAAAACTAGGAGGTGTATTTATGTAACTAAACGCTATGTATATTTTAATTAATATAGTGCTCAAAATTGCGCTAATTCCCTTCTAAATATATTACATACTTCTCACATGGTCGTTTTCTATCTTAATTTTGATAAACATTTGTGATAGGAACTTGATTGCCACACTCAACCAACTTTAGGGACACAATTGCTACGAAAAAATAGATAATTGGATAATTAATATTGTGATAATCTGAAGTAGCTGTGAGTTCAATGATCATAGACGAAATCACACACAAGACATTTAACAGATAAATTTTAGTCTGTGAAGTGGTACAAATGCCCCAATTTCGGCCCTTAAGGCCAAAAAGAGAGAGAGAGAGAGAGACTTGCGCGTCAAAACAAACACTTGTGTGAGTGTGTGTGGCTACTTCATAGATCAAAACTCAAGAAACATGGTTCATTTAAGGGAAACTGTACATTGAAATTTAAATCTTAAGATGAAACCGTGTTGGTATCTTGATGTAATGTAATTTCCTTAGTCCCTCTCCTTTTTCTTCGTGCCTACCCTATTATGATATCAAAATTTCTTTTACCCTTACACTGATTAAAATATAAAACGTCGAGTAATAGTTTAAAGATAATCGTTGGAAAATTTAAGAAAAGAAAAAAAAAAAAAGAAAACGACCAATGTGTTCTTTTCAAAAATAATAATAATAATAAATAAATAAATAAGAGATGAATATGTTTTTGGAAACTAAGCTGGCACTCGAGAAACATCTTTTACATTTTTTAAAAAGGTGAAACATCTTTTTGAAAGCATTAGGTGTTGGCGCAAATCCCTGGTCATATTTATTTTTCACTTTAAAATTTAAGCAATCTTTTCATTTAAACTATCTTTCAAAAATAATTATTGGTACTATTGTTTTTCAAACAAATATTTACCGTAATTGTTATAAATAAATTAGTTTATTAGTGTAAATATTTATATTCTTAACACCCTCATGAATTGCATTATCTTTTTTTTAATTATCATTGATATTTGACATTCCACAACCTTTATGTAACCTTCCAAT
The DNA here is from genome assembly GCA_025403435.1 of Artocarpus heterophyllus. Classification (NCBI taxonomy): domain Eukaryota; kingdom Viridiplantae; phylum Streptophyta; class Magnoliopsida; order Rosales; family Moraceae; genus Artocarpus; species Artocarpus heterophyllus. The sequence goes on from CM046335.1 coordinate 2,794,478, forward strand.
TAACACTTTATTAGTAGTTTTTTATTGTTGTAACTTATGATTTTTTGCCTCTCCCACTTTATGATTCTTAACTTATATATATGGCTTTTGAGAGCTTGCATTTGTACACAATGAGACGATGTATAATAAGATAGTCTTTCTTTCTATTTTTCTTGTGTCTCTCTATTTTATACTTTGTAATTTAGTTTTTTTGCATCTGTTTTATAACACATTGTCAACACAAGTTCTCCAATCATTTTGTTGCAATAAAGGTTTAAAGGTTTTACAAGACTTGAAGAATCTTTTTACACTAACTTTAGTGATTGTGGTTTATTATGTAGCATTGTATCTTATGATGAAGGGAATTTGGCATATTGGTAAGGTTAATTTTCACCACTTTTTTTGAGTATTCAAATCTTTGTTTTGATCACTCTTTTTATATTTTACTAGCATTTTTGTTATGCTATATGATTCTTTTTGTGGTATACGTAATTGCAATATCATAAGTTGGCATTATTTTTAATATGAGAATATTCTTTCTATTGCTGAATTATTGGCATATGACTTTGTTCTTATAATTACTAGAACTTTAAATTTATTGGAAAGTTTTTGTGAGCACATTCATTAAATTCTAAACATTTTTATGAGTATATAGCCTAATGATTTTTTTTTAGATTGCATTTATATAAATCTTGTGCCTCTATGTATGTTTCAGTATATAATTTTTATCAACATAGTTTGTAGCAAAATGAAAAGTAGTACAGTAGTAATTGTCAACAATATTATTAAAACCAACTATGATATATAATGTATCTTTTACCAAAGATTTAAAATTAGATCTTTTATTTGGTTTGCTAGATATTTCATTGGTAAAAACAAAACTCATGATGAGGTTATTTATATACCTGATATTATATTTGGTTTGGTTTCAGCATTTATTATTTAACGTTAAACTTAATAACTTGTGTGTTTTTTAAAATATAGGCATTTCTTCCATATATGTAGGTATGTCTACTCATACTTTGTGCAGCTTTATATTTATATCATGATTTGGTTAGCTATTATTTTTATATTGGTTTTATCAATATTAATATGTCATTATTAGTTAAGCACAATCAATTTACATAAATTTATAATTATTATTTTTAGATGGCTGTTGATATTTTTTGATGACGTGAATACACTATATTAACATATGCTTTCAAGCGAATAATTTATTAAGAATTACTAATATTATTTAATTGGCTATTTGGTTTTACATATTCCATGATATAAAAATTGAATAATATTACAATTATGAAAGCAATTATGATGAGATCATGCAAAATAAAATGAGAACAATTTTTCCTATTTATTTTTGCATATTCTTTGAAGTGAATATTGTATACATATGATGGCTAAAAGACTTTTTAAGATTTCTTAATGTCCTTACAATTAATGACAATAATAAAATAAGCATTAAGAGCATAAAATTATAAGGAGATTAAAAGTTTATGATATTAAACTCCCACAATTAATAAACAAAAAATAGTTACTTGACATGTAACATTATATATACAGTGTAACACGATTAATACACAAAAAATAGTTACAAAAAATAGTCCTGTCTCTCACTTTTATTCGTGACTTTATTACATCATGATAAGAGAGCTATATATACATAATAGCCCAGAGTTTGCACACCACAGAGACAAAAATGCGCAATATGAATGATGAAACTAATTTCATCATATAGGAAGACATACATTTTTATTCATTACTATTTATCACATCTGTAGCACATCATAAACAAAAGTGTAATGCTGACACCGACACAGAGGAGAAAGTACGTATACGCAAAGACATGAGAGACAGGACTGATAAATTTTAAAATATAACAAACATATTGTAGTCTCTCAACTTATACCAGTTTAAAATTTGTACTTTGGGCCCATAAATTTCATCTTTAAATTTCAAGATGAAACAACCAGATGCATCCCTTGCGATTCGGTGTTACCAGTTTTACCTGGTGATATTGCAGGATGCACGGTTCTGTAATCCTGACCAAGTGTTCGTACGCATATGGTACACAATATCCTGTCCAGTCTTTATAATTACGTTTACATTTATAGACACCGCAACACCAAATGCTTCGGCTGCAATATTCACCGAGTCCGGCGCAGTAGGTTGTGGCTCCTTCAGCTTCCTGTTGCTATCATTCAAATCGCTGCTACAATTAAAACAAATAACACCCGCATTACAAGTTGCTACAAAGTAATATTTTTAGTACCCGCCATTTCTCTCTTTTTTTATTATTTTTATTTTTTTAGCGTTTTTGTTCTTTTAAAACCTTAAAGCCCGTTGTATTTATAGCCAGCACCTATAATCTGTTTATTACAAAAGAAAACTTTTGAGAAATAATTGAAAAGCAATATGTAGCAAGAAAGTTAAATCAAAATAATTGAAAGGTAATAATAGAAACATGCATGCCTTTAAAGTTGGCTGGCCCATATCATGATAATGGGAAATATTTGTGCATTTTTTATTCTTATTTTTTTTTTTTTGTTTGAAGTTCATGATTTCTTTTGATATGTGCACACTTGCACGCACAAGATGCGTAGGAATTCATGAATATGCAACCATATATAGGGGCCACTTCTTTTGTCTTTCTTTTTTTTTAGTAATATCTTCTACAATTTGTTTTATAAAATTCATTTTTATACTAATTTTTATTAGATGATTTATATTTTGGAATTTTCCAATATTATCAACCATTCTATATAATTTTAAATGTCGATGCTCAGATGATATATACCTTAAAAATATTTGAGTAAGGTGAGGCGATAATCTTAAAAAATATTCACTACAAAAATTTGAGATTATACGACCTTCATTTAACGATCTTTTCTCAAAAACCGTCTTGATAAGGGGAAAAAAATGCATGGAATTACGCCTGCGAGACAAAAACCATCGTGGTATGTACCGTCTTTACCACGACAGGTTTTTAAAAAACACTCACTTAAAACCTCTTTTCCCACTTCGACAATTAGACACAAATCAGAAACTCACCTCTCAAATACGAACATAGACCCCTTCAAAACTACTGTCACCGTCCCTCTCCGTTTCCACACGCGTAATCTCCTTCTTAATTGTAAGTTTTTATTAGAAATTGATAAATTATCATCGATTTTGTTGTTTAATCTGAAATTGATAAATTGTTGTTGATTTTGTTATTTAATCTGTGTTTATTGCATTGTGGATCATGAGTATGATTTATTTGTTCTATAATAGGTATGTGTAATTTGTTTTATGATGGTGAATGTTTTTGTTTTATGATTTGAATATAATGGGTATGCATAATTTATGAAATTAATTTTAATTAAACTGCTATTTATTATTTCAATTTTGTTTTATAATTAAAAAATTATAATCATTTATTTTAAAAGCACTTGTAAAAAGAGCATTTACTTTTATTTAATTCTTGTTGGCTTTTGGGACCCACTAACATTAAATATGCAATCAACCACTCATCCTCTTTCGTCTTCCTTCTTTTCTTCTCCTCTTTCCTGTGTTAACTTCTCTGCAATTTGGAAATTAAAAGCTTTAGCTTTTTACTGTTATACATGAGAGTTTTAACATTATTTATAGTTTAAACCAACTCTTATGAACATCCTTTTAGAATCTGGAGGGAGATTTCCTTGAAAACAAAAAAGCATGAGAGATGGAGAGTCACAGGAATAGTTGGCATTATTTTAATTATTTATCTAAAGAACATAGTCAGAAAACTTTAACAAATTCTTTAAATAACAATGGGTCCCACAAAACCTCAGCAACCACTTAGACGCTACATCAGCTTCCATGTATGTGGAGCTGCCCTTAGCTTTATCCTTGTGAACAATTTTATTTAACCTCGTCTGATCATAGCTCCGTTGTTAATAAAACATATAAAAGTTCAAAAAATACAATAATTTTATGATTGGGAGGATTTTTCTTATTCTTTCACACAAGCAACTAAAAAAACAACGCAATGTAGGCTCTAAGCCGCGCCTACCACGTGTCACCTCGGAATGGGGAAGAGAAGAAGGGGGAATCGCAGGGCTGATGTGGCGAAGCATTGCTGGGCGAAACAAGGGACACACGGGGATGGAAGTAAAGAGCGTCGCACGGGAACCAGCACGCCTGAGAGTTCAGCTGATGCTAGGGCCCACTATGCTTCATGCGCTGGACCAGGCGATGGGAGTGCGTCCACGCGTGGATGATTGCTGGAGGATAATCATGCGCGCTCTACTGCTGCGCGACTGGTGCTTGTTTTGGGCTGCATGGAATTCGAATATCAACTAATTTTTGTGACCATTTTGTCTTCCAAATTTATTCCAATTATCATTTTACCCAGTTCACTACATAGTTGAGGAAAATAATAATTAGAAAGAAAAAATAAAATAAAATAAAATTTAATTAAACTAAAATAAAAATAACTAAAAAGTAATTAAAAGACCTAAAAACTTACAAAATATTTAATTTACCGATAAAAGCCTAGCTTATCTATAGCCAACTAATTTGGTTCCTTTCCTTTTATTCTTTCTTTTTCTATTCTTCTTTCCTTTTCAATTTTTCCTAGTTCTTTTTTCTTGTCAATAATGTATTATTACCTTTCTTTTCCACTTTTCTTTTATGGTAGATAACAAGTCTTGTCTATTTTTTTTAAAAAAATAGTCTTGTCTGCACTTTTTTTTTTCTTTTGGGACAATTTTTTAATTGAAATCTAAAAATAAAAACCGTTCTTTCAGCCATTGTTTTTATAAAAAAATAATTTTAATTAAATATAATTGTTTCAAAACGTCCCCTTCTTTTAGTCCGTCTTTTTTTTTTTTTTTGCATTATTAAGCCCTCTCTTCTTCTTTTTTTATCACTTCTTTGTTACTTTTCTTTTCCCCTAATAATTTATATATTTAATTCCTCTAATATATATTTTTATTTAATTCCCCATTTGATTCAAAAATTAAGTGCGACGCACGTGCTTTCCAACGAGTAATAACAAAAGTTGTGATAATGATGACACAAGAATGGAGCACTGACTTTAATCCAAAGACTTGTTTGTACTCAACGTGATTTGGTTAAGATAAAAGAAAGTTAATTCATACCATGAACGTTTGATTTTCTATCTAACAATGATATATAACAAATCTTATCGTAAAGCGGCCATATTCGATCTGATGATGACTTTAATTATTTTAAGGTAACCTTACCGTTGCAAGTGAGACAAACCCATTCAGCATCCTGAGAAAAAAAAAAAAAAAAGGGCTGCATGGAAGAAATTTATCCATGTAGTTGTGTTTTTTCTCCGTCGAGTGATTCTGTGGTTCTGATCTTTGTCCTTTGACATTTATCTTCAGCTCCAAGACGCTGGATTGCTTCCGGGAATATTCAAAATGCGCCATCCAAGAATGCTGTAAATGTAGTTACGAGGTACATGCACTTAAAAAGACATAACCCTTTAGCTGTGTAATCCTTCGCATCTTCCAATTTTTTTTTTTCCAGTTTCTTTTTGTTTAATATAGAATTTCTTGCTGATAAATCATATTAAAGTGGCCATCAGTCGCTTTCCTTGTTGATCAAAATCTAAATGCAAAGTTTTATATTTTTTGACTAGAACATCGGTATGTTCACCTGCATTGTCTGTTTGCTTTAATGGTCATGTTTTGGTTTATAAGTTTGATCGAAAAGTTTAAACGAAAATTTAAATTTTTGTAAGAGCAAATACTTTTAAAAATTGATCGAACTCATGTAATTCAAATCCACGAACTAAACAGGTTTATATATACTGTGCATTTCTAAGTCACTAGACGTAGAGGAACTGTAACGCCCCAAAATTTATTTAATGTTAATGTAATATAAATGATGAATTAGTGTTTCATAATTAATGTTTCAACATTAATTTGATTACTTGGTTGGATTTTGAATTTTTGGTTCTTTTGTTAAATTGATAAGTTCAAATAATTCCTTATTGTTTTAAAATGATGGTTTGAGTTTTAAAACACAACAATTTGTAAAATGTTAAAAATATTCCGTTTTACAAAACCGTGGGTGGCATTTGGTTTTCGCACAGTAAAACCGCCCACCGTTTCCCTCTATTTATTCTCTCTCTTCCTCCTCTCTCCTCACACTCTCAGATTTCTCTCTCTCTTCACTCACTTTCTCTCTCTCTTGATCTCTCTCTCTCGGCTACTCTCCTCTCTCTCTATCTCTCTCAAAATTTTTGAAACCAAATTCGAATCCAAGCTTCGGGTTAGCAAGGAGGAAGCTCGGGAATGTGATTTGACAACCAAGAACATGGATTGAAGCTTCTATTCGAGGTTAGTTTTGAAATTTCTAAACATTTTCCAAAATTTTCAATTTTGTGCATTTTTGAAATCTAGGTTTGTTTAAGCTTAGAAAACCCTTGATTTGAGTTAAATGAACTTAGAACAACTAGAATCTAAGCTTAGATTGAAGAAAAACATATTGGATTCAAGATTTTTTATTTTTCTCCCTATTTTCTCAATTTCAGATTTTTGAGATTTTTAAGTTTAAATCTTGTTTAAATAAGTTCAAATGTGTTCTAGTATGTTTTTCTATCAACTATTATTATTTTCCTTGCCTGGGATTTGAGAAAAATAGGTTAGAATCAAGATTTGTGTTTTGGGGGAATCGAAAACCCGTGGCTGAATTTTTGGGTTTTCCTAGTTCGGCAGGCCGAAATAGGGATCGCCAGGCCGGTGTTCTTTCGTCCGGCAGGCCGAAGTTTAGGGTGTTTGGCCGACCGAACCTTGCTTCCGACAGGCCAAACTGTGCAGTTCGGCCGGTCGAAGCAGGGGGTTCGGCAGGCCGGCCGAGGCATGAAAATTTTTGTGATTTTTCACCCGTTTTCATTGTTTTGAACCCTGATTTAAATTCCAACCTTATAGAATGATTTTAAAGATACAAATGGCACTTTAGGACATCATGAAATGATTTAGTAACATAGAATGTCTCGAACTAGATATTGATCGACTTAGTTGGTATCTAGGATCGTTCGTGGTTCCGCGGAGCTAACTATAGCGGACTGAGATTACGATGTGGGGCACCAGCATGAGTATCGAGGTAGGACTTCTACCCTATTCCTTGGCAGCCTAGTTTCAAAATGATTTGGCTTTGAAAAGGATTTCTATTAAAATGCTTTCAACCGTTGTTTGAAAATGAATTTATCGGTTATATTTTAATATACCGTGAACTGAAATGAACTTCATAATGAATGTAAATGACAACACTTAGTAATTGGGTTTTGAATGATGTTTATAATAAACATATAGGCATGATGCCATATCAGAGATCAGGTCGTGTAGCGATCGACCTTGGGGGCAGGTCCTGAAACCCACCTGGGCCACTACGGTGGTGATACTATTATGGTTTGCCTAGGAAAGGAAAAATGATATTATTGGTCATACGGGTAAACTGTTCTGGGTAAGAATGGTTTTACTCAAATTTATTTATTTATTTAAGGTTTCTTTTAAATAACTCCTGAATAATGACATGTTTCTTTAAATTAAATTCTTTTATAAAACATAGTCCTATTGAGCCTTTCGCTCACGTTTTATTTGTTTTAAATTTTTCCCCCCTCTAGGTGGTTTTCCATTTAGGTTTGGAGAGGATTCTTCGGATAAGACATAGGAGCTGTAGAGGAACTAGTAGATTAATTTGTATCATTTAAATCAAGGCATGTAAGATTTTAGCTTTATTTGTATCTGGACTGTGATTGTATTTATGATATTGTCAGTACCATGTGTGTGCACAAGTTGTGGGTTTGTGAGACCCATATTCGCTATGTTTATTATTTAAATTTTCATATTTTATATTTAACTCAACCCCCTTAAACCTTGGATTTTTAATTAAATTCTTTTTTAATTAATTTAAATAATCCGCCACGTCACCTCCCGTACTTCGGGGCGTGACAGAATGGTATCAGAGCTCAAGGTTATGAACCTTGAGAATTGTGTACACATAAGTTTGACAATGAAATACCTCTGATAGTCCAAATTTTGTTTTCAGAAGTGAGAGAATGGCACCTAGACGTCGTTCGACAGCTGACGCCGAGTTTGGAAATGATGAGGGCATGATGAGGTCTATGTTTACAGCATTTCAACATATGGCAGCCAAGGCTAGACTAGAAGATTCTAATATTGGTAGTCGGCATGCGTACTTTAAGGAATTCCAGCGTGCGTCTATTCTGACTTTTGATGGTAATGGAGATCCGCAGTTAGCAGGGTATTGGCTGGATTTGACTTTGAAGCATTTGGACACCCTTGGTGTGCCTGAGGAGTATCATGTGGAGTTTGTTGCATATAAGCTCGAGGGTGGCGCTAACTTGGTGGAAACAAGCTAAGCGTTTGGAGCGCTGTGGTCATATCAGTTGGGACAGGTTCGAGGAGCTGTTCTATGATCGATATTTTTTGCAGGGGTATAGAGATCAAAAGGCAGCTGAGTTCTACAGGTTACAGTAGGGTGATCTGTCAGTTCGGGAGTATGAGGCAAGGTTTAATGAGTTGGCTAGGTTTGCTCCATCAGTGGTGGCATCGGAGCGTGAAAAGTGCATTTAGTTTCAGGAAGGGCTTAAGGCTCTTATTCGACGACAGTTGGTTGCTCTACGGCTTAGGAGTTTCGAAAAGCTTGTGTCGTCGGTGATATCCGTGGAGAATTATTATGTGCAGTATTGTGAGGACCGAGCCAAGGCTTCAAGAGGACCGCAGAGGAGTGGTAGGAAGAGCACCAGTAGCCGTCCAACTCCAGGGAAGAGCAAGCAAGGTGGGGCAAACAATGGTAGCAGCAGTTCATCTGGTAGCGGGCGCAGCAATCCCTACAGCTTCCATTGTCATTTCTGTCCGCAACCCGAACACATTAAGAGGAATTGCCCGATCAGGAGTGCTCGTCTTGGATCTCAGACTGGGGAGGATGCCAGTCGTCAGTCTCAGCCTCAGACCCTACCTCCGCCTCAGCAGTACCCACAGTTGTAGTATCCGTAGTTCTCTCCTCATCAGTTCTCATATCCGGCACGGGGGCAGTAGCTGCAGCATTTCCAAAGCAGCGTCCCTCAGTATCGAGCGTCGAGTGCAGGTAGTGTGCAGTCATCTCCATCCTAGCAGCATCGGCAGAATAATCCAGGACCCAGCAATGTTGGTAGAGGAAAAGGAAAGGCTTCAGTTCAGGTTCATGCAATGGCATCTGGAGGTTCAGATTCTCAGACTGGTAACGCGGTTGTCGATGGTACGATCTTGGTTTCCAGATCTTTAGCTTGCGTTTTATTTAATACCGGTGCCTCTCATTCTCTCATTTCGAGTTCTTTTGTACATGCCTTGGGATTAGAGATAGAAGAGTTTCATGAATACCTAGTCATAACTTCTCCCTTGGGGCGGGTGTGTGTAAATTGTATGTGTAAATCTTGTAAAATAAAGATTGGGGATGAGATTTTGAAAAGTGATTTGATTATACTAACCATGAGCTCCTATGATGTAATTCTAGGGATGGACTGGTTGTCCAGATATAATGCAGTTGTGGACTGCCAACTTAGAAAAGTGACCCTAGTGTCTGATAGGGGAACGATAATCACTTACCAGGGTGGTGGTGATTGGTTAATGAGTGAGCGTCTCATGAAGTCGTGTCTAGGAGGGCGAAGGAATCTAGGTTGTTGTGCTTTTCTTGCCAATCTAGATTGCGAGCCCTATACTTTGAGAGGCAGTGTAGCGATTCCGGTGGTTGATGAGTTCGAGGATGTCTTCCCCGACGAGTTGCCAGGATTACTACCCCATCGGGAGATTGAGTTTGATATCGAGTTGTTTCTAGGCACAGCACCGATTTCTATGGCACCTTATCGGATGGCGGCGGCAGAAATGAAAGAATTAAGGAAGCAACTTCAGGAACTTGCTGATAAAGGGTATATTCGAAATAGCACATCTCCGTGGGGAGCACCAGTTTTGTTTGCTAAGAAGCATGATGGGACTCTCAGGTTGTATGTGGATTATCGGCAGCTGAATCGTGTTACGGTGAAGAACAAATATCCCTTGCCTAGGATTGATGAGTTGTTTGATCAGTTGGGAGGTTCGCGGTACTTCTCAAAGATTGCTTTGCATTCAGGTTATCATCAGCTCAGGATTAAGGAAGAGGATATTCCCAAGACAGCTTTTAGGACTCGGTATGGGCACTTTGAGTTTCTGGTTATGTCGTTTGGGTTGACGAATGCTCCGGTAGCTTTTATGGATTTGATGAACAGGATATTTAGGCCGTATTTGGATCAGTTCGTGATCGTGTTCATCGATGATATTCTTGTGTATTCTAAGACTTGGGAGGAGCATGAGTAGCATCTCCGGATCGTGCTTCAAACTCTGCGAGAGCACCAGTTGTATGCTAAGAGGGAAAAATGTGAGTTTTGGTTGACTGAGGTCAAGTTTCTGGGTCATGTCATCTCGAAGCATGGTATTTCTGTGGATCCATCCAAGATTGAAGCTATATTGGAGTGGGAACGACCAAGAAATGTAGCAGAGATTCGTAGCTTCTTAGGTCTTGCTGGTTATTACAGGAAATTTGTAAAGGATTTTTCGAAGATTGCAGCTCCGTTGACGAGATTGATCAAGAAAAATGTCAGGTTTGAGTGGAATGAAGATTGTGAGTTTGCTTTTCAGGAATTGAAGAACCGGTTGACTTCAGCTCCAGTGTTAGTTATTCCTAGCAGTGATGAGCCGTATGAGGTTTATGCGGATGCTTCAGGGTGCGGACTTGGATGCATGTTGATGCAACATGGACGTGTGGTTGCGTACGGATCGAGACAGCTACGACCTCACGAGCGGAATTATCCTACTCATGATTTAGCGCTCGCAGCGGTGATTCACGCGCTGAAGATTTGGAGGTGTTACTTGTATGGAGCATCGTTTCAGGTCTTCTCCGATCACAAGAGTTTGAGGTATTTGTTCACTCAGAGGGATCTTAATTTGAGGCAGCATAGATGGATAGATATATGGAGGATTATGATTTTACGCTGCAGTATCATCCCGGGAAAGCTAATGTGGTCGCGGACGCGCTTAGTAGGAAGTCTTTAGGGATTCTCGCTTGTTTGGCTTTTGAGAACTGGAGCAGGGATGCAACAGTGAGCAAGTATAAGCTACGGTATCATGAAGACTGTGATCGAGTTTTGATATATCATGTGGAAGCGACCCCAGCTCTTGTTCGGATGGTGAAGCAAAGTCAGTGGCAGGATCTGCATTTGCCGGGGATTCGGTCACGGATTCAGAACGGGGAGCAGTTTGAAGAATGGAGCGTGCATGCAGATGGATCGTTGTACTTTCGAGAGCGTCTTGCAGTTCCAGCTATCGCCGAGGTGACGAAAGCCGTTTTAGATGAAGTTCATAGGTCTCAGTTCGTTATTCATCCGGGGAGCACAAAGATGTATCACGATTTGAAGAGGCAGTATTGGTGGAGAGGCATGAAGAAAGATGTTCGAGAGTACGTGGCCAAGTGTTCGACGTGTCTTCAGGTGAAAGTCGAGCATCAGAAGCTGTTAGACATGTATGCTCTAAGGAGTAAAAATGTAATACGTTTTTGGAGACATTTTTATCAATAAAGAATTTATTCGTTTATATATACCAAATATTGTCCTCTTTACGTTCATATTTGTTGAATGTATGATAAGCAAACAGTAGTCTGAGACTGTCAGTCTAAACCTTAAGAGTTGGGCATATGATGGGATGATTATGCGGTAGACACGATTCTTAAGGTGATGGTCTAAAACATATGATCCGCAATCGAGGGAATAAAGTTGGGCACTTTATTTATGTAAAGATTGTTATGTTGTCTATATCCCTTTTGGGAGATGGTTTGTCTTGGCCATCGGAGTTGGACTCCGTGAATAGAAACATTGGCGCGTTGTCATAGGTGACGATGTGTTGGATCGGGACATAAAGTGAATTGATTTGGATTAATAATTCTGTCTTGGCAAATCGATTCACTTTAGACAATCATTTGTATTGTATCTTAATCCTGAGATGAATAATGGGCCCGTTGTCTCGACTTATGTCTTTTGATGTACCAATGGGTGACTCCCACATCTCTATAGTGGCATGCATGCCGGTACGTTGGAGGCATGACTCTTGGTAGCGTAGACTTGTTATTCATAGATATGGAATCCATAGCTCCTCTTTAGGAGTAATGATATCCTCTTATATGCGTTGTCCTGTAATTGGAAAACTGGAGCGCTCAACCATTTGGATACATAGGTGTAACCGAATGGTATACTATCTTTGGATGGTAAGTTTTCTAATGGTGAGACAATGGAACGTAAGATAAAAATAATCGGGAAGGTAAGACAGAACTTGTCCTTAAGCCGGTTATGGATGATCATATGGGGATGCGATACACTATGATATGTCATGGAGACTTAGCTACACGAGCTTCATAATTCTATAAAGTTCGAGAGTGCAGCTCCAAGCTTTTAGTGGAGTAGCGTTGGAGTTGATAATTGTGAAATATATATCTGGGATATTGGGTTTCATAATTATCATGAGCTTGAACTTTATAGGTCCATTTTGGTCCCCTTTGCTAGCTCACAAAATCCTGTAACGACACGGCGTGCTTTTCCAATAATTGGTGACTTATGTCGGATTTATCAGATTGGTTTAAAATTTATAAGAATCAAATAATTCATGTCTGTTTATCGGTTGAATTAATTATGTAAGAAATTAGTTCAAGATGAACTTGTTGAATTATGGCGTTCGGATAATTCTTGTCTGTTTATCGGTTGTTTTAATTTTGGACAATTAGAACAAGATAAACTTGTAGAATTATTGTGAATTGATTTATTTTCTTAGAGATTATCTTGATAAAGTTTGTTTTGATCAGATATCTTTTCTATTGGGCTATTTGAATCAAAACTGAGACTTTATCCTTTAGAATCTCGGGTGGAAAATAAAAGATTCGCGGAGATTTTTTTTCTCGGCAGTTCGGCCTACCGAACTGGCCAGTTCGGCCTGCCTATCACACAGTTCGGCATGCCGACCGCGACAGTTAAGATTACGCATTTTTCACGCGTATCTTATCAGATATTGATCCGAACTTGATTCTGTTTCGATTTTTGAGACCTAATCTGATATGGACTGACCCCAAGGACCAATAGGTATAAAAAGGGAGTGAGTCTAATGATTTACTAAGATCAATTTGAGAGATTAAGAGTGATACTCTTCTAGTGAGCATCTGAAAACTCCCTGAGAGCTTTTGTTCACAAATCACGAACACTAGCTTTGGGTTCTCTCTATTGGTTGGAAGGAGAGTCACCGGTGGAAGAGCTGTACGTGTGAGCCCACACTCACTCCGGTTGTGGATAGAGAATAGCAAAGAAGACCAGTTGGTTGAGGCTCTTCTGGAACGTTACTTCTCTACACAGGTCGCGGAGGTTCTTCGGCACACTGAGGTTAGTAAGATCTGTTTAATTTATACATATAACATGTCAAACTTGTGTTTTGGAAAATACTCTGATGAAAAATTTTAAAAATTCCGCTGCGCACTTTGTTTCCAACAGAAGCCTGCAGGTCAGCTTCAGCCGCTTCCTATTCCAGGGTGGAAATGGGAGCATGTGACGATGGATTTTCTCACAGGTTTGCCGAGGACGGAGCAGCGCCATGAGTCAGTTTGGGTCGTGGTCGATAGGTTGACGAAATCGGCGCATTTCATTCCGTTTCGGTCGACGTGTTCGAGGAAGATTCTTGGGGATTTGTATCTGTAGAATATTGTAAGGTTGTATGGAGTTCCTTTATCCATCACCTCTGATCGAGACACCAGGTTTAATGCTAAGTACTTGAGGAGTTTTCAGGAGGCTTTGGGTATGGATTTGAACTTTAGTACGGCGTTTCATCCTCAGACTGATGGGCAATCTGAGTGGATTATTCAGATTCTCGAGGATATGTTGCGTGCCTGTGCGTTGGACTTCGATAGGAATTGGAAGCAATGTTTGCATCTGGTGGAGTTCGTATACAACAATAGCTATCAGGCGAGTATTGGTATGGCACCATTTGAGGCGTTGTATGGGCGACCGTGTCGGTCACCTGTGTGTTAGGCGAAGCCGAAAGATAGGGTTATTCTTGGGCCCGATCCGTGATAGCAACAAGAAAGTCGCGGTGATTCAAGATCGATTGAGGGCAGCTTAGAGTCGACAGAAGAGTTACGCGGATAGGAGACGTAGACCCTTAGAGTTCGCAGTTGGAGATTTTGTTCTCTTGAGGGTATCGCCTCGTAAGGGAACTATGCGGTTCGGGGTGAGTGGGAAGTTCGCGCCGAGGTATATTGGGTCATTCGAGATCACTCAGCGTGTTGGTGTGGTCGCTTATCGGCTTGATCTTCCACCTGAACTTTCTCATGTTCACGATGTGTTTCATGTGTCGATGCTTAGGAAGTGTCCGCCTGAGCAGGGTAAGATAGTTTCATTTCACGATGTGCAGGTTCAGGAGGATACGACGTATGAAGAAGTGCCGATTCAGATCATCAACTGGAAAGTGATTAGTTTGCGTCATCGTGGGATACCGTTGGTAAAGGTCGTGTGGCAGCATCACGGGGTTGATGAAGCCACTTGGGAACTAAAGTCGAGTATGCGAGAATTGTATCCGCATTTGTTTTGTTTTTGAAATGAGAAGTAAATTTTGAGGGCGAAATTTCTTTTAGGGGTGGAGAGTTGTAATGCCCCGAAATTTATTTAATGTTAATGTAGTATAAATGATGAATTAGTGTGTCATAATTAATGTTTCAACATTAATTTGATTACTTGGTTGGATTTTGAATTTTTGGTTCTTTTGTTAAATTGATAAGTTCAAATAATTCTTATTGTTTTAAAATGATGTTTTGAGTTTTAAAACACAACAATTTGTAAAATGTTAAAAATATTCTGTTTTACAAAACTGTGGGTGGCATTTGGTTTTCGCACAGTAAAACCGCCCACCGTTTTCCTCTATTTATTCTCTCTCTTCCTCCTCTCTCCTCACACTCTCAGATTTCTCTCTCTCTTCACTCACTCTCTCTCTCTCTTGATCTCTCTCTCTCTTGGCTACTCTCCTCTTTCTCTATCTCTCTCAAAATTTTTGAAACCAAATTCGAATCCAAGCTTCGGGTTAGCAAGGAGGAAGCTCGAGAACGTGATTTGGCAACCGAGAACGCGGATTGAAGCTTCGATTCGAGGTTAGTTTTGAAATTTCTAAACTTTTTCTAAAATTTTCAATTTTGTGCATTTTTGAAATCTAGGTTTGTTTAAGCTTAGAAAACCCTTGATTTGAGTTAAATGAACTTAGAACAACTAGAATCTAAGCTTAGATTGAAGAAAAATGGATTGGATTCAAGATTTTTCATTTTTCTCCCTATTTTCTCAATTTTGGATTTTTGAGATTTTTTAGTTTAAATCTTGTTTAAATAAGTTCAAATGTGTTCTAGTATGTTTTTCTATCAACTATGATTGTTTTTCATGCCTGGGATTTGAGAAAAACAAGTTAGAATCAAGATTTGTGTTTTTGGGGAATCGAAAACCCGTGGCTGAATTTCTGGGTTTTCCTAGTTCGGCAGGCCGGACCACGTGTTCGACAGGCCGGAATAGGGATCGGCAGGCCGGTGTTCTTCTGTCTGGCAGGCCGAAGTTTGGGGTGTTTGGCCGACTGAACTTTGCTTCCGGCAAGCCGAACTATTCAGTTCGGCCGGCCGAAGCAGGGGGTTCGGCAGGCCGGCTGAGGCACGAAAATTTTTATGATTTTTCACCCGTTTTCACTGTTTTGAACCCTGATTTAAATTCCAACCTTATAGAATGATTTTAAAGATACAAATGGCACACTAGGACATCATGAAATGATTTAGTAACATAGAATGTCTCGAACTAGATATTGATCGACTTAGTTGGTCTCTAGGATCGTTTGTGGTTCCGCGGAGCTAATGTATAGCGGACCGAGATTATGGTGTGAGGCATCGGCATGAGTATCGAGGTAGGACTTCTACCATATTCCTTGGTAGCCTAGTTTCAAAATGATTTGGCTTTGAAAAGGATTTCTATTAAAATGCTTTCAACCGTTGTTTGAAAATGAATTTATTGGTTATATTTTAATATACAGTGAACTGAAATGAACTTCTTAATGAATGTAAATGAAAACACTTGGTAATTGGGTTTTGAATGATGTTTATAATAAACATATAGGCATGATGCCATATCAGAGATCAGATCGTGTAGCGATCGACCTTGGGGGCAGGTCCCGAAACTCAGCTGGGCCACTACGGTGGTGATACTATTATGGTTTGCCTAAGAAAGGAAAAATGATATTATTGGTCATACAGGTAAACTGTTCTGGGTAAGAATGGTTTTACTCAAATTTATTTATTTATTTATTTATTTATTTAAGGTTTCTTTTAAATAACTCCTAAATAATGACATGTTTCTTTAAATTAAATTCTTTTATAAAACATAGTCCTTTTGAGCCTTTCGCTCACGTTTTATTTGTTTTAAATTTTTCCCCCCTCTAGGTGCTTTTCCATTTAGGTTTGGAGAGGATTTTTCAGATAAGACATAGGAGCCGTAGAGGAGCTAGTAGATTAATTTGTATCATTTAAATCAAGGCATGTAAGATTTTAACTTTATTTGTATCTGGACTGTGATTGTATTTATGATATTGTCAGTACCATGTGTGTGCACAAGTTGTGGGTTTGTGGGACCCATATTCGCTATGTTTATTATTTAAATTTTCATATTTTATATTTAACTCAACCCCGTTAAACCTTGGATTTTTAATTAAATTCTCTTTTAATTAATTTAAATAATCCGCCACGTCACCTCCCGTACTTCGGGGCATGACAGGAACTAGAGAAAAGGTTGGCCTCTCTCCGACTTATATAAAGCCAAGAATCACAGATGGGTGACTGATGTTAAGAAGTATGGAGTCAAGTTCAACACTTTTCAAAATATCATACCATGCAAGGCAAATCTCATGCGGCTGAACAAGAAAAGCAAGCAGCTGCAAGTTTCGGCGTGTTGGGGTTTGTGTTTTGCGATTTTTAGGGTTTGTTATCTATTTTTTTAAGCCTATAAATAGATATGTTGTGTTCTTTTCTTTAGAGAGTGAAACTCAAAAAATTAAGTGGTTGAGAGACTGGAGAAAATTATAGAAAGGGTGTGTAATTTTCTTTTGTAAACTTTTTCATCATAGTGAATTATTTGTGTGATGACCCGCTTTTTCGAGTAGTCACTTTATTTACTTAAAGATCATTACTTAAACAGTAATCTTACCTATTTAGTAAGAAAAATACTGAAATAATTTTTTTTTCTTTAAACAAACGTATTTAAAAACTGTTGCGACCTCTGTCACCATTCAAGTTGAGACCTCGCTCAACACTTGACTTTAAAACTATTTCAAATCATTTCTTAAAACTTAATAAGAAATATTTACTAAAACTTAACTTTATAATTGTATTAAATGGTTCGTAAACTGTATCTTAAAACTTTGAAAACATTTCTTCAAATTTTGATTTTCTTAAAACTTTGAAACATTATATTAAATAGTGAAAAATATTTCTTTTGAACAGCGGAAACTTACTGTAGTGGTATCCATACCTAAATCCTTGCATCCGTCTTCTGCAGCACCCAGCTCTTCTAACGGGTCTTACTGGTCGCCCATAAAACTATCTACAGCATGAAGAAACTTTTAATGAGCTTACGCTCAGTAAGTTCAAACATAAACTCACAAATAATTGAAATATACTTTAAAAACTTTTCTCATAAAAACCCTTTCTCTTATAACATTTTTCATAAATGTTTTTCGTAAACATTTCTAAAACGTTTTCATAAACGTTCTTCATAATCTTTTTCTTGTAAACATAAAAATGTTTTCATAAACTTTTATCATTAACATTATCCAAAATGTTTTTCATAAACATAACATATAACATTTCATAACAAGGAATACCAGCAAGGTTAAAATGCATGATTACATTATGCTCAATTATGAACTTCAATTATGAACATTTTATGAACATTCATATCAACTTAAACATTCCTTCCATTCTTAACCTTTATCTTTGTTCCTTAACTTTCTTTATGTTATAACCCTAGTGTTCGTACCAACATCTTTAATCATGAGATCATAAACATGATGCTTCTCTTGTGGAAGACTTGAGACCATCGAACATCGAGGTCATGTACCTCACATCTAGAAAATCAAACTTTAACTTTATTTTCATTACTTCACAACAAGAAGGCTGGTATGACACTTTTGTTTTATCTTTATGTTACCTTCTTATTAGCTTTAGTGAGCATATCAAATGCAATCACATCATATGCAAACACACTTGCAAATTATAGCTTATACTGTAAAATCTATTGCATAACAAATGCAACTTATTGTATAACAAATGCAACATAAAACGCAAACACATTTTGGAAATTATAACTTGTATTCTGAAACTTATTGCATAACAAATGCAACTTATCGCATAACAAATGCATCATGAAATGCAAACACATTTTGCAAATCATAACTTGTATTCTTTTAAACATTGTGTATTTCACATGCAACCATAATTCAAATACATTGAAAATCATAACTTGAACCTTTAAAAACATTATGCATAACGATATGTAAATAGACTTTAAACATAACAGTTGCAAATTCATTGCAAATCTTCTTTTGTACTTTAAAAGTTTTTGCATAATAAATGCAAACATAGTTTAAAAAAAACTTGCATAATAATTGTAAACTCATTTACAAACATATATGTAAGCATTTGGAAATTATTTACTTCATGCTGTAGGTAAAGTCTAAATTTACCTGGACTTAACTCTAACGTTATCTTTTCTGTTCCTATCTCGTTCCTTTTCCTTTCATTAGTCCGCTTTTGTATCCTTATTAGACGACAGCCGACTCATTAATTAACTTTCTTTTTTTTATCAATCCACTCGATTGATAAGAAAAAGTAAACATTAATCATTCTTTCCTTTTAACTTGGCTTGTATACTATCGGTTTACCCTTCTCTTTACTTAATTTTGTAACCCATTGAGTTACCTTTGTTTTAAACGTCCCTTAGTTAAACTTTCCGTCTCACTAGCGGGTTTATTACTTAACACATTACGGAACATTTTTCATCTAAGAACGTTATACTAATTCGGAGTATTCAACTCCGTTGTGGCCGTTTTCATAAAAATAACGTTTTTACCTTTTTTGGGTTTTTCGTCAACTTCGTAGCTCTATAAAACTCATTGTTTAACTTTAACATTTTATTTCTTACATGTTACTAAAAAATTCCAATGAAGGAGCGTTTTTCAACATCGGGCGTTTCGGGTCCATTTTGGTCTTTTTTATAAAATGACCATTTTGCCCTTAAT
The DNA here is from genome assembly GCA_025403435.1 of Artocarpus heterophyllus. Taxonomy (NCBI): domain Eukaryota; kingdom Viridiplantae; phylum Streptophyta; class Magnoliopsida; order Rosales; family Moraceae; genus Artocarpus; species Artocarpus heterophyllus. The sequence goes on from CM046335.1 coordinate 2,813,827, forward strand.
CATTTTTTCTTTCATTCTTTCCTTAACTAAACTTTAATTTCCTTAAAACTTAACATCTATGATACTTACTGCCTATAGCAGTATATGAAACCAACGTTCCTTAGTGAAAACCCAGTTTTCACACAAATTTTACGGTTTGGGCCCAAAATATAAAAATATTTATATTTTTGCATTCAGAACCAAAAACAACCACTTTATACCATAAATTTTAGTTTTTCACAATGAATAAAACTTACAAAAGCACTATGGTCAAATTTCAAACATTTCATAATGTTTTCATTTCTTGAAATTTTGTGCCCAAAATTTCGTAAAATTCATAACTTTTAAACCAGGCAGAATTTTGAATAAACTACCCATGTTATCCTAATAGTTTCGATGAGTTCTACAACTTTTGTGTTGTAACTTTCTTGAAATTCCAACGTTTATGAGGACTTTTTGGTTAATTTTCAAATCTGTCGAGAATACCTTTTTTCTTTGCAATTTAGTCCCTTTTCAAATTTCATCAAAACCCTTACTTTCTTCTTTCCATCGTCATCACTATCAACATATAATATAAAATAGCCATGCTATAATGCCCACATTACATGCCATGGGTTAAACATTTCATCAAACACTTAATATGCATTAAAAACATAAACTTTTTCAAACATGAAGGTTAGAATTTTACCTAAACTTCATCAAGCCTTTTGACCCTCCTTTGAAATGCTTGAAAACCTTCTCAACACCCTTGACAACATTCATAACAATCCCCATAAAAATCTCAACCAAATCATGAATAAAAACCCTTAAACATAATAGGTAAAGGTTTTACCTTGAAAACTCTTAAATCCTCATGTCCTTCACTTGTTCTTATTTCCTCACATGATTTGGAGCTTGGGATTCATCAAAAATTTGAGAGGAGAGAGCATGGGGAATGGTTTTGGGCCAAGGAAAAAACGGAGCTTTTTTTTTTTTGTTCCTTCTTTCCTTCCTTTCTTTCTTTCTTTCTTTCTTTTCTTTCCTTTCTTTCCTTCCTTCACGTTTCTTTTTCACGTTGGAGACCTTCCAAATGGTCTCTTATACCATTAATGTATATCCACACTTTTTTTTCCTTTTCTTTTCTTTTTTCTTTTTTCTTTTTAATAAAAAGGTGATGAGTCATCACCTTGGTAATCAATTAGTTTACTTTGGGTGGCCAAATGTGATTGGGCCACATTAGTGGATGTGGTGGCCCAATCAAAACTTTCAAAGTGTCCCACTAACTTTTTACGCAGTCCAAATTTATACTGATAATATTTTTCCTATACTGCTGGTATTCTTTTCCATACAGTTCATGAGGTTCCATAACCTCCCATATTTGTCCACATCCATCACATAATGTAATTCCAATATTATCTCACTTTATACTATCTAAATTTATACTGATAGTATTTTTCTTATACTACCGGTACATTCTCTATACTGTTACAACATTCCTTATTCATCCTTATTCTCCAAAAAATATTATTCCTATACTACTTCAACTTAAACAGTCTAATTTTTATACTGCATGACCTTAAACAGTCCAATTCCTACACTGTGTTATCTTTACAGTGTAATTTTTATACTGCATTACTTTATCAGTGTACTTCCTTACACTATATTATTCTAATACTGTATAATTTTCATGTTATTATATAGTATTTTTTCCTTAAACTGTATTTTTCGTCTTAATATGATCCTTAACTTAATGCATTAAAAATTCTCAGGTGTTACAATTTGGTAGCGGCTGAAAGTGGATGCAACTCTCACATTGAGATGAATCACTATAAATTTCATGTGTTTTTATTTATTTATTTCTGCATATTTTTGTTCTTGGTAGAATTAAGGTTTCTAATTTACAACAACTAATTATGATGGTTGTAACGTAATATAGTTATATTTCTTGTAAATTTTGTTATACTATGAAAACAGGAGAGTGTAACTGGTGTTAATTGAGTGTAATTCGGGATTTCTTGAACTTTTTTTTTTCCATTCATCGGAGTTGAAGAAAGAACATCTCTTGCCGTCTATTTTTCGTCTGTTGGATTGGATTGGGAGAATTTTGAATAGTATTGTTTTGAGATTTTTTCAATTGGGAGTACAAATTGAGCAATATACATATATATATATATATATATATCTATCTTTATATATATTACTTAAATTCATATATATATAGTCTTATTTAAAAAAAATAAACATGAACACGTCTATTATATTTTTTTATCTCAAAACATATTGTTGTTAAAATTTTCGTATGTCCAACATAATAACAATGTAATGGTACAATTTAATTAGTTTTTTTTTTTTTTTGGTTGAAGCCTGGAATTTGATTTAGCACTGAGTTATCTCCCTGTACTTGGTTGAGCACTATGCTCTGGTATTGGACATAAACAAAATTAAAACTAGAATAATTTACTAAATAATCTCAAAAAAATTTATTGACTTCTGAAAGGAAAAAAGACATAAGTATTTTCCCTTTTGGTATCGTATAAAACAAAAACATAAATAATAGAATGGCCTATTGATAATACAGCTGAAGATGAGCTACGTTCTATAAGTGATCTATAGCCCGACCTCAAAGATACTCGAGGTAATAGGTGCCCGGTCTAATAATTCCTCATACTCGATACAACCCTTTCCACGTTGGTTTTAAAGGTCCAGTATTTTTCTCTTTAGTATTTTAGGCTACCTGTCTAAGGACTAGGTCACCAAAGGAAAAACTTTTCTTTTTTGACCTTTTTACTATTGTACTGAGTAGCTTGCTGTTGATAAGCTACCAGCAGTTCTGTGCTTCTAGATACTTTTCTTCTAATAGGTTGATTTTCCCATCCATAAGATCTTGGTTCATGACTTCATTACAACCGACAATTTAGCTACTTCGAGTTGTGATTTCAACTAGCAGCACGGCTTCTACTCTGGGTTTCTCCGGTGGACGTCCTAGTAGTGGTTCGATATGCCCATAAAACTTTAGGCAACTCCTCGACCCATGCTTATTTAAAGTGTACTTTAGGACTTTATTGATTATTTCAACCTGACCATTGCTCTGCTCATAAATTGGGGTCGAGAAGCTTTTGTTGATCCCCAAACGGTCACAAAACTCCTGTTTTTCATACCTTTTTTTTTGGATCAGAAGGAAGCGCTATATTGATCACAGGAAAATTTTTTATTCGCTTTGTAAAAGTCCTTTTCAGCTTGATTTTTATGTTTCGCTTTTATTCTTTTCACCTGAAAAAAATAGTACGACTTTCAACTTTTTTCTTTTTAATATTTTCATTTTTTGGTTACTTTCTTGCTTGTCTATTTTCTACGCGTCTACTTACTTTCTCAAGTGTGGGTCTCCATGTAGAATCTCTCTTCTTTCTCATTTTGAGTGTGGGGCAGGGCAAATTAGAATTTATGACATAGGACAATACTGCAAAAATATTCATATAAACTCTAAATTTAAATGTCCAAATAATAGCCCAATCTATAAATCCGTCAATTTTTTTTAATCGGATTAGGTTTGAGAGACTTGTTGATTGAATTATTGACCAATTTCTAATCTGTATAATATGATTTGTAAACACCACCTCTAATGATCAGATAGTCTATATCGTTTTATTAAAATGTCGCCTTAATTTATTATATTTTATATTTGTTTCCATAATTGCAATGGTAATAGTAACCTTAATATGTAGACGTACGTTCATTTTGGTTATTATTTTTAAATACTGCTATTTATTTTGGGGAGAGAAATCGTAAATATCGTGTCCATGTTTTTCTGGTGTAATTATAATATGTCCATATGCATCAAATACTTAAATTACTTAATTTCTTCATAAAAATCCCTAGACAACAATATAAAATTATTGTGATAGCGATATATATTATTTGTGTTACTAAAATAATCGATAATTATAGCATAACATGAGAAACAAACTGCAAGTAACAAAATCATTATAAAAATAATCATGTAAGTACTATCATTCTTATAATGATAATAATTAATAATAATTCAGCATAGAAACAAATTACAAAGCAACAAAATTCTTAGATTGTATAAGTATTATTATGATGGTCATATGCAACACGTACGAGAAACGAACTCCGAATAACAGAAAATAATGATAGCCTAGTAGTAATGGTTGACAATAAAAATAAAGACAAAGAAAAGAATGAAAAAAAAAAGTGAGTAGACGAATTAGCACGAAAGCAATAAATTCAAATAACATTGAGATGAAAACAAACTAAAATTAAAACTAGAAGGTTTGGTTACAATAAAGGCCTCATAAAACAACATTGAAATTATTAATAAGGAAAAAGAGTTAATGTAAGGGCATATATGGTTAGTTGGACTCAAATATTTTGCGCAAGTTTTGGTATTCTAAATATTGTTTAATCAATCATATTATGATATATCATTTAACTACACATGCCGAAGTTGTTCATCTCAAGTTTTATTGTGGTTTATTTAAACGACATGTCTTCCTCCACAATTTATTGTCGTTTTTCTAAAGCACTAGTTTCGACTTCGGCAGTCGTTTTACTTTTAATAATTAAACATGGCGTCGCGGTTTCTTTCTCCTTCTTCTTCTTCAAGTAAAAGCATCGTGGTTTCATGTTGCAAAATTCAGCTTTCTTCCACGACATGCCGTTTCCCAATTTAAGTATGTTATTGGAGGAAAGAGAAACAAAAAAGAAAAAGAAAAATAACATGGCAAAGTTTTATTTTTAAGTGGGACATTGCTTTAAAACGACAATAAATTTGAACGACATACCTTTTTCTTTTTAAGATTCTACCATGGAAATAAAAATTTAAGAGTAAATTGTACGGTTACATCTTAAACTATTTATTTTTTATATATGAAATTTTACTCTTTGTAAAATGCATTTTGAATTTTGAAACAACAGCAATTGAGGTCCAATAGCTAATAAGCGTTACCAAGCTTGAACAATTTTAATCACGAGCTTCACACGTGAGGTTTTTAAAGATAGAGCTCATTATTTTAAGAAAAAACTGAAGCTCAACACATGAAAAAAAGTACTTAATTAAAACTAGTTATTGGACCTCAATATCCAATGATTTTAAAGTTTAGGGTGCATCAAAAAAAAGATTGAAAGTAAAGTAATAGTAATGAAGATCATATATTCCATTTCTAGTGTTTACTTATTTATTTGATGGTGTAAACAATTGCATTTCCTTTTTAGTATTTACTTGCTTAGGAATAAGGATCTTATTTAATATAATTATTAAAATATCTTTTTTAGAGAACTAAAAACTATTAAATAATAACAATTAAATTTAGACATTTAAGTAAATATGATATTCATTCTCTTTGATAGAAAATTAATGCTAAGGGTATGAAAGAATTGATATTCTTTTTTTTCATTTTTTATATTGTGTGGGGCCTGCAAAACTTTAATTACTAGTTTTGTAAGTAAACACATTATTTGAAGAAAAAACGAATCACTTCTTGCTTTTTCTTTCTCTTTGATACAAAATAAACATGCCCTAAATATAAACTAAAGCAAAAGTGCTCCTTCCATTACAGTGCATGCTTTTCCTCTTAAAAGCACCCTCTGGTTTTGCTCATCCAGATGAATGTCCAACGCTCCTTCTCTAGGTGATGCCTGACATAATAAACAACAACACAGTTAGGCTGAGTCTAAATCAAGAGAGTATGATTTGTGAATTATACAAGGGGTAGAGAGAGAGTACTTGGTATGCAAGAAAATCACACTTCCCTAGTTCTTTGCTCCAATATGGTTTCCTTTTGGAGCTACATTTTCTTCGTCTTCAACCTCTGGATTCTCCACTTCCACTTCAGGAAGATCCTTCAATGAAATCACCTCAGACTTCTTGTCTTCGAAACTTGAACCCCTGGAGTTAGTGTTGTCTCTATCCTTGTACAGAACATCTTCATTGAAGATCACATCCTTGCTCCTGATAATCTTTCGATTTTGGTCATCTCAGAGACGATAACCAAACTCAAGTCCACCATAGCCAACCAGAAAACACTTCTTTGACTTGGCATCCAGTTTACTTCTAGCAGCAGAATCAATGTGAACATAGGAAACACACCCAAATACTCTCAAGTAAGAGAGATCAACCTTTTTATGGCTCCAGACTTCTTTCGGTAGCTTGAACTTCAGCGGTGTGGATGGACTTTTGTTGATCAGATGAGCGGCTGTATTAATTGCCTCAGCCCAAAACATCTTTGGCAGCCCTGCATGCAACCTCATGCTTCTAGCACGCTCGTTTAAAGTCTTATTCATCATCTCAGCTACCCGTTCTGCTGTGGTTTCCCTGGAATAGTTTTCTTCATCTTTATTCCATTCTCAGCACAATATCGCCTGAAGTCATTATCTAAATATTCTCCCTCATTGTCAGACTACAAGCACTTCACCTTCAAATCTGTCTCGTCCTCTACCATGGCTTTTCATCTTTTGAAAGCATCAAAGACATCAGATTTGTTTTTCAGAAAGTAAATCCATACCTTCCTACTTGAGTCATTTATGAATGTCACATAGTAATTTGCGCCATCAAGGGAAGTCACCGGCGCAGGCCCCCACACATTAGAGTGAACTAGCTCCAATTTCCTAGACTTAGGCTCTCTGCCCAACTTGAGAAACTAACTCTCTTTTGTTTACCAAAGATGCAGGCTTCACACAAACTATGATCAACAGTTTTCAAACCCGGTAGTTTTCTTTTGTAGTGAAGTACCTTCATACCCTTCTCACTCAAGTGACCGAGCCTATAATGCCATAGCTCAGTATTGGCAGCAGAATCAGCAACTGCTATGGTATCTCTGCAACTAGAGTTCATGTAGAGAGTTCCAGCTTTGTATCCCCGAGTAACAACCATCGCTCATTTCGTGACTTTCCAACCTCTACAATTGAAGGTCACTTTATGACCTGCGTCATCCAATTACCCCGCTGAAATTAAGTTACGCATTAGTTTGGGAACATGTCTCACCTTATGAATCTTCCACACAGACCCATTAGGCATTTTTAAACTGACATCTCTAATGCCAACAATATCCAAAGGTTCTCCATCAGCAAGATAAACCTTACCATGATTCCGGCAACATAATTCTTCAGGACATGACGGCGTGCAGTGGAGTAGAATGATGCTCCTGAATCTATCACCCACGAATCAAAAGAACTGTCAACAGACAAGATTAAGGCATTTTGTTGCTCTTCTGTGACGGCATTAGCTGCGTCATTATTCTTGTCTTCGTTCTTCCTTGGAGCCTTGCAGTTCTTCTTCAAGTGGCCAGTCTTTCCACAATTCCAATACTCCATGGTCCTACCGTTTTTTGACTTGCTTCTCCCATTCCTCGATTTACCTCTTTTGCCATTATCCCTGTTGGAATGTCTCTCAAGTTTCTTGCCCCTATTATCAACATTAAGGGCCAAGTTCGACGTTGAGGCTTCACTTGAGTCTTTCTTGCAAACTTCTTCAGCCAGAATAGAGTTTCTGACATCAATAAACTTCAATTTTGCATTCCCAAGCGAATTTGTAATGGCCACCCTCATGGGTTCCCAACTATTCGGTAACGAGGCCAAAAGGATTAGGGCATTGATCTCATCATCGAATTTAATCTCTACCGAGACCAATTGGTTCAGGACGGTGTTGAAATTGTTTAGATGCTCTACTACCGAGGCACCTTCAAGCATCTTTAAATTAAAGAGCTTCTTCATGAGATGTACCTTGTTGTTGGCTGAGGGCTTCTCATACATCTCTGACAGAGCCTTCATCATCCCAGCTATAGTAGTCTCCTTTGCAACGTTGTGGGCAACGTTCTTTGATAGGGTCAAATGGATCACACCCAGCACCTGTCTATCAAGAAGATTCCACTCCTCATCCTTCATGCCTTCAAGCTTATTACCCAAGGGCAAGTGCAGTTTTCTGCTGTAGAGGTAGTCTTCTACTTGCATCCTCCAATAGAAAAAATCCGAACCATCGAATTTGGTGATACCGGCTGCCGAACCTTCTTCTCTCGTCATCGTTCTTGATCAAAACCTCTGCTCTAATACCACTTGGTGAGAAATTAGGCGACTCCTAATTCCAAGGATCGCAAGAACGAATAATTACAAAAAATAAATAGGAGAAAAGAAGAAAAAGAGACTAAATTTTTATACAGATTTGTCCAAATTTGAGACTATGTCCTGTTTCTGTCACTTGCAGATTTCACTATGATGAAGGAGATTACAGATTACAAGAGAAGTTTCTTACACACTCTCAAATTGTGCTTATCAAAACTCTCTTCTATCTAGCACCCTGTGGGAATTTTTTCCCCCTCAAGGATAAAGCTCTCAAAAATTATGCCTCACATAAAATAATGTCACTCACAATGTCACACAGTCTCAACCCTAGCCACCTTATGTTTATTTATACCCAAAGGAAGAGAAAAAATAACAACTAATGAGAAACCCTAGTAGTTTCTTGTTTTGGGGCGTTTAAGTTCGACTCTAACTTAAAATTTCACAACAAATCAGACTCCGGGCACCGCGGCCCTCATTTTGGGCGCCGCGGCGCTGGTTTGCTCTTGGACGGGCACCCTGGCCCTCGTTTGGGCGCCGCGGCCCTCATTTGGGCGCCCCGGCGCTGGTTCGGGCACCGCGGCCCTCCTTTTGGGCACCACGGCGCTGGACCACTGCCCCCTCTTTTTTTCTCTTCTTTCTCCTTTGCTAGGTTAATTTGGCTTCACATTGCAACAATAAGCATTATGAAAAGTAATTCTCACATTTTTTGTCGTTTGTTTTACATATATTAGAGCCTCAACAAAAGTGAATTCTTTAATAGCAGCTATATACTGAAGCAGATAAATTCCACAATATGAGAAAGAAAAAATGTACATAGATGATTGCAAACGTATCCTAGCGGCAATGTGGCACCTAACTTCAGTCATAAATAGAGTTCAAATTTCTTAGGTTATTATTATTATGCTTCGAATCAAGGTTTTTATATAAAAATATTTTAAGTACTTCCAGTGCTATATATATATAATTACTTTATGTTTAATCTTCAACCATCTTTTAAAAGAGAATGAGTTTCACAAGGGAGTTTCCGAATTTCCTTTTTCTGGTTAAAACCGGTTTTAACTTCGTTTTTCAATACGTTATTTGCATAATATTTGCAGGAGGTGTTCGCGCACTTGGTGCATAAATTGCATTTTTTTTTTATTCGCTTTTTGTTGATTGACATTTCATGGATGGCTTTTTTTTTTTTTTTTTTTCCGATCAACAAACGATGAAAAGAACATATTGGGTCCCACGTTTGATGGAAAACGCGTGTTGTCCTGTCTATAATTTTCAAATTTCATGTTGAAAAATGTAGGCAGAATCTGTAATTTCTTAAAATATAGAATGGGTGATATTTTCTTTTAAGGTTTTATTTGCCTCCTGTTACGAAAGTTTGTAAACAGCATTTCTATAGTAAATTACTCTCAATGTATAATAAATTTTGAATATTATATTCAGTAATAACATGGTGTTCTAGAATAACATATGAAATTAGAAAAATCTGAAACATATTTATAGATATAGGGTGTCTATATGTGAATGAATGCAACCGTTGTCACTTATGTAATTTTTACATAAAGGTATTTTTTTCGTGAATCAACATAACCATTGCAACAGATATGTTTATTGATAACATATAGTTTTATTCAAATAAAAGGATGCAAATAAACACAAGGGTTTGAAACAATAACAAAGTCATTACACTCCAATATCAACAATTAAAAATTTAGCCCAGCGTCAAGGCCACTGCTTCGTTTATCCCTTGCTCAAATTTCCAGTGTGGCTTCAAAATTCTAGCATTGGGATGCTTGACACTGGTTCAAAACACCTTAAAATGCTTGTTTTTATTTATTTATTTATTTATATGTATGACTTTGACTTTTAACGTTTGAAAGACATGTTATAATTTCTCTGACATTTTATAATATAGCCTTCTAATTATATTAGCTTGATGCAATAGATTTGATCACATGTTTTCTTTTAATATTTAATTCTTTCATCTTTGCAGCCTTCTATATATTTTAAAATGTTCTATTATTATAGATTATTATATAGGAGAAGAACTGTAACAAGGAAAATAGGCATATATGTGGCACGTATTTTCAACTAATTATATAAAACACTAGTTCACTACAAAAATTAGACTTTAGTTACAATAATTTTTAGCAAAACTATGAGATTTTTAGTCATGAAAATATTTCGTGATTAAAAATCTAGTAGCTAAAAGTTTTAGCCGTAACAAAAATTAAACTAATTGCACATTAATTGTAATATTTTGTTGCGATTAAAAGTTTCATTAAAAATTGTTTTGACTAAAAGTTCCTTAGTTTTTTGTAATGGTTATATGATAAATATATCAACGAGTTTATTGGATAAGCACAAGCACCTGATTCACACTTCTTTCAAAGTATTGTATCAACAAGCATGGAAGGTAGCCGTCCCGTCACTCCATATAATCCAACTTCAATAGAATTAATAGGATGGTTGACAAAATGGTTTCTAAATAAAAATGAGTTCAAACATTGTAATATGTGAAACTTTTATACTGTAACGTATTTTTACTTTATACTATAATATTAAAAAACTTTACATTAGTGTAGCTGGTTCAAACTTATAAGTTTGAACTAATATGAACTAATATTCCAAACACAAAGTAAATCTACAGTACTTTCATTACGTTCAATTATTTACTACAGTACTTTTATCAGGTCGGAACATCGTTTACAACCTAAAGTTTGATAACGTTTATACTGCTACGACAAGTGGTTTACGCATCGTATGTACGTCGTTTTACCTCTGCAATATTAGCAACATTTTAAAGTACATTTTTCTTAATTGCTTTGTTTAGCTTTATTAATAATGCTGACTAAATGCAAGTGTTGTTTAAAAGTTCCAAACCAGTGAGTAATTCCCAAATTATGGTCACATTAAAGACTCGCAAAACTAATTGGCTAGGTCAAAATAAGCACCAGATATCACCCTTACTAATTGAACCTTTTTGCTACAGTATTTTCTCCCATAAAAGTTTAAATTCTTGTTTAAACTTTCTATTCAAATCTAGAAACCAAAGAAGTGGTACATTTTCTTAGTTCCTCTATTAGTCTCTTACTTTGTGGTATTTTCTTTGTGCATGCTCTATTCTGATATTAAAATTCTCTTTACCTGGATGTTGATAAAAAATGAAAACGTCGAGTAATTGTTAGAGGAAAAAAACACACGACAAAAACATGTTTTTTTTAAAAAAATAAAAATCATGAATATGTTTACAGAAGCAAGCTGGCACTAGAGAAACATATGCACACACACACTGTAACGACCCGCCCTTAAGTGGCCGTCACTTAACTTAAACATGTCAATGAACTTAAATATACTTATGAATAAGGTACAAAAATTTGCGGAATATTTTTTTTTAAATGAATTCTTGTTGTGGAATCCTTAACATGAAACCTTAGAGGAAGTAATAACTATTTTTCAAATCTTAATAACAAACGAATTCTTATAACTTAACTTTTAAGTTTAAGATACTAATTTCTTAAAGCTCTTCTTTTAAACTTTCATAATGATTTCATAAAACATATTCATAAAATTCGTTTCTTAACTTAATGTAAAACTTCATTAATTCTTTGCAATTCTAAATGAACTTATAATTTTCTTTCTTACAAATTTCATGCATTTGTTGCATTAACTATTGCAACATTTTTTTTTAACTTTAAAATCCTCTGGACCAAGGTTGGGTAATCACAAGCTCAGTTTTTAAAACATAATTATGTAAATTATTTATTATTCATATGCACATAATTTTCGTAAAGTGTAAGCATACGAAATTTTGTAAAATAAAACATGCATAAATTCGTAAAATAATAATGCGGAAATATTACATTGCGTGAGCGGTATCCATTCCCATCTTCACCATTAGTCCGCCGCTCACCACTGCCCATCAAGTGTCGCTGACAGGTTTTTCTTACCTACAGCATGAATATACTTAAATGAGCTTTCGCTCAGCAAGTAGGAAATTAGCCTCGCAAAACATAATTAAAAATCATTTTAATAAAAATATGCATGAGCATTTTATGCTTGCTTATCAACTTGATTTATGCTCAATTATTTAGGCTGTAACTTATCTTCTTACTTTGGGTCCGAGTGATCGTACCGGTTGCACGCGAGTCTTGGGAAGTAGGGGTGCACAAAAACCGCCCCGCAACCGCCGGCCGCCCGCAACCGCCCTCGGCCCACCCAAAAAAACGACTATGCGGGCTCAACCCGGCCATTGGCGGGTTCAACCCGCCCGCCTACATATGTTGGCGGGCGGGTATGGTTTTAAATTTTAGGGGGCGGGTTCAACCCGAACTCGCCTGCCTAATTCTTAAAAAAAAAAAAATCTTAATCTAAACCTTTCTCACTCCTCATTCTTTAAAAAGAAAAAGAACATTTGACTTTGTTCATCATTTCATCTGTAGTATCCTGTTATTTTCGAACCCAATGAACAGGTTTTATGGAAGAACAAGAATTCTTGACTTTGTTCATCACTTCATATGTAGTTGATGTTTTTTGTTGCAATGAATGATTATGTTTCTTAATTTGTTGTGAATATGGTTATTGTCTTTAGGCGTCAAACTTGGTTGTTGTTGAGAATGCTTCATACATTATCGTCTTATATTTTCTACAAATTTTCTTCACTTTTTTTTAATAAAAAATAGCTCAAAAAATTATATTGTACATTAGTGTAGACCCAACCCGCGCCTACCCGCCCGCACCGCCCGCACCCGCCCGCCCCCAAACCAAAACCGCCCGCCACTCCATGGGCGGTTTGTGGGTTGGTTAATCGCCAACCCGCCACTTAAAAAAACCAACCTGCACCCGCCCAAAAACCGCAAACCCGCCCGTTGTTCACCCCTATTGGGAAGTTAGGATTCGCGAGGTCCCAACGACACCAAGATCATTCATTACTTTAACATGGAGCCTCCCCGTGGGTCGGAAGGTTGGTACGACACCCTTAACTTGTCTTATAAGTTTCACTTGTCTTATTGTGTGTATGCAGTATGACTTATCACTACATAACATCACAATTTCGTAATTCATGATCGTAAATCATAATCATACGTGAATCGTAAATCATTATCATACTTGACTTGAAGGTGATTAAACAACATAATTTATATATTGCATACATCACACATTAATCATATCATCCTCATCATAACATTTCACATCATGCCATAACATAACACATCACATCATCACATATTACAGTGAAACAAATCATTGATCATGCATTTTCATAAATTTTATGAAAATATTTAAAATTAATTTATTTTTAAAACTATTCATACTATAGGCGAGATTTCTACTTACCCGTATCAGTGAAGTAGACTCCCCTATCAATTCAGAGTTCCTCTTTCTCTACTGAATAAATCTATATAAACACCCATTAAGAGTGTGTGAGAATTTTCCTTTTTAGGCTATTAAATCTTAGCATAACCATAAGAATTTGATCATTTTGTTAGATCACAAATTCCTTTATCAACCAGTCATGAGCTGTCCCATTTCTATTATAAGGATTTATTTTACTAAATCCTCATAATATTCAAGCTTTTCCTTAATTGCCAATTGTTCATATCTATGTTGATAATTAATTAATTTCACAATAATTAATTAATTATCCATCGTCATTTATACCGTGAGACATTAATCTACTAAACTAGTCACTTTTAAATTTATGATTCTTATCTCAAGTCCTAATTGGGCTTGTTTTAAATCCATTTAATGGGTTCGTAATTATTTTTAAGCTCGTAAGCCCAAAAGGACATCATAAAGGCATATACATTTTACCGATAGATTGTGTTCCACATGGCATTTTAGACTGAAATGGGTGTTGGACCCATGCCTAACATTGTGGCATTAAGGTTCTATCATATCGGGATTTTATGCTTGCCGAAATAATGTTCAATTGAAAACTATTAAAGTTTGTCTTTGAAATTCTTTCCCACTTAACTTGGAATTTCAAATAAAAATCGCTCTATAAAATAATACCTGAAATTGTTAACCCAATAAATCTTGGGCTCATATAACCTTTCAAAAGTACTATAATTTCTTGGTTTAGTGAAAAGTCAAATCTTAATATGACGCGATCTTTGTTTGTAAAAACTGGTACCGGTGAAGTAATTTTGGAAGATTTATATGAAATCGTTTATTAAACACAAATTTTCTTTTAAAGTTTTTCCTTGTAAAAGTCACTTGTTTTTAAATGTGTGTTTGTATAATTTTCTTGTTTGTTTTTAAAGTACCAGTTACCATTTTTCTTTGGCAAAATTGCTTCCCGGTTAAAACTTTGAAATTTTTACCAATTAAAAGTTTTGACTATTTTTATGTCCAAATTTAAAGTCCAATTTAAAAGCAGTATTTCATGAAAGTTCTCCATTTTGTTGTAAACTTAAACTTTTATGTTTGGAAAAATTGTAATGCGGTCTCAAAATGACCCGAAACTTAAAAACATTTTTCTACGCTTTTGGACTGTTTTAGAAAACTGTCTATAACTATATTTTAGAGGCAGATTTTGGAGAAAATTTCTTCACAAAAGTTGTTCCTCTCGTCAAAATCTAAAACTTTTTTGTTTGGCAAAATATAAAATTCGAAACCGAAGTGGCCCAAAAATAGAAAAACAGTTCCAGCACTGCTGGAACCGTTGGCAGTTTTTTGCAAACTGCATTTAAGCAGTTTTTGGGGCTGCCTTTAGGCAGTTTTTGGACAGTTTTTAGGCAATCCAATAAAACTGCTCGGAAAGCCTAGTTAGAGTCAAAACTGTGTTTTTTCGTAGTCACGGGTTTTTGTTCAAAACGTCAAAAACTAAAAGTTCCATGTTCGGTAAAGTTTTATAAATCGATTCTAGGGCCTCCGTTTATGAGTTCAAAGTTTGTGGAAAAATTTTCCACGAACCAAAACTTACAAAAACATAATTCCAACACATAAATACTAACTTTTTACATGACATACAAGCATAAACTTAACTAATTAACACACAAATAATTATTACAACATATCTTCTCACCCAATCATCAAATCTCTCATTAACTTATAAACTTTATCCTTGAGAAATTTAAGGAAAAGCTTAGATTGTTTACCCTTGATGACAACTCTTAGGTGGGTGATCTTAAAACTTTTGTCTCCTCTCTTTTCCTCTTCTTGAACCAACACTAAGACAAAACTTTTTCACGTGAAAAATCTAACATATTTTGGCCATCACATATATACCATCTAGGCAACATGTTTTCTTTTCTTTGCTAAGGAAAATGGAAAGAAAGAAAAGGTGTAGATATTACCTTAATCCCAATGTTCTAAAATTTCCACTATGTTTATCTTTTTCTTCTAAGTAGGAGTAGATCTTGAGTTGGGATAATGATATGAAGTGTTTAAGAAAATAGCTTGATGTGAGCTTGATCTTTGCTTGGTTTTTGAAAGGAGTTTTGAAGCACAAAACTTTCTTCTTGAAACCACTTGGCATGCAAGGTGGAGGAAGAAAAGAAATGGGAATTTTTTTTTTTTTTTTTTGTCACTTGGGAGGTTGGGGGTACTTGGTGGAAAGACTTGGAACAAGTGAAGACAAAAATAGCTCTTCTTTCTTTGAAGCTTGTTTGCTCGGTGGAAAGGATGGATGTAGTGGGATAATTTAAATTTTTTTTTTTCTTGTCTTGGAGGCTTCGGTGGAAGTGGAGAAAAGCAAATGGAGAGAACTCTTACTTTTTTTGATTCGGTGGTGGAACTTGAAACAAATGGGGAGAAATTTTTTCTTTTCTTGGAAGCAAGCTCACCCGATGGGACAAGAGGGAATAAATGAAAACAAGACAAATTTGATTTAACTAGGCTTAACAATCCCCCAAGTTGGCGCCATCATGAAGTGGGATGGAGTGTTAGGTAAAAACTTAATTGATTACTTAAGGTACAATGATGATAATGGAAGCACATTTTATGGGTACTTTGGCCTTTCTTGTAAGAAAAGCTTAAGCATGTAAATTTTATACTACCAGTAATAATTAATATAGTTGATAGGAAATTTTTATTACTTGATAGGTCTTCTTTATTTTTCAAATACTGTGATACACTGATCGCAGTATGAACCGATAACAATCAAAGTTTAATTGCATATTTGTTTTTGACTGCATTAAGTCTAAAAATTAATTTTAAACTTAATAAAAATCCAAATGTGACTTTTTCAGTATCTAAATTCTGTAATGACATAGTTTTTAACAATGTCACTATTAGAGTTTGCATAGTATTTTTTGTCATTACGGCTATTCGCGTAGCTATATTTTTTACGAATTTGACAATTAAGGATTAATTTGCGTTAGAGTGTTTCTTGATACACTGCTAACTTAATATTGTACTTGAAACTTCTCATAATTAAATTCTCAAGTTCTTTACAGATAAATTCTTCCGTCATAGTAACGGTTGAATTTATCAATTCATTTATTAAATTTCGATAGCTAATTAACTTAACTATAGAATCCATTATAGAATTTTTGAAATATTTGTATATTAATTCCATAAATTCTTTACTCACGAAATTCATACATAATGTGTCGAGGAAAATCCTTGATTTAAATATGTAAATTACATTATTTAATTCTAGGATTTTTCTCGGTCATTACACACACACACATATATATATATATATATTAATTTTTTAAAGGTAAAACATATGTTTACTTCTTGTTTTTGCAAAGATCTTGTCTTCCCCATGTTGGCTACCGGCTTTATCTCCTTTATCCCGTCATTGCTTTCTAAATGAAAACTTTTCGGCTTGTTTCTTCTTTTATCCTTACCCTTACGTTTATAATTGGTATGGTTATTGTTATTGTTATCGTTATTATTAGGGTTTTTTTTTTTTTTTTTGCACATTTATCTTAGAAACTTTCATGTTTTTGTAAAATTAAAGTGGTCTTTAAATTTTTTTTTGGCAATTAAGTCCTTAAACTTAACAAAATATGACAATCAAGTTCTAATCACAAACTTTCTTCAAACTTAGGACAAAAAACGATCAAGTGAAATGCACATGACCCATTTAAAATACCTATATACCTCATTTGAAAGTAATAAAAGTAAACTATTCAATTTTATGCCAAGAAAAACAGAAGAAAAAAGAAAATAAAAATATCATTTTTTATATTTTTTAACAATTTTGTTGGCTTATATTTATATTTTAGTTATTGTGATGCTTGAAATTCAACACATTTCCTTCTAAATAGGTTATGTGTTTCTCACATTATTATTTTTCGTCTTAATTTTGACAAACATTTGTGATAAGAGACTAATTTCTACACTTAACTAAGTTTAGAGACCTAATTACTACGAAAAAAATACATTACAAAAGCCTAAAGTTTAGGGGATAAATGTACTAAAAACCTTTATAATTATTAGTTGTTATGATTCTTTGGGAGGACCATACATTAACATGAAATTTATTTATTCCTAACTATTGTTAACCTTTGTTCTTCTTTTTGATGATGGAAGATGACAGAGGTCTTGCCACTTTTTACTTGCAAAAGAATCTATAATGAAATTTGTTAACTCTAGCGGCTTTATTTTTTTACTGTACAAGATTTTCCTCATTTGAGTCTTTCCCCTCTCTTCCTTTGTTTGCTACACTTCTTTTTATTTATTTATTTTTATTTCCTTTTCTTTTCCTTCTTGCTGGTATCGTTCATTGTGCCTTTCTTTTCAACTTCTTTATCGGTTCTTCTCTCATGTTTTTCCTTCATCTTTTCACGCCTTCTCTCACTATTCTCCCTCTCTTCATTTAGACTTGAGCCTGTGGATATGGCCTGGCCTTCTTTCTTTTGTTTCTCCCTCTCTCCTTATTTGTGTTTGGATACTCAGACCGTTTGAAAGGAGCGGTTGAAATCATCAATTATAATTGTAAACAGTGTAAAAGCTTTCATCTATAAGTTTGTGTGTGAGAAGCTTGTGTGGATAACTAGTTCTTGGACTTTAGAAGGTCCCAAGAGAAAAAAATTATAATATTGTATCTTTATTGCACTGGTTCAAACTACAATTCAAACTATTTCTTTTACAATATTTTCTTTTGGAAAAATTTAAATTTCTATTCAAATCTATAAGTTTGTGTGGGAGAAGCTTGTGGGAGAAGGTTGTGTGGATAACTGGCTCTTGGACTGTAGGATACCCCAAGAGAAAATATTATAAATATTGGGCCGTTTCTTTCGCTAGTTCAAAACACAATTCAAACTGTTTTGTTATAGTGTTTTTTTTTTTTTCAAAAACAATTAAATTTCTATTCCGACCTTTGAAATAATCACGTCTGATAGTATTTTTGCTCTATAAAAAGATACATTTAACTTTTATTGTATGACAACTTTATTACATAAGGATATAGGAACCATAGTCCCAGTGGTTTGCACACTATAAATAAAGGTACTGCACGACTAATACCACACATAAGATGATAAGAGACACTTGGACACACTTTCATGACATCAGAGCGATAAAACTGACAAATTTTAAGATACAACACTACAATAAAATTGTTAATAAATGATGAAATTTTTCATGGCAATTCGCGAAAACCGTTGTTTTATACCGTTAAAAACAGTGTAAAAAACTTTGACCTTGACAAAATGAGAAAGAAGATGTAAATACAAAATATGAAGACCTTTTTTTTTTTTCTTTAATTTTGCATTGGAAGAACATTAATTAGATTACTTGGACCAAAGTAGCTGTCTTATTTTAACCTCAGAAGCACCACCCAAGGCCTTAGACGGCAATCTATCCTCAGCAGAATTGAATCGATGATCCTTCTTTTTAGGGAAAACGAATTGAATTGAATAAAATTATGAAGGCTTTGTGAGCTTCACCATTCTGAATTGAAAAAAGAAAAAAAAAAGACATATCTTTTAAAAGGAACATGTAATTTCAAATATAGTTTCACAAGCAGGAGACATTCTTTTCGGCCTAAAAGTTCGTCGTCTAAATTAAAAAAAAAAAGAAAAGAAAAGAAAAGAAAAGAAGGACGTGAAAATCTGTAGAACTTCCGTCGTATAGTCATAGAAGGACACGTAATTAAGATTAGCTTTTTCACAATTAATTTTGTTTATTGATCAACGGCTTGTGGTTTTGTTCTATAGATTGGTGTCATTGAAGGAAATATTTGCCGTTAAAGAAAATACCGCATGCAGTTTGATGATCAAAATTTCCTATCGTTTAAGGAGAAAAGACGTTATTTTTCTTTCGAGTATTGCTTCGTTAGACATTAATTAATATGTTGACTTGTCGTTTCTCATTTCTTGTCGTTCAAATCATAAAGACAACTACTCGTCAGCTATATAACAGGAAGTTTGATGTTGTTTACAATGGATAAAGACTGTCGTTTCAACATCAAATTTTGTTGTTGTTTATTGTAGCGAATGGCATGTAAGTGGTGTTTGGTGTGATGTGAACTACAAACTCAATTATGAACAATATAAAGCTCTCACATGTTACAATAAAAAAGAAAAAAAAATTGCTATAATGTAAAGCTTTCACATACTATAGTAAAAATGGTTCCCACTACTAGCCAAACACCTGGGTAGTCTCTACTCGACAATTGCCGGTTGTTATAGAAATAAAAACACGTCTATTTAAAAAGGACATTTAGCTTATAAAGTTGTACTTCAATAGTCTTTTATATTTATATATATATATATTATTTTGTGACATATATAAAATATTTACAAACTAAAGTCATATTTTAACTTAATAAACATAATTGAGTCATTTGTTTTATTAACCCATTCGTTTTACTACAATTTACAGCACCGTAAATCTTTTATCTTTTTGTCGTGACTTTTGTTTTTTTTTCTTTTCCTTTTTGGGGTAATGTCTTACCTTTTTCTCCGCTGTTAGTTGCGTTTTAAACGCCAACTTTTCTGCTTGCTTTGTTTTAGTGATGGACCACAAGTACAACCTTGAAGAATTTAACATTAATTCATAGTTTTCTGGACAAAACATCAATGCAAATATCAATTTACATAAATGTTTCACAGATGTAGTTTCTATACTGTCACTGTAGATGTCCCTATATTCTTTTTACCTAGAAGTAGATCTATACCGTCGATAGAGAGTCTACCTTGATGTAGATCTACGGTGGTAGTCAGTCCACCCAGATCAAGTACTGTATGGTGGATGACTCCGATTTTTATGGTTTTGTTTGTTTGACTTTTTTCCCCTTAAACTTGACTCTTCTTGTAAAATTTGGCAGATTGAATGTGAACGTGAAATGAGTTGGTCGACTTGCTAATTGGCTTGATCTAGTTGGGAGCTTGTTCGATTAGATTGCATTCTTCAGATTCTGGAGAGTGGAAACAATCTGAATAGGAGCTCTAGGTTTTTATCCCTCTTGTGCAGGACATTGTTTCCCTTTTGTGAAACCTTACTTTTTTCTTCTTTTTTTTTCTAAACAGGTCGTAGAGTCACCAAGCATGATGACTGCCTCTTATTAAAAAATTCACAAATTTTTTTTTTTTACTTCGTCCTAGATTTTATACTATACTTGCTTTACCAACTAAGAATTTTAATAGTCAACAACACAATATATATCTTGATCTTTTAAATTTAGGAGATTTCTTCGTTGGACACTGATGTCTACGAAAAAGAAAAAGTGAGGACCAGATTTAACGATGAGCCCTATCAATAATCCCCATTGAAAAAAAATCCTTAAATTTATTCTTTTTTCTTTAATTATGCTAAGAAATAATTAAGATGATAGAAATCGAATCTAGAAGTTAAATGAACAATATTCCTGTCACAATCATCCCCGTCAGGACATTTCTTTGATGCTGCAAAGTGTGGCCACTAGATTTGCAATAGATTTTGTTGATGAGAACACAAACTTTGTAATTTATTAAGATTTATAGGGCAATTGGTAAGTTGATTAGAAGCAATTAACTATAGTGTAAAGCTCTTAGTAGCTATAATAAAAGCAAAAATTAATTGCTACACGATAAAGCTCTTACGTGCTATAGTTTTTAGAACAAAATTTTTAGTTCTAACAAGTTTGGGTTCAATTTTAAGGTTGATCATCAATTCACGAGGATTGAATCTCAACCCTTGGATAATTTATGTGAAAATGTGTTTATATAAAGGATTTAGAACTTACAATTTGTCGGGTTTAAAAGTCGTTTTGAACATGTGAGCTTACATAATATGTGTTTGGTACGTGACATAAAGAAATGGTTCAAGATAATGAGAATGGTTTAAAACAAATAAATTGTTAATTTTGAAAACTTAGCCCCCCCTTATAAATTTTAACTGTTTTGAACTATTCTCTACAATAAAAACCCTTTTTTAATAGTGCCAGTTTACCAAATATCTTAATTGTATGATTAGAAAGTATGAACAAAGAAATTTGGTTGAAATCCAAAGAATCTTCTCAACCTTTTAGTTCATCAAAATAGTATCACCTTATTTAAATGCAAATTACATCTTAACGTATATATTTATCCCGGAAGACGAATCTTTAAGAGAGAACAAAGAACAAAAAAAAAAACATAAATTTTACTTTTAGAAAAATGTAAAGAAAGTAGAAGTTAATTAATTACATTATTAATTATCAAAGACAACTTTACTTTTATTTATGACTTTCTTACATCATCCTAGAGAGCTATATATACATAATAGCTCTGAGTTTGCACACCACACAGACAAAAGTGCGCAATAAATATTGCGACACATACAAAATGAGTGATAAAACTAATTTCATCATATAGGAAGACATATATTTTTCATTTGCAGCTATTTATTACACCCGTAGCACACCGTAAACAAAAGTATAAGGTTGACACTGACACATAGGAGAAAGTACGTACACACAAAGACGAGTGATAAAACTGATAAATCTTAAAATATAACAAACATATTGTAGTCTCGAAATTTGTACTCTGGACCCGTAAATTTCATCTTTAAATTTCAAGACGAAACAACCATATGGATCCCTTGCGATTCAGTGTTACCGGCTACACATTGGAAATACTGGCATTCCAGGCCCGGACAACATCCCACATAGGACCCGACGTAGCTGCAAGACTGACCAAGTGGTTGACACGGAGCTTGTTTACACGTTCCTGACCAATCTGTAATCCCTGGGTTACGATCACATTCAAGGGTATCGCAACACCAAAAGGCTAGGTCGCAATATTCTCCGAGTCCAACACAGTTGGGTTGCGGCTCCTTCAGCTTCCTGTTGGGCAAGTTGCTGTCATTAGAATCTGCATGAGCATATGAAACCATGCAACTCGCTGCTACAATTAAAACAAGTAACACCCACATTACAAGTTGTTGCAAAGTAATATTCTTAGTACCCGCCATCTCTCTAATTTTTTTTATTGTTTTTATTTTTTCTTAGTGTCTTTGATCTCTAAAAACCTTTAAGCCCGTTGTATTTATAGCCAGCACCTATGATCTATTTATTGCAAAAGAGAACGTTGAGAAATAATTGAAAAGCAATATGTGGCAAGAAAGTTAAATCAAAATAATTGAAAAGCAACATGTCGCAAGAAAGTTAAATCAAAATAATCCAAAAGTAATAATAGAAACATGCATGTCTCTAAAGTTGGCTGGCATGATAATGGGAAATATTTGTGCATTTTTAATTTTTTTTTGAAGTTCATATCTAATCTGTATAATTGTGATGCTTGGTGTCATTCTTCATGATTTCTTTTGATATGTGCACGCTTGTACGCAAAATGAATATGCAACCATATATAGATGTCATATATGAATATCTGATTATATAGCCTGATTTTAGTTGTCCATTCACTTCATTTTATTTAAAAAAGATGCCATTTCTTTTGTCTTTCCTTTTTTTAGTAATATCTTCTACCCTCTATTTGATAAATAATGAAAACGATGAGGTGTATTTATGTAACTAAATGCTATGTATATTTTAATTAATATAGTGCTCAAAATTCTGCTAATTCCCTTCTAAATATATTACATACTTCTCACGTGGTCGTTTTCCATCTTAATTTTGATAAACATTTGTGATAGGAACTTGATTGCCACACTCAACCAACTTTAGGGACCCAATTGCTACAAAAAAATAGATAATTGGATAACTAATCTTGTGATAATCTGAAGTAGCTGTGAGTTCAATGATCATAGACGAAA
The DNA here is from genome assembly GCA_025403435.1 of Artocarpus heterophyllus. Lineage (NCBI taxonomy): Eukaryota > Viridiplantae > Streptophyta > Magnoliopsida > Rosales > Moraceae > Artocarpus > Artocarpus heterophyllus. Next base: position 2,836,987 of record CM046335.1, read on the forward strand.
TCACACACAAGACATTTAACAGATAAATTTTAGTCTGTGAAGTGGTACAAATGCCCCAATTTCGGCCCTTAAGGCCAAAAAGAGAGAGAGAGAGAGAGAGAGACTCTTGCGCGTCAAAACAAACACTTGTGTGAGTGTGTGTGGCTACTTCATAGATCAAAACTCAAGAAACATGGTTCATTTAAGGAAAACTGTACATTGAAATTTAAATCTTAAGATGAAACCGTATTGATATCTTGATGTAATGTAATTTCCTTAGTTCCTCTCGTTTTTCTTCGTGCATACCCTATTATGATGTCAAAATCTCTTTTACCTTTACACTGATTAAAATATAAAACGTCGAGTAATAGTTTAAAGATAATCGTTGGAAAATTTAAGAAAAGAAAACGACCAATGTGTTCTTTTCAAAATAAATAAATAAATAAATAAATAAATAGGAGATGAATATGTTTTTGGAAACTAAGCTGGCACTCGAGAAACATCTTTTACATTTTTAAAAAAGGTGAAACATCTTTTTGAAAGCATTAGGTGTAGGCGCAAATCCCTGGTCATATTTATTTTTCACTTTAAAATTTAAGCAATCTTTTCATTTAAACTATCTTTAAAAATAAATTATTGGTACTATTGTTTTTCAAACAAATATTTACCGTAATTGTTATAAATAAATTAGTTTATTAGTGTAAATATTCATATTCTTAACACCCTCATGAATTGCATTATCTTTTTTTTAATTATCATTGATATTTGACATTCCACAACCTTTATGTAACCTTCCAATTAACACTTTATTAGTAGTTTTTTATTGCTGTAACTTATGGTTTTTTGTCTCTCCCACTTTATGATTCTTAACTTATATATATGGCTTTTGAGAGCTTGCATTTGTACACAATGATACGATGTATAATAAGATAGTCTTTCTTTCTATTTTTCTTGTGTCTCTCTATTTTATGCTTTGTAATTTAGTTCTTTTGCATTTGTTTTATAACACATTGTCAACACGAGTTCTCTAATCATTTTGTTGCAAGAAAGGTTTAAAGGTTTTACAATACTCGAAGAATCTTTTTACACTAACTTTAGTGATTGTGGTTTATTATGTAGCATTGTATCTTATGATGACGGGAATTTGGCATCTTGGTAAGGTTAATTTTCACCACTTTTTTTGAGTATTCAAATTTTTGTTTTGATCACTCTTTTTATATTTTACTAGCATTTTTGTTATGCTATATGATTCTTTTTGTGGTATACGTAATTGAAATATCAAAAGTTGGCATTATTTTTAATATGAGAATATTCTTTCTATTGTTGAATTATTGGCATATGACTTTGTTCTTATAATGACTAGAACTTTAAATTTATTGGAAATTTTTTGTGAGCACATTCATTAAGTTCTAAACATTTTTATGAGTATATGGCCTAATGATTTTTTTTAGATTACATTTATATAAATCTTATGCCTCTATATATGTTTCAGTATATAATTTTTATCAACATAGTTTGTAGCAAAAAGAAAAGTAATATAGTAGTAATTGTCAGCAATATTATTAAAACCAACTATGATATATAGTGTATTTTTTACCAAAGATTAAAAATTAGATCTTTTATTTGGTTTGTTGGATATTTCATTGGTAAAAACAAAACTCATGATGAGGTTATTTATATACCTGATATTATATTTGGTTTGGTTTCAGAATTTATTATTTAACGTTAAACTTAATAACTTGTGTGTTTTTTAAAATATAGGCATTTCTTCTATATATGTAGGTATGTCTACTCATGCTTTGTGCAGCTTGTTATTTATATCATGATTTGGTTAGCTATTATTTTTATATTGGTTTTATCAATACTAATATGTCATTATTAGTTAAGCACAATCAATTTACATAAATTTATAATTATTATTTTTAGATGGCTGTTGATATTTTTTGATGGCATGAATACACTAAATAACATATGCTTTCAAGCCAATAATTTATTAAGAATTACTAATATTATTTAATTGGCTATTTGGCTTTACATATTCCATGATATAAAATTTGAATAATATTACAATTATGAAAGCAATTATGATGAGATCATGAAAAATAAAACGACGATCAATTTTTCCTATTTATTTTTGCATATTCTTTGAAGTGAATATTGTATACATATGATGGCTAAAAGACTTTTTAAGATTTCTTAATGTCCTTACAATTAATGACAATAATAAAATAAGCATCAAGAGCATAAAACTATAAGGAGATTAAAAGTTTATGATATTAAACTCCCACAATTAATAAACAAAAAATAGTTACTTGACATGTAACATTATATATACAATGTAACACGATTAACACACAAAAAATAGTTACAAAAAATAGTCCTGTCTCTCACTTTTATTCGTGACTTTATTACATCATAATAAGAGAGCTATATATACATAATAGCTCAGAGTTTGCACACCACAGAGACAAAAATGCGCAATATGAATGATGAAACTAATTTCATCATATAGGAAGACATACATTTTTATTCATTACTATTTATCACATCTGTAGCACATCATAAACAAAAGTGTAATGCTGACACCGACACAGAGGAGAAAGTACGTATACGCAAAGACATGAGAGACAGGACTGATAAATTTTAAAATATAACAACATATTGTAGTCTCTCAACTTATACCAATTTAAAATTTGTACTTTGGGCCTGTAAATTTTATCTTTAAATTTCAAGATGAAACAACCATATGGATCTCTTGCGATTCGGCGTTACCAGTTTTACCTGGTGATATTGCAGGATGCACGGTTCTGTAATCCTGACCAAGTGTTCGTACGCATATGGTACACAATATCCTGTCCAGTCTTTATAATTACGTTTACATTTATAGACACCGCAACACCAAATGCTTCGGCTGCAATATTCACCGAGTCCGGCGCAGTTAGGTTGTGGCTCCTTCAGCTTCCTGTTGCTATCATTCAAATCACTGCTACAATTAAAACAAATAACACCCGCATTACAAGTTGCTACAAAGTAATATTTTTAGTACCCGCCATTTCTCTCTTTTTTTATTATTTTTATTTTTTTAGCGTTTTTGTTCTTTTAAAACCTTAAAGCCCGTTGTATTTATAGCCAGCACCTATAATCTGTTTATTACAAAAGAAAACTTTTGAGAAATAATTGAAAAGCAATATGTAGCAAGAAAGTTAAATCAAAATAATTGAAAGGTAATAATAGAAACATGCATGCCTTTAAAGTTGGCTGGCCCATATCATGATAATGGGAAATATTTGTGCATTTTATTTTTATTTTTATTTTTATTTTGAAGTTCATGATTTCTTTTGATATGTGCACACTTGCACGCACAAGATGCATAGGAATTTATGAATATGCAACCATATATAGGCGCCATTTCTTTTGTCTTTCTTTTTTTTAGTAATATCTTCTACAATTTGTTTTATAAAATTCATTTTTATACTAATTTTTATTAGATGATTTATATTTTGGAATTTTCCAATATTATCAACCATTCTATATAATTTTAAATGTCGACGCTCAGATGATATATACCTTAAAAATATTTGAGTAAGGTGAGGCGATAATCTTAAAAAATATTCACTACAAAAATTTGATATTATACGACCTTCATTTAACGATCTTTTCTCAAAAACCGTCTTGATAAGGGAAAAAATGCATGGAATTACGCCCGCGAGACAAAAACTGTCGTGGTATGTACCGTCTTTACCACGACAGGTTTTTAAAAAACACTCATTTAAAACCTCTTTTCTCACCTCGACAATTAGACACAAATCAGAAACTCACCTCTCAAATACGAACACAGACCCCTTCAAAACTGCTGTCACCATCCCTCTCCATCTCCACACCCTTAACCTCCTTCTTAATTGTAAGTTTTTATTAGAAATTGATAAATTATCGTCGATTTTGTTGTTTAATCTGAAATTGTTAAATTGTTGTTGATTTTGTTATTTAATCTGTGTTTATTGTATTGTGGATCATGGGTATGATTTATTTGTTCTATAATTGGTATGTGTAATTTGTTTTATGATGGGTGAATGTTTTTGTTTTATGATTTGAATATAATAGATATACATAATTTGCAAAATTAATTTTAATTAAACTGCTATTTATTATTTCAATTTTGTTTTATAATTAAAAAATTATAATCATTTATTTTAAAAGCACTTATAAAAAGGGCATTTACTTTTATTTATATTTTTTTGGCCTTTAGGACCCACTAACATTAAATATGCAATCAACCACTCATCCTCTTTCGTCTTCCTTCTTTTCTTCTCCTCTTTCCTTTGTTAACTTCTCTGCAATTTGGAAATTAAAAGCTTTAGCTTTTTACTGTTATACATGAGAGTTTTAACATTATTTATAGTTTAAACCAACTCTTACAAACATCCTTTTGGAATCTGGAGGGAGATTTCCTTGAAAACAAAAAAGCATGAGAGATGGAGAGTCAGAGGAATAGTTGGCATTATTTTAATTATTTATCTAAAGAACATAGTCAGAAAACTTTAACAAATTCTATAAATAACAATGGGTCCCACAAAACCTCAGCAACCACTTAGACGCTACATCAGCTGCCATGTATGTGGAGCTGCCCTTAGCTTTATCCTTGTGAACAAATTTATTTAACCTCGTCTGATCATAGCTCCGTTGTTAATAAAACATATAAAAGTTTAAAAAATACAATAATTTTATGAGTAGATCGAAACCCATGGGGAGGATTTTTCTTATTCTTTCACACAAGCAACTAAAAAAACAACGCAATGTAGGCTCTAAGCCGCGCCTACCACGTGTCACCTTGGAATGGGGAAGAGAAGAAGGGGGAATCGCAGGGCTGATGTGGCGAAGCATTGCTGGGCGAAACAAGGGACACACGGGGATGGAAGTAAAGAGCGTCGCACGGGAACCAGCACGTCTGAGAGTTCAGCTGATGCTAGGGCCCACTATGCTTCATGCGCTGGACCAGGCGATGGGAGTGCGTCCACGCGTGGATGATTGCTGGAGGATAATCATGCGCGCTCTATTGCTGCGCGACTGGTGCTTGTTTTGGGCTGCATGGAATTCGAATATCAACTAATTTTTGTGACCATTTTGTCTTTCAAATTTATTCCAATTATCATTTTACCCAGTTCACTACATAGTTGAGGAAAATAATAATTAGAAAGAAAAAATAAAATAATAAAACTAAAATAAAAACAACTAAAAAGTAATTAAAAGACCCAAAACTTACAAAATATTAAATTAAAAATATTTAATTTACCAATAAAAGCCTAGCTTATCTATAGCCAACTAATTTGGTTCCTTTCCTTTTATTCTTTCTTTTTCTATTCTTCTTTCCTTTTCAAATTTTCCTAGTTCTTTTTTCTTGTCAATAATGTATTATTACCTTTCTTTTCCACTTTTCTTTTATGGTAGATAACAAGTCTTGTCTATATTAAAAAAAAAAAAAGTCTTGTCCGCACTTTTTTTTTTCTTTTAGGACAATTTTTTAATAGAAACCTAAAAATAAAAACCGTACTTTCTGTATCTATAAAAAAATAATTTTAATTAAATATAATTGTTTCAAAACGTCCCCTTCTTTTAGTCCGTCTTTTTTTTTTTTTTGCATTATTAAGCCCTCTCTTCTTTTTTTTTTTTATCACTTCTTTGTTACTTTTCTTTTCCCCTAATATTTTATATATTTAATTTCCCTAATATATTTTTTTATTTAATTCGCCATTTGATTCAAAAATTAAGTGCGACGCACGTGCTTTCCAACGAGTAATAACAAAAGTTGTGATAATGATGACACAAGAATGGAACACTGACTTTAATCCAAAGATTTGTTTGTACTCAACGTGATTTGGTTAAGATAAAAGAAAGTTAATTCATACCATGAACGTTTGATTTTCTACCTAACAATGATATATAACAAATCTTAAGGTAAAACGGCCATATTCGATCTGATGATGACTTTAATTATTTTAAGGTAACCTTACCGTTGCAAGTGAGACAAACCCATTCAGCATCCTGAGAAAAAAAAAAAAAGAAAAGAAAGGCTGCATGGAAGAAATTTATCCATGTAGTTGTGTTTTTTCTCCGTCGAGTGATTCTGTGGTTCTGATCTTTGTCCTTTGACATTTATCTTCAGCTCCAAGACGCTGGATTGCTTCCGGGAATATTGAAAATGCGCCATCCAAGAATGCTGTAAACGTAGTTACGATGTACATGCACTTAAAAAGACATAACCCATTAGCTGTGTAATCCTTCGCATCTTCCATTTTTTTTTTCCAGTTTCTTTTTGTTTAATATAGAATTTCTTGCTGATAAATCATACTAAAGTGGCCATCAGTCGCTTTCCTTGTTGATCAAAATCTAAATGCAAAGTTTTATATTTTTTGACTAGAACATCGGTATGTTCACCTGCATTGTCTGTTTGCTTTAATGGTCATGTTTTGGTTTATAGGTTTGATCGAAAAATTTAAACGAAAATTTAAATTTTTGTAGGAGCAAATACTGTTAAAAATTGTTCGAACTCATGTGATTCAAATCCACGAACTAAATAGGATTATATATACTATGCATTTCTAAGTCACTAGACGTAGAGGAACTAGAGAAAAGGTTGGCCTCTCTCCGACTTATATAAAGCCGAGAATCACAGATGGGTGACTGATGTTAAGAAGTATGGAGTCAAGTTCAATATCTTTCAAAATATCATACCATGCAAGGCAAATCTCATGCGTCTGAACAAGAAAAGCAAGCAGCTGCAAGTTTTGGTGTGTTGGGGTTTGTGTTTTGCCATTTTTAGGGTTTGTTATCTATTTTTTTAAGCCTATAAATAGATATGTTGTGTTCTTTTCTTTAGAGAGTGAAATTCAAAAAATTAAGTGGTTGAGAGATTGGAGAAAATTAGAGAAAGGGTGTGCAATTTTCTTTTGTAAACTTCTTCATCATAGTGAATTATTTGTGCGACGACTTGCCTTTTCAAGCAGTCATTTTACTTACTTAAACATCATTACTTAAACAGTAATCTTATGTACTTAGTAAAAAAAAATACTGAAATATTTTTTTTTTCTTTAAACAAACGTATTTAAAAACTGTTGCGACCTTTGTCGCCATTCAAGTTGAGACCTCGCTCAACACTTGACTTTAAAACTATTTCAAATCGTTTCTTAAAACTTAATAAGAAACATTTACTAAAACATAACTTAAAACTTAACTTTATAATTATATTAAACAGTTCGTAAACTGTATCTTAAAACTTTGAAAACATTTCTTCAAAGTTCGATTTTCTTAAAACTTTGAAAACATTATATTAAATAGTGAAAAATATTTCTTTTGAACAGCGAAAACTTACTATAGTGGTATCCATACCTAAATCCTTGCATCGATCTTCTGCAGCACCTAGCTCTTCTAACGGGTCTTACTGGTCCTCCATAAAACTATCTACAACATGAAGAAACTTTTAATGAGCTTACGCTCAGTAAGTTTAAACATAAACTCACAAAACAATTGAAATTTACTTTAAAAACTTTTCTCATAAAAACCCTTTCTCTTATAACATTTTTCATAAACGTTTTTCATAAACATTTCTAAAACGTTTTCATAAACGTTCTTCATAATCTTTTTCTCGTAAACATAAAAATGTTTTCATAAACTTTTATCATTAACATTATCCAAAATGTTTTTCATAAACATAACATATAACATTTCATAACAAGGAATACCAGCAAGGTTAAAATGCATGATTACATTATGCTCAATTATGAACTTCAATTATGAACATTCCTATAAACTTAAACATTCCTTCCATTCTTAACCTTTATATTTGTTCATTAACTTTCTTTATCTTATAACCTTAGTGTTTGTACCAACATCTTTAATCATGAGATCATAAACATGATGCTTCTCCTGCAGAAGACTTAAGACCATCGAACATCGAGGTCATGTACCTCACATCTAGGAAATCAAACTTAAACTTTACTTTCATTACCTCACAACAAGGAGGCTGGTATGACACTTTTGTTTTATTTTTATGTTACCTTCTTATTAGCTTTAGTGAGCATATCAAATGCAATCACATCATATGCAAACACATTTGCAAATCATAACTTATACTGTAAAATCTATTGCATAACAAATGCAACTTATTGTATAACAAATGCAACATAAAACGCAAACACATTTTGAAAATTATAACTTGTATTCTGAAACTTATTGCATAACAAATGCAACTTATCGCATAACAAATGCATCATGAAATGCAAACATATTTTGCAAATCATAACTTATATTCTTTTAAACATTGTGCATTTCACATGCAACCATACTTCAAATACATTGAAAATCATAACTTGAACTTTTAAAAACATTATGCATAACAATATGCAAATAGACTTTAAACATAACAGTTACAAATTCATTGCAAATCTTTTTTTGTACTTAAAAAGTTTTTGCATAATAAATGCAAACATACTTTAAAAAAAACTTGCATAATAATTGTAAACTCATTTACAAACGTATATGTAAGCATTTGAAAATTATTTACTTCATGCTGTAGGTAAAGTCTGAATTTACCTGGACTTAACTCTAACGTTCTCTTTTCTGTTCCTATCTCGATCCTTTTCCTTCCATTAGTCGGCTTCTGTATCCTGATCATACGACAGCCGACTCAATAATTAACTTTCTTTTTTTTATCAATCCACTCGATTAATAAAAAAAAGTAAACATTAACAATTCTTTCCTTTTAACTTGGCTTGTATACTATCGGTTTACCCTTCTCTTTACTTAATTTTGTAACCCACGGGGTTACCTTTGTTTTGAAACGTCCCTTAGTTAAACTTCCCGTCTCACTATCGAGTTCGTTACTTAACACATTATGGAACATTTTCTGTCTAAGAACGTTATACTATTTGGAGTATTCAACTCCGCTGTGGCCGTTTTCATAAAAATAACGTTTTTACCTTTTTTGGGTTTTTGTTAACTTCGTAACTCTATAAAACTCATTGCTTAACTTTAACGTTTCATTTCTTACATGTTATGAAAAATTCCAATCAAGTAGCATTTTTCAACATCGGGCGTTTCGGGCCCATTTTGACCTTTTTTAAAAAATGATCATTTTGCCCTTGATCACTTTTTCTTTCATTCTTTCCTTAACTAAACTTTAATTTCCTTAAAACTTAACATCTATGATACTTACTGCCTACAGTAGTATATGAAACCAACGTTCCTTAGTGAAAACCCAGTTTTCACACAATTTTACGGTTTGGGCCCAAAATATAAAAATATTTACATTTTTGCATTCAAAACCAAAAACAACCATTTTATACCATAACATTTAGTTTTTCACAATGAATAAAACTTACAAAAGCACTATGGTCAAATTCCAAACATTTCATAACGTTTCATTTCTTGAAATTTTGTACCCAAAATTTCATAAAATTCATAACTTTTAAACCAGGTAGAATTTTAAAAAACTGTCCACATCATCTTAATAGTTTCGATGAGTTCTACAACTTTTGTGTTGTAACTTTCTTGAAATTCCAACGTTTAGGGGGACTTTTTGGCTGATTTTTAAATCTGCCGAGAATACCCTTTTTCTTTGCAATTTAGTCCCTTTTCAAATTTCATCAAAACCTTTACTTTCTTCTTTCCATCATCATCACTATCAACATATAACATAAAATAACCATGCCATAATGTCCATATTACATGCCATGGGTTAAACATTTCATCAAACACTTAATATGCATTAAAAACATAAACTTTTTCAAGCATGAAGGTTAGAATTTTACCTAAACTTCATCAAGCCTTTTGATCCTCCTTTGAAATGCTTGAAAACCTTCTCAACACCCTTGACAACATTCATAACAATCCCCATAAAAATCTCAACCAAATCATGAATAAAAACCCTTAAACATAATAGGTAAAGGTTTTACCTTGAAAACTCTTAAATCCTCATGTCCTTCACTTGTTCTTATTTCCTCACATGATTTGGAGCTTGGGATTCATCAAAACTTTGAGAGGAGAGAGCATGGGGAATGGTTTTGGGCTAAGGAAAAAATGGAGTTTTTTTTTTTTCCTTCCTTCCTTCCTTTCTTTCTTTTCTTTCCTTTCTTTCCTTCTTTCACGTTTCTTTTTCACGTTGGGGACCTTCCAAATGGTCTCTTATACCATTAATGTATATCCACACCTTTTTTTTTCCTTTTCTTTTCTTTTTTCTTTTTTCTTTTTAATAAAAAGGTGATGAGTCATCACCTTGGCAATCAATTAGTTTACTTTGGGTGGCCAAATGTGATTGGGCCACATTAGTGGATGTGGTGGCCCAATCAAAACTTTCAAAGTGTCCCACTAACTTTTTACGCAATCCAAGTTTATACTGACAATTTTTTTCCTATACTGCCAGTATTCTTTTCCATACAATTCATGAGGTTCCATAACCTCCCATACTTGTCCACATCCATCACATAATGTAATTTCAATATTATCTCACTTTGTACTATCTAAATTTATATTGATAGTATTTTTCTTATACTACCGATACATTCTCTATACTCTTACAGCATTCCTTATTCATCATTATTCTCCAAACAATATTATTCTTATACTGCTTCAACTTAAACAGTCTAATTTTTATACTGTATGACCTTAAACAGTTCAATTCTTACATTGTGTTACCTTTGCAGTGTAATTTTTATACTGCATTACTTTATCAGTGTACTTACTTACACTGTATTATTCTAATACTATATAATTTTCATGTTATTATACAGTATTTTTTCCTTAAACTGTATTTTTTGTCTTAATATGATCCTTAACTTAATGCATTAAAAATTCTCAGGTGTTACAATTTGGTAGCGGCTGAAAGTGGATGCAACTCTCAAATTGAGATGAATCACTATAAATTTTGTGTGTTTTTATTTATTTTTTTTCCGTATATTTTTGTTCTTGGTTGGTAGAATTAAGGTTTCTAATTCACAACAACTAATTATGGTGGTTGTAACGTAATATAGTTATATTTCTTGTAAATTTTGTTATACTATGAATAACTGGTGTTAATTGAGTGTAATCTGGAATTTCTTGAACTTTTTTTTTCCATTCATCGGAGTTGAAGAAAGAAGCTCTCTTGCTGTCTATTTTTCGTCCGTTGGATTGGATTGGGAGAATTTTGAATAGTAATGTTTTAAGATTTTTTCAATTGGGAGTACAAATTGAGCAATATACATATATATATATATATATATCTATTTTTATATATTACATAAATTCATATATATATAGTCTTATTTAAAAAAAAATAAACATGAACACGTCTATTATATTTTTTATCTCAAAACATATTGTTGTTGAAATTTTCGTATGTCCAACATAATAACAATGTAATGGTACAATTTAATTATTATTATTATTATTTTTTGTTGAAGACTGGAATTTGATTTAGCACTGAGTTATCTCCCTGTCCTTGGTTGAGCATTATGCTCTGGTATTGGACATAAACAAAATTAAAACTAGAATAATTTACTAAATAATCTCAAAAAAATTTATTGACTTTTGAAAGGAAAAAAGACATAAGTATTTTCCCTTTTGGTATCGTATAAAAAAAAAACATGAATAATAAAATGGCCTATTGATAATACAGCTGAAGACGAGCTATGTTCTATAGGTGATCTATAGCCCGACCTCAAAGATACTCGAGGTAATAGGTGCCCGGTCTAATAATTCCTCATACTCGATACAGCCCTTTTTACGTTGGTTTTAAAGGTCCAGTATTTTTCTCTTGGTATTTTAGGCTACCTGTCTAAGGACTAGGTCACCAAAGGAAAAACTTTTCTTTTTTGACCTTTTTACTATTGTACTGAGTAGCTTGCTGTTGATAAGCTACCAGCAGTTCTGTGCTTCTAGATACTTTTCTTCTAATAGGTTGATTTTCCCATCCATAAGATCTCGGTTCATGACTTCATTACAACCGACAATTTGGCTACTTCGAGTTGTGATTTCAACTAGCAGCACGACTTCTACTCTAGGTTTCTCCTGTGGACGTCCTAGAAGTGGTACGATATGCCCATAAAACTTTAGGCAACTCCTCGGCTCATGCTTATTTAAAGTATACTTTAGGACTGTATTGATTATTTCAACCTGACCATTGCTCTGCTAATAAATTGGGGTCGAGAAGCTTTTGTTGATCCCCAAACGGTCACAAAACTCCTGTTTTTCATACCTTTTTTTTTTTGGATCAGAAGGAAGCGCTATAATGATCACAGGAAAATTTTTGATTCTCTTTGTAATAGTCCTTTTCAGCTTGATTTTTATGTTTCGTTTTTATTCTTTTCACCCGAAAAAAATTGTACGACTTTCAACTTTTTCTTTTTAATATTTTCATTTTTTGGTTACTTTCTTGCTTGTCTATTTTCTACGCGTCTACTTACTTTCTCAAGTGTGGGTCTCCATGTAGGATCTCTCTTCTTTCTCATTTTGAGTGTGGAGCAGGGCAAATTAGAATTTATGACATAGGACAATACTGTAAAACTATTCATATAAACTCTAAATTTAAATGTCCAAATAATAGCCCCAATCATAAATCCGTGAATTTTTTTTAATCGGATTAGGTTTGAGAGACTTGTTGATTGAATTATTGACCAATTTCTAATCTGTATAATAGATTTGTAAACACCACCTCTAGTGACCAGATAGTATATATCATTTTATTAAAATGTCGCCTTAATTTGTTATATAATAGTAACCTTAATATGTAGACGTACGTTTATTTTGGTTATTATTTTTAAATACTGCTATTTATTTTGGGGAGAGAAATCGTAAATATCGTGTCCATGTTTTTCTGGTGTAATTATAATATGTCCATATGTATCAAATACTTAAATTACTTAATTTCTTCATAAAAATCCCTAGACAACAATATAAAATTATTGTGATAGCGATATATATTATTTGTGTTACTAAAATAATCGATAATTATAGCATAACATGAGAAACAAACTGCAAGTAACAAAATCATTATAAAAATAATCATATAATTATTATCATTCTTATAATGATAATAATTAATAATAATTCAGCATAGAAACAAATTACAAAGCAACAAAATTATTAGATTGTATAAGTATTATTATGATGGTCATATGCAACACGTAGGAGAAACGAACTCCGAATAACAGAAAATAATGATAGCCTAGTAGTAATGGTTGACAATAAAAATAAAGACAAAGAAAATAATGAAAAAAAAAAGTGAGTAGACGAATTAGCACGAAAGCAATAAATTCAAATAACATTGAGATGAAAACAAACTAAAATTAAAACTAGAAGGTTTGGTTACAATAAAGGCCTCATAAAACAACATTGAAAATATTAATAAGGAAAAAGAGTTAATGTAAGGGCATATATGGTTAGTTGGACTCAAATATTTTGCGCAAGTTTTGGTATTCTAAATGTTATCTAACCAATCATATTATGATATATCATTTAACTACACATGCAGAAGTTGTTCATCTCAAGTTTTATTGTGGTTTATTTAAACGACATGTCTTCCTCCACAATTTATTGTCGTTTTTCTAAAGCACTAGTTTTGACTTCGGCAGTCGTTTTCCTTTTAATAATTAAACATGGCGTCGCGGTTTCTTTCTTCTTCTTCTTCTTCAAGTAAAAGCATCGTGGTTTCATGTTGCAAAATTCAGCTTTCTTCCACGACATGCCGTTTCCCAATTTAAGTATGTTATTGGAGGAAAGAGAAACAAAAAAGAAAAAGAAAAATAACATGGCAAAGTTTTATTTTTAAGTGGGACATTGCTTTAAAACGACAATAAATTTGAACGACATACCTTTTTTTTTTTAAGATTCTACCATGGAAATAAAAATTTAAGAGTAAATTGTACGGTTACATCTTAAACTATTTATTTTTTATATATGAAATTTTACTCTTTGTAAAATGCATTTTGAATTTTGAAACAACAGCAATTGAGGTCCAATAGCTAATAAGCGTTACCAAGCATGGACAATTTTAATCACGAGCTTCGCACGTGAGGTTTTTAAAGATAGAGCTTATTATTTTAAGAAAAAACTGAAGCTCAACACATGAAAAAAAGTACTTAATTAAAACTAGCTATTGGACCTCAATATCCAATGATTTTAAAGTTTAGGGTGCATAAAAAAAAAGATTGAAAGTAAAGTAATAGTAATGAAGATCATATATTCCATTTCTAGTGTTTACTTATTTATTTGATGGTGTAAACAATCACATTTCCTTTTTAATATTTACTTGCTTAGGAATAAGGATCTTATTTAATATAATTATTAAAATATCTTTTTTAGAGAACTAAAAACTATTAAATAATAACAATTAACTTTAGACATTTAAGTAAATATGATATTCATTCTCTTTGATAGAAAAATAATGCTAAGGGTATGAAAGAATTGATATTCTTTTTTTTTATTTTTTATATTGTGTGGGGCCTGCAAAACTTTAATTACTGGTTTTGTAAGTAAACACATTATTTGAAGAAAAAACGAATCACTTCTTGCTTTTTCTTTCTCTTTGATACAAAATAAACATGCCCTAAATATAAACTAAAGCAAAAGTGCTCCTTCCATTACAGTGCATGCTTTTCCTCTTAAAAGCACCCTCTGGTTTTGCTCATCCAGATGAATGTCCAACACTCCTTCTCTAGGTGATGCCTGACATAATAAACAACAACACAGTTAGGCTGAGTCTGAATCAAGAGAGTATGATTTGTGAATTATACAAGGGGTAGAGAGAGAGTACTTGGTATGCAAGAAAATCACACTTCCCTAGTTCTTTGCTCCAATATGGTTTCCTTTTGAAGCTACATTTTCCTCGTCTTCAACCTCTGGATTCTCCACTTCCACTTCAAGAAGATCCTTCAATGGAATCACCTCAGACTTCTTGTCTTCAGAACTTGAACCCCTGGAGTCAGTATTGTCTCTATCCTTGTACAGAACACCTTCATTGAAGATCACATCCTTGCTCCTGATAATCTTTCGATTTTGGTCATCTCAAAGATGATAACCAAACTCAAGTCCACCATAGCCAACCAGAAAACACTTCTTTGACTTGGCATCCAATTTACTTCTAGCAGCAGAATCAATGTGAACATAGGAAACACACCCAAATACTGTCAAGTAAGAGAGATCAACCTTTTTATGGCTCCAGACTTCTTTCGGTAGCTTGAACTTCAACGGTGTGGATGGACTTTTGTTGATCAAATGAGCGGCTGTATTAATTGCCTCAGCCCAAAACATCTTTGGCAGCCCCGCATGTAACCTTATGCTTCTAGCACGCTCGTTTAAAGTCCTATTCATCATCTCAGCTACCCCATTCGGTTGTGGTTTCCCTGGAATGGTTTTCTTCATCTTTATTCCATTCTCAGCACAGTATCGCATGAAGTCATTATCTAAATATTCTCTCTCATTGTCAGACTGTAAGCACTTCACCTTCAAATCTGTCTCGTTCTCCACCATGGCTTTTCATCTTTTGAAAGCATCAAAGACATCAGATTTGTTTTTCAGAAAGTAAACTCATACCTTCCTGCTTGAGTCATTTATGAATGTCACATAGTAATTTGCGCCACCAAGGGAAGTCACCGGCGCAGGTCCCCACACATTAGTGTGAACTAGCTCCAATTTCCTAGGCTTAGGCTCTCTACCCAACTTTGAGAAACTAACTCTCTTCTGTTTACCAAAGATGCAGGCTTCACACAAACTATGATCAACAGTTTTCAAACCCGGCAATTTTCTTTTGCAGTGAAGCACCTTCATACCCTTCTCACTCATGTGACTGAGCCTATAATGCCATAGCTCGGTATTGGCAGCAGAATCAGCAACTGCTACGGTATCTCTACAACTAGAGTTCATGTAGAGAGTTCCAACCTTGCATCCCCAAGTAACAACCATCACTCCTTTCGTGACTTTCCAACCTCTACAATTGAAGGCCACTTTATGTCCTTCGTCATCCAATTGCCCCACTGAAATTGAGTTGCGCATTTGTTTGGGAACATGTCTCACCTTATGAATCTTCCACACAAACCCATTAGGCATTTTTAAACTGACATCTCTAATGCCAATAATATCCAAAGATTCTCCATCAGCAAGATAAACCTTACGATGATTCCGGCAACATAATTCTTCACGACATGACGGTGTGCAGTGGAGTGGAATGATGCTCCTAAATCTATCACCCACGAATCAAAAGAACTGTCAACAGACAAGATTAAGGCATTCTGTTGCTCTTCTGTGGCAGCGTTAGCTGTGTCATTATTCTTGTCTTCGTTCTTCCTTGGAGCCTTGCAGTTCTTCTTCAAGTGGCCAGTCTTTCCACAATTCCAACACTCCATGGTCCTACCATTCTTTGACTTGCTTCTCCCATTCCTCGATTTACCTCTTTTGCCATTATCCCTGTTGGAATGCCTCTCAAGTTTCTTGCCCCTATTATCAACATTAAGGGCCGAGTTCGACGTTGAGGCTTCACTTGAGTCTTTCTTGCGAACTTCTTCTATCAGAATAGAGTTTCTGACATCAATAAACTTCAATTTTGCATTCCCAAGCGAATTTGTAATGGCCACCCTCATGGGTTTCCAACTATTCAGTAATGAGGCCAAAAGGATTAGGGCATTGATCTCATCATCAAATTTAATCTCTACCGAGACCAATTGGTTCAGGACGGTGTTGAAACTGTTTAGATGCTCTACTACCGAGGCACCTTTAAGCATCTTTAAATTAAAGAGCTTCTTCATGAGATGTACCTTGTTGTTGGCTGAGGGCTTTTCATACATCTCTGACAGAGCCTTCATCATCCCAGTTGTAGTAGTCTCCTTTGCAACGTTGTAGGCAACGTTCTTTGACAGGGTCAAACAGATCACACCCAGTACCTGTCTATCAAGAAGATTCCACTCCTCATCCTTCATGCCTTCAAGCTTATTACCCAAAGGCAAGTGCAGTTTTCTGCTGTAGAGGTAGTCTTCTACTTACATCCTCCAATAGAAAAAATCCGAACCATCGAATTTGGTGATACCGACTGCCGAACCTTCTTCTCTCGTCATCGTTCTTGATCAAAACCTCTGCTCTGATACCACTTGGTGGGGAATTAGGCGACTCCTAATTCCAAGGATCGCAAGAACGAATAATTACAAAAAATAAATAGGAGAAAAGAAGAAAAAGAGACACTAAATTTTTATACAGATTCGTCCAAATTTGAGACTACGTCCTGTTTCTGCCACTTGCAGATTTCACTATGATGAAGGAGATTACAGATTACAAGAGAAGTTTCTCACACACTCTCAAATTGTGCTTACCAAAACTCTCTTTTATCTAGCACCCTGTGGGAATTTTTTCTCCCTCAAGGATAGAGCTCTCAAGAATTATGCCTCACATAAAATAATGCTACTCACAATGTCACACAGTCTCAACCCTAGCCACCTTATGTCTATTTATACCCAAAGGAAGAGAAAAATAGCAACTAATGAGAAACCCTAGTAGTTTCTTGTTTTGGGGACGTTTGAGTTCGACTCTAACTTAAAATTTCGCAACAAATCAGACTCCGAGCACCGCGGCCCTCATTTTAGACACCGCGGCACTGGTTTGCTCTTGGACGGGGACCGTGGCCCTCGTTTGGGCGCCGTGGCGCCCCTCATTTGGGCGCCGCCACGCTGGTTCGAGCACCGCGGCCCTCCTTTTGGGCGCCACGGTGCTGGACCACTGCCCCGTCTTTTTTTCTCTTCTTTCTCCTTTGCTAGGTTAATTTGGCTTCACATTGCAACAGTAAGCATTATGAAAAGTAATTCTCACATTTTTTGTCGTTTGTTTTACATATATTAGAGTCTCAACAAAAGTGAATTCATTAATAGCAGCTATATACTGAAGCAGATAAATTCCACAATATGAGAAAGAAAAAATGTACATAGATGATTGCAAACGTATCCTAGCGGCAATGTGGCACCTAACTTCAGTCATAAATAGAGTTCAAATTTCTTAGGTTATTATTATTATGCTTCGAATCAAGGTTTTTATATAAAAATATTTTAAGTACTTTCAGTGCTATATATATAATTACTTTATGTTTAATCTTTAACCATCTTTTAAAAGAGAATGAGTTTCACAAGAGAGTTTCCGAATTTCTTTTTTCTGGTTCAAACCGGTTTTAACTACGTTTTTCAATACGTTATTTGCATAATATTTGCAGGAGGTGTTCGCGCACTTGGTGCATAAATTGCAATTTTTTTTTTACTCGCTTTTTGTTGAATGACATTTCATGGATGGCTTTTTTTTTTTTTTTTTCGATCAACAAACGATGAAAAGAACATATTGGGTCCCACGTTTGATGGAAAACGCGTGTTGTCCTGTCTATAATTTTCAAATTTCATGTTGAAAAATGTAGGCAGAATCTGTAATTTCTTAAAATATAGAATGGGTGATATTTTCTTTTAAGGTTTTATTTGCCTCCTGTTATGAAAGTTTGTAAACAGCATTTCTATAGTAAATTACTCTCAATATATAATAAATTTTGAATATTATATTCAGTAATAATATGGTGTTCTAGAATAACATATGAAATTAGAAAAATCTGAAACATATTTATAGATATAGGGTGTCTATGTGTGAATGAATGCAACCGTTGTCACTTATGTAATTTTTACATAAAGGTATTTTTTTCGTAAATCAATATAACCATTACAACAGATATGTTTGTTGATAACAGATAGTTTTATTCAAATAAAAGGATGCAAATAAACACAACGGTTTGAAACAATAACAAAGTCATTACACTCCAATATCAACAATTAAAAATTTAGCCCAGCGTCAAGGCCACTGCTTCGTTTATCCCTTGCTCAAATTTCCAGTGTGGCTTCAAAATTCTAGCATTGGGATGCTTGACACTGATTCAAAATACCTTAAAATGCTTGTTTATTTATTTATTTATTTATATGTATGACATTGACTTTTAACGTTTGAAAGACATTTTATAATTTCTCTGACATTTTATACTATAGCCTTCTAATTATATTAGCTTGATGTAATAGATTTGATCACATGTTTTCTTTTAATATTTAATTCTTTCATCTTTGCAGCCTTCTATATATTTTAAAATGTTCTATTATTATAGATTATTATATAGGAGAAGAACTGTAACAAGGAAAATAGGCATATATGTGGCACGTATTTTCAACTAATTATATAAAACACTAGCTCACTACAAAAATTAGACTTTAGTTACAATAATTTTTAGCAAAACTATGAGATTTTTAGTCATGAAAATATTTCGTGATTAAAAATCTAGTAGCTAAAAGTTTTAGCCGTAAAAAAAATTAAACTAATTGCACATTAATCGTAATATTTTGTTGCGATTAAAAGTTTCATTAAAAATTGTTTTAACTAAAAGTTCCTTAGTTTTTTGTAATGGTTATATGATAAATATATCAACGAGTTTATTGGATAAGCACAAGCACCTGATTCACACTTCTTTCAAAGTATTGTATCAACAAGCATGGAAGGTAGCCGTCCCGTCACTCCATATAATCCAACTTCAATAGAATTAATAGGATGGTTGACAAAATGGTTTCTAAGTAAAAAATGAGTTCAAACATTATAATATGTGAAACTTTTATACTGTAACGTATTTTTACTTTATACTATAATATTAAAAAACTTTACACTAGTGTAGCTGGTTCAAACTCATAAGTTTGAACTAATATTCCAAACACAAAGTAAATCTACAGTACTTTCATTACGTTCAATTATTTACTACAGTACTTTTATCAGGTCGGAACATCGTTTACAACCTAAAGTTTGATAACGTTTATACTGCTACGACAAGTGGTTTACGCATCGTATGTACGTTGTTTTACCTCTGCAATATTAGCAACATTTTAAAGTACATTTTTCTTAATTGCTTTGTTTAGCTTTATTAATAATGCTGACTAAATGCAAGTGTTGTTTAAAAGTTCCAAACCAGTGAGTAATTCCCAAATTATGGTCACATTAAAGACTCGCAAAACTAATTGGCTAGGTCAAAATAAGCACCAGATATCACCCTTACTAATTGAACCTTTTTGCTACAGTATTTCCTCCCATAAAAGTTTAAATTCTTGTTTAAACTTTCTATTCAAATCTAGAAACCAAAGAAGTGGTACATTTTCTTAGTTCCTCTATTAGTCTCTTACTTTGTGGTATTTTCTTTGTGCATGCTCTATTCTGATATTAAAATTCTCTTTACCTGGATGTTGATAAAAAATGAAAACGTCGAGTAATTGTTAGAGGAAAAAAACACACGACAAAAACATGTTTTTTTTCAAAAAATAAAAATCATGAATATGTTTACAGAAGCAAGCTGGCACTAGAGAAACATATGCACACACACACTGTAACGACCCGCCCTTAAGTGGCCGTCACTTAACTTAAACATGTCCATGAACTTAAATATACTTATGAATAAGGTACAGAAATTTGCGGAATATTTTTTTTTAAATGGATTCTTGTTGTGGAATCCTTAACATGAAACCTTAGAGGAAGTAATAACTATTTTTAAAATCTTAATAACAAACGAATTCTTATAACTTAACTTTTAAGTTTAATATGCTAATTTCTTAAAGCTTTTCTTTTAAACTTTCATAATGATTTCATAAAATTTGTTTCTTAACTTAGTGTAAAACTTCAATAATTCTTTGTAATTCTAAATGAACTTATAATTTTCTTTCTTACAAATTTCGTGCATTTGTTGCATTAACTATTGCAACATTTTTTTTAAAACTTTAAAATCCTCTGGACCAAGGTTGCGTAATCACAAGCTCGGTTTTTAAAACATAATTATGTAAATTATTTATTATTCATATGCACATAATTTTCGTAAAGTGTAAGCATACGAAATTTTGTAAAATAAAACATGCATAAATTCGTAAAATAATAATGCGAAAATATTACATTGCGTGAGCGGTATTCATTCTCATCTTCACCATTCGTCCGTCGCTCACCACTGCCCATCAAGTGTCGCTGACAGGTTTTTCTTACCTACAGCATGAACATACTTAAATGAGCTTTCGCTCAGCAAGTAGGAAATTAGCCTCGCAAAACATAATTAAAAATCATTTTAATAAAAATATGCATGACCATTTTATGCTTGCTTATCAACTTGATTTATGCTCAATTATTTAGGCTGTAACTTATCTTCTTACTTTGGGCCCGAGTGATCGTACCGGTTGCGCGCGAGTCTTGAGAAGTTAGGGTTCGCGAGGTCCCAACGACACCAAGATCATTCATTACTTTAACATGGAGCCTCCCCGTGGGTCGAAAGGTTGGTACGATACCCTTAACTTGTCTTATAAGTTTCACTTGTCTTATTGTGTGTATGCAGTATGACTTATCACTACATAACATCACAATTTCGTAATTCATGATCGTAAATCATAATCATACGCGAATCGTAAATCATTATCATACTTGACTTGAAGGTGATTAAACAACATAATTTATATATTGCATACATCACACATTAATCATATCATCCTCATCATAACATTTCACATCATGTCATAACATGACACATCACATCATCACATATAACAGTGAAACAAATCATTGAAACAAATCATTGATCATGCATTTTCATAAATTTTATGAAAATATTTAAAATTAATTTATTTTTAAAAATATTCATACTGTAGGCGAGATTCCTACTTACCTGTATCAGTGAAGTAGACTCCCCTATCAATTCAGAGTTCCTCTTTCTCTACTAAATAAATCTTCCTTTTTCTCTACTAAATAAATCTGTATAAACACCCATTAAGAGTTTGTGAGAATTTTCCTTTTTAGGCTATTAAATCTTAGCATAACCATAAGAATTTGATCATTTTGTTAGATCACAAATTCCTTTATCAACCAGTCATGAGCTGTCCCATTTCTATTATAAGGATTTATTTTACTAAATCCTCATAATATTCAAGCTTTTCCTTAATTGCCATTTGTTCATATCTATGTTGATACTTAATTAATTTCACAATAATTAATTAATTATCCATTGTCATTTATACCGTGAGACATTAATCTACTAAACTAGTCACTTTTAAATTTATGATTCTTATCTCAAGTCCAAATTGGGCTTGTTTTAAATCCATTTAATGGGTTCATAATTATTTTTAAGCTCGTAAGCCCAAAATGACATCATAATGTCATATACATTTTACCGATAGATTGTGTTCCGCATGGCATTTTAGACTGAAATGGGTGTTGGACCCATGCCTAACATTGTGGCATTAAGGTTCTATCGTATCGGGATTTTATGCTTGCCGAAATAATGTTCAATTGAAAACTATTAAAGTTTGTCTTTGAAATTCTTTCCCACTTAACTTGGAATTTCAAATTAAAATCGCTCTATAAAATAATACCTAAAATTGTTAACCCAATAAATCTTGGGCTCATATAACCTTTCAAAAGTACTGTAATTTCTTGGTTTAGTGAAAAGTCAAATCTTAAGGTCACACGATCTTTGTTTGTAAAAACTGGTACCGGTGAAGTAATTTTGGAAGATTTATATGAAATCGTTTATTAAACACAAATTTTCTTTTAAATTTTTTCCTTGTAAAAGTCACTTGTTTTTAAATGTGTGTTTGTATAATTTTCTTGTTTGTTTTAAAAGTAACAATTACCATTTTTCTTTGGCAAAATTGCTTCACGGTTAAAACTTTGAAATTTTTACCAATTAAAAGTTTTGACTATTTTTATGTCCAAATTTAAAGTCCAATTTAAAAGTAGTATTTCATGAAAGTTCTCCATTTTGTTGCAAACTTAAACTTTTATGTTTGGAAAAATTGTAATGCGGTCTCAAAATGACCCGAAACTTAAAAACATTTTTCTACGCTTTTGGACTGTTTTGGAAAACTGTCTATAACTATATTTTAGAGGCAGATTTTGGAGAAAATTTCTTCACAAAAGTTGTTCCTCTCGTCAAAATATAAAACTTTCATGTTTGGCAAAATATAAAATTCGAAACCGAAGTAGCCCAAAAATAGCAAAACAGTTCCAGCAGTGCTGGAACTGTTGGCAGTTTTTTGCAAACTGCATTTAAGCAGTTTTTGGGGCTGCCTTTAGGCAGTTTTTGGACAGTTTTTAGGCAATCCAATAAAACTGCTCGGAAAGCCTAGTTAGAGTCAAAACTGTGTTTTTTCGTAGTCACGAGTTTTTGTTCAAAACGTCAAAAACTAAAAGTTCCGTGTTTGGTAAAGTTTTATAAATCGATTCTAAGGCCTCCGTTTATGAGTTCAAAGTTTGTGGAAAAATTTTCCACGAACCAAAACTTACAAAAACATAATTCTAACACATAAATACTAACTTTTTACATGACATACAAGCACAAACTTAACTAATTAACACATAAATTATTATTACAACATATCTTCTCACCCAATCATCAAATCTCTCATTAACTTATAAACTTTATCCTTGAGAAATTTAAGGAAAAGCTTAGATTGCTTACCCTTGATGACAACTCTTAGGTGGGTGATTTTAAAACTTTTGTCTCCTCTCTTTTCTTCTTCTTGAACCAACACTAAGACAAAACTTTTTCATGTGAAAAATCTAACATATTTTGGCCATCACATATATACTATCTAGGCAACATGTTTTCTTTTCTTTGCTAAGGAAAATGGAAAGAAAGAAAAGGTGTAGATATTACCTTAATCCCAATGTTCTAAAATTTCCACTATGTTTATCTTCTTCTTCTAAGTAGGAGTAGATCTTGAGTTGGGATAATGATGTGAAGTGTTTAAGAAAATAGCTTGATGTGAGCTTGATCTTTGCTTGGTTTTTGAAAGGAGTTTTGAAGCACAAAACTTTCTTCTTGAAACCACTTGGCATGCACGGTGGAGGAAGAAAAGAAATGGGAATTTTTTTTCTTTTTTTGTCACTTGGGAGCTTGGGGTACTTGGTGGAAAGACTTGGAACAAGTGAAGACAAAAATAGCTCTTCCTTCTTTGAAGCTTGTTTGCTCGGTGGAAAGGATGGATGTAGTGGGATAATTTAATATTTTTTTTTTCTTGTCTTGGAGGCTTCGGTGGAAGTGGAGAAAAGCAAATGGAGAGAACTCTTACTTTTTTTGATTCGGTGGTGGAACTTGAAACAAATGGGGAGAAAATTTTTCTTTTCTTGGAAGCAAGCTCACCCGATGGGACAAGAGGGAATAAATGAAAACAAGACAAATTTGATTTAACTAGGCTTAACAGTCCCCCAAGTTGGCGCCATCATGAAGTGGGATGGAGTGTTAGGTAAAAACTTAATTGATTACTTAAGGTACAATGATGATAATGGAAGCACATTTTATGGGTACTTTGGCCTTTCTTGTAAGAAAAGCTTAAGTAAGTAAATTTTACACTACCAGTAATAATTAACATAACTGACAGGAAATTTTTATTACCTGATAGGTCTTCTTTATTTTTCAAATACTGTGATACATTGATCGCAGCATGAACCGATAACAATCAAAGTTTAATTGCGTATTTGTTTTTTACTGCATTAAGTCTAAAAATTAATTTTAAACTTAATAAAAATCCAAGTGTGACTTTTTCAGTATCTAAATTCTGTAATGACATAGTTTTTAATAATGTCACTATTAGAGTTTGCATAGTATTTTTTGTCATTACGGCTATTCGCGTAGCTCCATTTTTGACTAATTTGGCAATTAAGGATTAATTTGCGTTAGAGTGTTTCTTGATACACTGCTAACTTAATATTGTACTTGAAACTTCTCATAATTAAATTCTCAAGTTCTTTACAGATAAATTCTTCCGTCATAGTAACGGTTGAATTTATCAATTCATTTATTAAATATCGATAGTTAATTATCTTAACTATAGAATCCATTATAGAAATTTTGAAATATTTGTATATTAATTCCATAAATTCTTTACTCACAAAATTCATACATAATGTGTCGAGGAAAATCCTTGATTTAAATATGTAAATTGCATTATTTAATTCTAGGATTTTTCTCGGTCATTACACACACACACATATATATATATATATATATATATATTTTTTAAAGGTAAAACATATGTTTACTTCTTGTTTTTTCAAAGATCTTGTCTTCCCCATTTTGGCTACCGGCTTTATCTCCTTTATCCCGTCATTGCTTTTTAAATGAAAACTTTTCGGCTTGTTTCTTCTTTTATCCTTACCCTTACGTTTATAATTGGTATGGTTATTGTTATTGTTATCGTTATTATTAGGGTTTTTTTTTTTTTTTTTGCACATTTATCTTAGAAACTTTCATGTTTTTGTAAAATTAAAGTGGTCTTTAAATTTTTTTTTTTGGCAATTAAGTCCTTAAACTTAACAAAATATGACAATCAAGTTCTAATCACAAACTTTCTTCAAACTTAGGACAAAAAACGATCAAGTGAAATGCACATGACCCATTTAAAATACCTATATACCTCATTTGAAAGTAATAAAAGTAAACTATTCAATTTTATGCCAAAAAAAAAAAGAAGAAAAAAGAAAATAAAAATATCATTTTTTATATTTTTTAACAATTTTGTTGGCTTATATTTATATTTTAGTTATTGTGATGCTTGAAATTCAACACATTTCCTTCTAAATAGGTTATGTGTTTCTCACGTTATTATTTTTCGTCTTAATTTTGACAAACATTTGTGATAAGAGACTTAATTTCTACACTTAACTAAGTTTAGGGACCTAATTACTACGAAAAAAATACATTACAAAAGCCTAAAGTTTAGGAGATAAATGTACTAAAAACCTTTATAATTATTAGTTGTTATGATTCTTTGGGAGGACCATACATTAGCATGAAATTTATTTATTCCTAACTATTGTTAACCTTTTGTTCTTCTTTTTGATGATGGAAGATGACAGAGGTCTTGCCACTTTTTACTTGCAAAAGAATCTATAATGAAATTTGTTAACTCTAGCGGCTTTATTTTTTTTACTGTACAAGATTTTCCTCATTTGAGTCTTTCCCCTCTCTTCCTTTGTTTGCTACACTTCTTTTTATTTATTTATTTTTATTTCCTTTTCTTTTCCTTCTTGCTGGTATCGTTCATTGTGCCTTTCTTTTCAACTTTTTTATCCGTTCTTCTCTCATGTTTTTCCTTCTATCTTTTCACGCCTTCTCTCACTATTCTCCCTCTCTTCATTTGGACTATAGAGCCTGTGGATATGGCCTGGCCTTCTTTCTTTTGTTTCTCCCTCTCTCCTTATTTGTGTTTGGATACTCATAGACCGTTTGAAAAGAGCAGTTGAAATCATCAGTTATAATTATAAATAGTGTAAAAGCTTTCATCTATAGGTTTGTGTGCGAGAAGCTTGTGTGGATAACTAGTTATTGGACTTTAGAAGGTCCCAAGAGAAAAAATTATAATATTGTATCTTTATTGCACTGGTTTAAACTACAATTCAAACTATTTCTTTTACAATATTTTCTTTTGGAAAAATTTAAATTTCTATTCAAATCTACAAGTTTGTGTGGGAGAAGCTTGTGGGAGAAGGTTGTGTGGATAACTGGCTCTTGGACTGTAGGATACCCCAAGAGAAAATATTATAAATATTGGGCCGTTTCTTTCGCTAGTTCAAAACACAATTTAAACTGTTTTGTTATAGTGTTTTTTTTTTTCCAAAAACAATTAAATTTCTATTCCGACCTTTGAAATAATCACGTCTGATAGTATTTTTACTATATAAAAAGATACATTTAACTTTTATTGTATTACAACTTTATTACATAAGGATATAGGAACCATAGTCCCAGTGGTTTGCACACTATAAATAAAGGTACTGCACGACTAATGCCACACATAAGATGATAAGAGACACTTGGACACACTTTCATGACATCAGAGCGATAAAACTGATGATGAAATTGTTAATAAATGATGAAATTTTTCACGGCAATTCGCGAAGACCGTTGTTTTATACCCGTTAAAAAGTGTAAAAAACTTTGACCTTGACAAAATGAGAAAAAGATGTAAATACAAAATATGAAGACCTTTTTTTTTTAATTTTGTATTGGAAGAACATTAATTAGATTACTTGGACCAAAGTAGCGGTCTTATTTTAACCTCAGAAGCACCACCCAAGGCCTTAGACGGCAATCACTCCTCAGCAGAATTGAATCGATGATCCTTCCTTTTAGGGAAAAAGAATTGAATTGAATAAAATTATGAAGGCTTTGTGAGCTTCACCATTCTGAATTGAAAAAAGAAAAAGAAAAAAAAAGACATATCTTTTAAAAGGAACATGTAATTTGAAATATAGTTTCACAAGCAGGAGACATTCTTTTCGGCCTAAAAGTTTGTCGTCTAAATTCAAAAAAAAAAAAAAAAAAAAGGATTTGAAAATCTGTAGAACTTCCGTCGTATAGTCATAGAAGGACACGTAATTAAGATTAGCTTTTTCACAATTAATTTTGTTTATTGATCAACGGCTTGTGGTTTTGTTCTATAGATTGGTGTCATTGAAGGAAATATTTGCCGTTAAAGAAAATACCGCACGTAGTTTGATTATCAAAATTTCCTATCGTTTAAAGAGAAAAGACGTTATTTTTCTTTCGAGTATTCCTTCGTTAGACATTAATTAATATGTTGACTTGTCGTTTCTCATTTCTTGTCGTTCAAATCATAAAGACAACTACTCGTCAGCTATATAACAGGAAGTTTGATGGTGTTTTCAATGGATAAAGACCGTCGTTTCAACATCAAATTTTGTTGTTGTTTATTGTTGTGAATGGCATGTAAGTGGTGTTTGGCTAAGGTTGATATAAACTACAAACTCAGTTATGAACAGTATAAAGCTCTCACATGTTATAATAAAAAATAATAAAAAAAAAATTGCTACAGTATAAAGCTCTCACATGCTACAGTAAAAATGGTTCCTATCAATGATTTCCACCACTAACCAAACACTCGGGTGGTCTCTACTCGACAATTTCCGGTTGTTATAGAAATAAAAACAAGGTCTATTTGAAAGGGACATCTAGCTTATAAAGTTGTACTTCAATAGTCTTTTATATTTATATATATATATATATATATTATTTTGTGACATATATAAAATATTTACAAACTAGAGTCATATTTTAATTTAATAAACATAATTGAGTCATTTGTTTTATTAACCCTTTTTTTTTTTACTACAATTTACAGCACCGTAAATCTTTTATCTTTTTGTCGTGACTTTTTCTTTTTTTTTTTTTTCTTTTCCTTTTTGGGGTAATGTCTAACCTTTTTCTCCGCTGTTAGTTGCGTTTTAAACGCCAACTTTTCTGCTTGCTTTGTTTTAGTGATGGACTACAAGTACAATCTTGAAGAATTTAACATTAATTCATAGTTTTCTGGACAAAACATCAATGCAAATATCAATTTACATAAATGTTTCACAGATATAGTTTCTATACTGTCACTGTAGATGTCTATCTATTTTTTTTTTTACCTAGAAGTAGATCTATTCCGTCGATGGAGAGTCCACCTTGACGTAGATGTAGGTGGTAGTTAGTCCACCCGGATCAAGTACTGTATGGTGGATGACTCGGATTTTTATGGTTTTGTTTGTTTGACTTTTTTCCCCTTAAACTTGACTCTTCTTGTAAAATTTGGCAGATTGAATGTGAACGTGAAATGAGTTGGTCGACTTGCTAATTGGCTTGATCTAGTTGGGAGATTCTGGAGAGTGGAAACAAACTGAATAGGAGCTCTCGGTTTTTATCCCTCTTGTGCTGGACATTGTTTCCCTTTTGTGAAACCTTACTTTTTTTTTTCTAAACAGGTTGTAGAGTCACCAAGCATGATGACTGCCTCTTATTCAAAAATTCACAATTTTTTTTTTTTTTTTTTTTTTTACTTCGTCCTAGAATTTATACTACACTTGCTCTACCAACTAAGAATTTTAATAGTCAACAACACAATATATATCTTGATCTTTTAAATTTAGGAGATTTCTTCGTTGGACACTGATGTCTATGAAAAAAAAAAGAGAAGACCAGATTTAACGATGAGCCCTATCAATAATCCTCATTGAAAAAAAATCCTTAAATTTATTTTTTTTTCTTTAATTATGATAAGAAATAATTAAGATGATGGAAATCGAACCTAGAAGTTAAATGAACAATATTCCTGTCACAATCATCCCCGTCAGGATATTTCTTTGATGCTGCAAAGTGTGGCCACTAGATTTGCAATAGATTTTGTTGATGAGAACACAAACTTTGTAATTTATTAAGATTTATAGGGCAATTGGTAAGTTGATTAGAAGCAATTAACTATAGTGTAAAGCTCTTAGTAGCTATAATAAAAAGCAAAAATTAATTGCTACACGATAAAGCTCTTACGTGCTATAGTTTTTAGAACAAAATTTTTAGTTCTAACAAGTTTAGGTTCAATTTTAATGTTGATCATCAATTCACGAGGATTGAATCTCAACCCTTAGATAATTTATGTGAAAATGTGTTTATATAAAGGATTTAGAATTTACAATTCGTGGGGTTTAAAAGTCGTTTTGAACATGTGAGCTTACATAATATGTGTTTGGTACGTGAAATAAATAAATGGTTCAAAATAATGAGAATGATTTAAAACAAATAAACTGCTAATTTTGAGAACTTGACCCCTTATAAATTCTAACTATTTTGAACCATTCTCTACAATAAAAACCCTTTTTCAATATTGCCAGTTTACCAAATATCTTAATTGTATGATTAGAAAGTATGAACAAAGAAATTTGGTTGAAATCCAAAGAATCTTTTCAACCTTTTAGTTCATCAAAATAGTATCACCTTATTTAAATGCAAATTACGTCTTAACGTATATATTTATGCCGGAAGACGAATCTTTAAGAGAGAACAAAGAACAAAAAAAAAACATAAATTTTACTTTTAGAAAAATGTAAAGAAAGTAGAAGTTAATTAATTACATTATTAATTATCAAAGACAACTTTACTTTTATTTATGACTTTCTTACATCATCCTAGAGAGCTATATATACATAATAGCTCTGAGTTTGCACACCACACAGACAAAAGTGCGCAATAAATATTGCGACACATACAAAATGAGTGATAAAACTAATTTCATCATATAGGAAGACATATATTTTTCATTTGCAGCTATTTATTACACCCGTAGCACACCGTAAACAAAAGTATAAGGTTGACACTGACACATAGGAGAAAGTACGTACACACAAAGACGACTGATAAAACTGATAAATCTTAAAATATAACAAACATATTGTAGTCTCGAAATTTGTACTCTGGACCCGTAAATTTCATCTTTAAATTTCAAGACGAAACAACCATATGGATCCCTTGCAATTCGGTGTTACCGGCTACACATTCAAAAGACTTGCATGTGAGGCCCCAACAACATTCCATTACTGCAACGCCCGCAGGGCCACAATACTTACCAAGTGGTTGACACGGACCTTGTTTACACGTTCCTGACCAGTCTGTAATCCCTGGGTTACGATCACATTCAAGGTTACCGCAACACCAAGTGGCTAAGTCGCAATATTCTCCGAGTCCAGCGCAGTTGGGTTGCGGCTCCTTCAGCTTCCTGTTGGGCAAGTTGCTATCATTAGAATCTGCATGAGCATATGAAACCATGCAACTCGCTGCTACAATTAAAACAAATAACACCCACATTACAAGTTGTTGCAAAGTAATATTCTTAGTACCCGCCATCTCTCTATTTTTTTTTTTATTGTTTTTATTTTTTCTTAGTGTCTTTGATCTCTAAAAACCTTTAAGCCCGTTGTATTTATAGCCAGCACCTATGATCTATTTATTACAAAAGAGAACGTTGAGAAATAATTGAAAAGCAATATGTGGCAAGAAAGTTAAATCAAAATAATTGAAAAGCTACATGTAGCAAGAAAGTTAAACCAAAATAATCCAAAATTAATACTAGAAACATGCATGTCTCTAAAGTTGGCTGGCCCATATCATGATAATGGGAAATATTTGTGCATTTTTAATTTTTTTTTGAAGTTCATATCTAATCTGTATAATTGTGATGCTTGGTGTCATTCTTCATGATTTCTTTTGATATGTGCACGCTTGTACGCAAAATGAATATGCAACCATATATAGATGTCATATATGAATATCTGATTATATAGCCTGATTTTAGTTGTCCATTCACTTCATTTTATTTAAAAAAGATGCCATTTCTTTTGTCTTTCCTTTTTTTAGTAATATCTTCTACCCTCTATTTTATAAAATTCCTTTTTATACTAATTTTTATTAGATTTTAACTCTAGAATTATCCAATATCACCAATAACTCTATATAATTTTATATGACTATGCTCGGATGATATCTCAGTTATAAATCTTTGAGTAAGGTAAGGTGATAACCTTAAAAAAAAAACAAAAAAAAAAAAAAAATTTCACAAAATTTGAAAGAAGTATTGGATTCACAAAATTTGAACCGCACATGTATGTGAGAGTTTTACATTGTAATGCCGTAGGTTCAATTTAGTTATTGTTTTGAAATATTGATTTTTGGGGCAAAAAATCCTAAATATCTTGTCCATATTTTTCTAGTATAATCATAATTCATCTATAACGTATCAAATACCTAAAATTATTGCCTTCATAAATATTCACAAATAGTTAATGTCAGGGCATGTATAGTTAGCTGGACTCGTATCCTGTCTAAATTCTAATGTCTCAAAAAGTGTCTAACTAATTATTTCATGACATATAATTTAATTAAGAGCATGTAAAACTCAATTAAAACACTATTTTAAACTTTTTAAATAATATATTATGAAAAAATAGACACCATTTGACCATCAAAATTGAATTAAGGATTTGAATCTAGTTAGCTTGGTATTTCAAACGAAAAAAATCAGTCATTGAGATTGACTCCTTTATTTGGTACAATGGTTCAAACTTATTAGTTGAACTATTCATTGTGTAAATCTCTGAACAATTACAATATAAAACAAATAAAAACTATAGTTTAAACTTCTCACATATTATAATATTTTAAACTAAAAATGGTTCAAACTGAATTATTTGTTTGAACTATTCAATCAACTTTAATATAACATAGTCGCTTAACTCAATTATTTCCTTATAAATAAAGAAAATTGTTCCCTACACTAGACTTTCCATAATCTCTTTTCCTTGTTGCCACCATCATTAGCTAGATTATAGACCCGCATATTCCAACATGGTAGTTATCTGCCTCCCTGGTATTTGGAAATATCCTTTCACATCAAAATAATAATAATAATAATAATAATAAAGACAAATCCTATCAATTTTCCTTTCTATCTCAACTAACACCAGATTGTTACTACTTTGTTGCAGTAACATAACAATTTTGTTAGAGCATTAGAACACTGCAACTTGTTATGATATATGGGTATGATTTAAATAGTTATCTTTTCAATGAGTAATTAATATGATAATTGATCCAAAAACACAAAATGATTAAATTTGTATCATGCCTTATCATCAATTATTATTAAATTGTACTTCTTTTAATTAATTAGAAGTATAATCATTAAAAATGTACCGATTGAAAAAGTTCTTATACATATACATACATAAATTCATATATATATATACACACACACACACTTCCGACGACAACAAAACTAGGCAAAGCTTTGCAATTGCCAATCGTTGCAATTTTCAATTAAATAAAAGCAAACCAAAAAACAAAATCAAAATTCAATTGAATGAAATGAACCGAATATTAAATCAATTGCGATGAAATGAAGCAGGAATTACAACTCAACGTGGAAGTTGTTGACAATCACAAAACAAAACAATAAACACAACGTGGCCACACTTATAGTCGAGAGTATACGACCATCCTATTTGAATTTTTATTTTTCTTTTGATCTAATATGTATATTTTGTTTAAATTTATATATAGTTCACCACTCTCAAAAATATTCAATTATATTTCTACCCTCTTCACTTATTTTTCTGGTTCTGTCTCTATCAACAAAATTTTTGTATTGAAAAGAAAATAAAAAAGGATTTTTTGACCTTTTCGCAAAAGAATTGGAAATAAATTACTGCAATCTCTCTAACGTTTTATATTGTAGCCTTCTACCTATATTAATGGATTGACACATGTTTTCTTTTAATATTTTATTCTTGTAGCCTTATATATATTTTAAAATGTATCTATATAATTATTATGGATTATTATATAGAAAAGAAATGTAACAAGGAAAATACGCGCGCAAACACTAGTTATATGATAAATATATATGATATATATCCTATGGGTTATTTTCATCATAGGTCCCCAAACTTTCTACTTTTAATATTTAGGTCAACATTGTAAGAATTTAGGCACTTAAGTTTCCAAACTCTTAATCTATTGACACCTATGTCCGAGTTTTAAGAATTTGGATATTAAAGTCCTAAACTCTTAATTTGTTAGCACCGTGAGTACTCATTTTAAGAATTTGGATATTAAAGTCTTAAACTCTTAATTTATTGCGACTGTTTGTCTCCTTCATTTTTTTGCTATTAAATGCTATACGAGATGACAAGATTTTGAGGCTTTATGGTTCTTTAAGTCTCAAAAAATATTTTTTTTAATAAAAAAGTCCCCAAGGACATATATTTTTGCATTTTTACATAAGCAATAAGAAATTATACTTTCAAAAAATGAGAAAAAAAAAAGCTTTTGGGAACTTTCTGTTTTATATATATATATATATATATATATATATTTGTGTATGTTTTTTGAACATAAGGAACAAAAAGCCTAAAAATTTTGATATCTCTTATGGTATTTAATAATAAAAACATGGTGGGGACCAACAATACCAATAACCTAAAAGTTAGGAAACCTGGATATCCAATTCTTAAAATGGAGATCTATGTGCCAACAGATTAAAAGTTTAGATACTTAAATGTCTAAATTCTTAAAATAAAGACATAAGTGCTCAAGACTATAAAATTTGAGGACATGTGATGCAAAAACTACTAAATATATATATATTAACGAGTTATATGATAAACACAAACACATGATTCACACTTCTTCCAAAGTATTGTATTAACGAGCGTGGAAAGTAGTCTGTAAAATTCCGGCCCGTCACTCCATATAATCTAACTTCAATAAAATTTTAAACATAAAAAATGAGTTCAAACATTGTAATATATAAGAGTTTTATTTTTGCTTTATACCATAACTTAAAAGAGCTTTACATCAATGTGAGTGGTTCAAACTCATAAGTTTAAAGTTATTTGTCAAAAACAAATTGTAAATGTACAGTAATTTCATTCTGTTTAACTATCTACTAGATTACTTACATTAGGTCCGTACATCGTTTACAAGCCAAAGTTTGATAACGTTTATACTGTTACGACAAGTGGTTTATGCATCACATGTACGTCGTTGTACCTCTGCAATATTAACAACATTTTAAAGTACTTTTTTCTTAATTGCTTTGTCGAGCTTTATTAATAATGCTGACTAAATTCAAGTGTGTGGTTTACAGGTTCCAAACCAGTGAGTAATTCCCAAATTGTGGTCACACTAAAGGGTAGCAAAACTAATTGGCCAGGTCACAATAAGCACCAAATATCACCCTCACTAACTGGAATAATTACATGCGCATTTAGTCCATAGATTCTAATTACAGTTTAAACTATTTGACTACAGTATTTTTTCTCAAAAAGGTTTAAATTTTTGTTTAAACTTTACGTTCAAATATATAAACCCTATCAGGTGGTACATTTTCTTAGCTCCTCTCTCAGTCTTTGTGCCTGCTCTGTTCTGATATTAAAATTCCCTTTACCTCTATGTAATTGTTAAAAGATAATCGTTAAGTAAAAAAAACACACGAGGAATATATGTACTTTCGAAAAATAAAAACCATGAATATGTTTATGGAAGCTAGCTGGTACATAAGAGACATCTTTTGTTTAAAAAAAAAAATTGATTTTAATGGTAAAACATCTTTTTACTCCTTGCTTTTGCAAAGATCTTGCCCTCCCCATCTTGGCTAATGGCTTTATCTCCCATTTTCTCCTAAAAAAAATTCATTTTTTACTTCTTGCTTTTGCAAAGATCATGTGTTCCCACGTTGGCCATGGCTTTATCTCTCATTCTCTCTTGTCAGTCGCTTTTTAAATGATTCAAAAATAAAGAGCATGAATATATTTACGCAAGCTGGCTGGCACATGAGAGACATCATTTCTTTAAAAAAAAATTGATTTCAAAGGTAAAACATCTTTTTACTTCTTGCTTTAGCAAAGATTTGGCCTTTTTAAATGATTCAAAAAATAAAGACCATGAATATGTTTATGGAAGCTAGCTGGCAGTTAATAGACATCTTTTGTTTCAAAAAATTTGATTTTAATGGTAAAACATCTTTTTACTCCTTGCTTTTGCAAAGATCTTGCCTTCCCCATCTTGGCTAATGACTTTATCTCCCATTTTCTCCAAAAAAAAAAAAAAAATCATTTTTTACTTCTTGCTTTTGCAAAGATCTTGCGTTCCACGTTGGCCCTTGGCTTTATCTCCCATTTTCTCTTGTTAGTCGCTTTTTAAATGATTCAAAAAATAAAGAGCATGAATATATTTATGCAAGCTGGCTGGCACATGAGAGACATCTTTTCTTAAAAAATAAATTGATTTTAAAGGTAAAACATCTTTTTACTTCTTGCTTTAGCAAAGATTTGGCCTTTTTAAATGATTCAAAAAATAAAGACCATGAATATGTTTATGGAAGCTAGCTGGCACTTAATAGACATCTTTTGTTTAAAAAAATTTGATTTTAATGGTAAAACATCTTTTTACTCCTTGCTTTTGCAAAGATCTTGCCTTCCCCATCTTGGCTAATGGCTTTATCTCCCATTTTCTCCTAAAAAAAATTCATTTTTTACTTTTTGCTTTTGCAAAGATCTTGCATTCCCACGTTGGCCCATGGCTTTATCTCCCATTTTCTCTTGTCAGTCGCTTTTTAAATGATTCAAAAAATAAAGACCACGAATATCTTTATGGAAGCTAGGTGGCACTTAATAGACATCTTTTGTTTAAAAATATTTGATTTTAATAGAAAAACATCTTTTTACTCCTTGCTTTTGCAAAGATCTTGCCTTCCCCATCTTGGCTAATGGCTTTATCTCCCATTTTCTCCTAAAAAAAATTTATTTTTTACTTCTTGCTTTTGCAAAGATCTTGCGTGCCCACGTTGGCCCATGCCTTTATCTTCCATTTTCTCTTGTCAGTCGCTTTTTAAATGATTCAAAAAATAAAGAGCATGAATATATTTATGGAAGCTGGCTGGCACATGACAGACATCTTTTCTTTAAAAAAAAATTGATTTTAAAGGTAAAACATCTTTTTACTTCTTGCTTTAGCAAAGATCTGGCCTTTTTAAATGAATCAAAAAAATAAAGACCATGAATATGTTTATAGAAGCTAGCTGGCACATAATAGAAATCTTTTCTTTAAAAAAATTTGATTTTAATAGTAAAACATCTTTTTACTCCTTGCTTTTGCAAAGATCTTGCCTTCCCCATCTTGGCTAATGGCTTTATCTCCCATTTTCTCCTAAAAAAAATTCATTTTTTACTTCTTGCTTTTGCAAAGATCTTGCATTCCCACGTTGGCCCATGGCTTTATCTCCCAATTTCTCTTGTCAGTGGCTTTTTAAATGATTCAAAAAATAAAGAGCGTGAATATATTTATGGAAGCTTACAGGCACATGAGAGACATCTTTTCTTTAAAAAAAATTGATTTTAAAGGTAAAACATCTTTTTACTTATTGCTTTAGCAAAGATTTGGTCTTTTTAAATGATTCAAAAAATAGAGAACATGAATAAGTTTATGGAAGCTAGCTAGCACTTAATAGACATCTTTTGTTTAAAAAAATTTGATTTTAATGGTTAAACATCTTTTTACTCCTTGCTTTTGCAAAGATCTTGCCTTCCCCATCTTGGCTAATGGCTTTATCTCCTATTTTCTCCTAAAAAAAATTCATTTTTTACTTCTTGCTTTTGCAAAGATCTTGTGTTCCCACGTTGGCCTATGGCTTTATCTCCCATTTTCTCTTGTCATTCGCTTTTTAAATGATTCAAAAAATAAAGAGCATGAATATATTTATGGAAGCTGGCTGGCACATGAGAGACATCTTTTCTTTAAAAAAAAATTGATTTTAAAGGTAAAACATCTTTTTACTTCTTGCTTTAGCAAAGATTTGGCCTTTTTAAATGATTCAAAAAATAAAGACCATGAATATGTTTATGGAAGCCAGCTGGCACTTAATAGACATCTTTTGTTTAAAAAAATTTGATTTTCAAGGTAAAACATCTTTTTACTCCTTGTTTTTGCAAAGATCTTGCCCTCCCCATCTTGGCTAATGGCTTTATCTTCCATTTTCTCCTAAAAAAAATTCATTTTTTACTTCTTGCTTTTGTAAAGATCTTGCATTCCCACGTTGGCCCTTGGCTTTATCTCCCATTTTCTCTTGTCAGTCGCTTTCTAAATGATTCAAAAAATAAAGACCATGAATATGTTTATGGAAGCTAGCTGGCAGTTAATAGACATCTTTTGTTTCAAAAAATTTGATTTTAATGGTAAAACATCTTTTTACTCCTTGCTTTTGCAAAGATCTTGCCTTCCCCATCTTGGCTAATGACTTTATCTCCCATTTTCTCCAAAAAAAAAAAAATCATTTTTTACTTCTTGCTTTTGCAAAGATCTTGCGTTCCACGTTGGCCCTTGGCTTTATCTCCCATTTTCTCTTGTTAGTCGCTTTTTAAATGATTCAAAAAATAAAGAGCATGAATATATTTATGGAAGCTGGCTGGCACATGAGAGACATCTTTTCTTAAAAAAAAATTGATTTTAAAAGTAAAACATCTTTTTACTTCTTGCTTTAGCAAAGATCTGGCCTTTTTAAATGATTCAAAAAATAAAGACCATGAATATGTTTATGGAAGCTAGCTGGCACTTAATAGACATCTTTTGTTTAAAAAAATTTGATTTTAATGGTAAAACATCTTTTTACTCCTTGCTTTTGCAAAGATCTTGCCTTCCCCATCTTGGCTAATGGCTTTATCTCCCATTTTCTCCTAAAAAAAATTCATTTTTTACTTCTTACTTTTGCAAAGATCTTGCATTCCCACGTTGGCCCATGGGTTTATCTCGCATTTTCTCTTGTCAGTCGCTTTTTAAATGATTCAAAAAATAAAGAGCATGAATATATTTATGGAAGCTGGCTGGCACATGAGAGACATCTTTTCTTTAAAAAAAAATTGATTTTAAAGGTAAAACATCTTTTTTCTTCTTGCTTTAGCAAAGATTTGGCCTTTTTAAATGATTCAAAAAATAAAGACCGTGAACATGTTTATGGAAGCTAGCTGGCACTTAATAGACATCTTTTGTTTAAAAAAATTTGATTTTAATGGTAAAACATCTTTTTACTCCTTGCTTTTGCAAAGATCTTGCCTTCCCCATCTTGGCTAATGGCTTTATCTCCCATTTTCTCCTAAAAAATTTCATTTTTTACTTCTTGTTTTTGCAAAGATCTTGCGTTCCCACGTTGGGCCATGGCTTTATCTTCCATTTTCTCTTGTCAGTCGTTTTTTAAATGATTCAAAAAATAAAGAGCATGAATATGTTTATGGAAGCTGGCTGGCACATGAGAGACATCTTTTCTTTAAAAAATAATTGATTTTAAAGGTAAAACATCTTTTTACTTCTTGCTTTAGCAAAGATTTGGCCTTTTTAAATGATTCAAAAATAAAGACCATGAATATGTTTATGGATGCTAGCTGGCACTTAATAGACATCTTTTTACTCCTTGCTTTTGCAAAGATCTTGCCTTCCCCATCTTGGCTAATGGCTTTACCTCCCATTTTCTCCAAAAAAAAAAATCATTTTTTACTTCTTGCTTTTGCAAAGATCTTGCGTTCCCACGTTGGCCTATGGCTTTATCTCTCATTTTCTCTTGTCAATCGCTTTTTAAATGATTCAAAAAATAAAGAGCATGAATATATTTATGGAAGCTGGCTGGCACATGAGCGACATCTTTTCTTTAAAAAAAATTTGATTTTAGAGGTAAAACATCTTTTTACTTCTTGCTTTAGCAAAGATCTGGCCTTTTTAAATGATTCAATAAATAAATACCATGAATATGTTTATGGAAGCTAGCTGGCACTTAAGAGATATCTTTTGTTTAAAAAATTTTGATTTTAATGGTAAAACATCTTTTCACTCCTTGCTTTTGCAAAGATCTTGCCTTCCCCATCTTGGCTATTGGTTTTATCTCTCATTTTCCCCTGTCAGTTGCATTTTAAATGTTTCAAAAAATAAGGACCAAGAATGTGTTTATGGAAAGTAGCTGGCACTTAAGAGGCATCTTTTGTTTTAAAAAAATTGATTTTAATGGTAAAGCATCTTTTTACTTCTTGCTTTTGCAAAGATGTTGCCTTCCCCATGTTGGCTAATGGCTTTATCTCCCATTTTCTCCTGTTAGTTGCTTTTTAAATGAAAACTTTTCAGCTTGTTTCTTCTTTTATTCTTGCCCTTACATTTATTATTGTTATGGTTATTGTTGTTTATCATTATTATCAGGGTTTTTGACACATTTATCTTTTAAATTTTACATGTTTTTGTAATGTAGTTTTAAAACTTTTTTTGATAATTAAGTCCTTAAACTTAATAAAATATGACAATTAAGTCCTAGTCACAAATATGCTTCAAAATTAGGACCAAAAATTATCAAATGGGACACACTTGACCTATTTAAAATACCTATGTACCTTATTTGAAACTAATAAGAGTAAAATTATTCAATTTTATGACTAGAAAAAGAAGAAAAAAGAAAATAAAATAAATCATTTTGTTGATTTTTTTAACAATTTTGTTGGCATATATGTATGTTAGGTTAATTACATAATTGTAACTTCTAATTTTAACTATTTTTTAATTTGTCTCTGTATTTTTAAAAACTACAAAGGTATCCTTAAAATTTTAAAAATTTATTTCACGTTCATCCTCATGAATATAAAAAATTTGGCAAAAAACATGACTACCCTTAAATAGTTATGATAAATATTTTTTATATTAAAACATAAAAAACCCTAAAACAAAACATCAAATCTCAAAAAAAAAAGATCTTAAATTGTATGACTTTTTAAATTTTTAAATTTATTTTTAAATTTTTGTTAAGAAGAAACATATATTTCATAAATAAATTAGATTTAGTCAAGTGTATTTTATCTTGTCTCTATGTTTTGTAAATTAAAAAAAGTCTATAAAAGATAAAATTGAAATAAGTTTTTTAAATTCTAAGAATAATTTTGTAGTTTTTGAAAACAGATGGACAAATTGATAAATAATGAAAACTAGGAGGTGTATTTATGTAACTAAACTCTATGTATATTTTAATTAATATAGTGCTCAAATTTCTTGGAATTCCCTTCTAAATATATTACATACTTCTCACGTGGTTGTTTTCCATCTTAATTTTGACAAACATTTGTGATAGGAAGTTGATTGCCATACTCAATCAACTTTAGAGACCCAATTGCTACGAAAAAATAGATAATTGGATAATTAATCTTGTGATAATCTGAAGTAGCTGTGAGTTCAATGATCATAGACGAAATCACACACAAGACATTTAACAGATAAATTTTAGTCTGTGAAGTGGTACAAATGCCCCAATTTCGGCCCTTAAGGCCAAAAAGAGAGAGAGAGAGAGAGAGACTTGCGCGTCAAAACAAACACTTGTGTGAGTGTGTGTGGCTACTTCATAGATCAAAACTCAAGAAACATGGTTCATTTAAGGAAAACTGTACATTGAAATTTAAATCTGAAGATGAAACCGTATTGGTATCTTGATGTAATGTAATTTCCTTAGTTCCTCTCCTTTTTCTTCTTGCCTACCCTATTATGATATCAAAATTTCTTTTACCTTTACACTGATTAAAATATAAAACGTCGAGTAATAGTTTAAAGATAATCGTTGGAAAATTTAAGAAAAAAAAAGAAAAGAAAACGACCAATGTGTTCTTTTCAAAATAAATAAATAAATAAGAGATGAATATGTTTTTGGAAACTAAGCTGGCACTCGAGAAACATCTTTTACATTTTTAAAAAAGGTGAAACATCTTTTTGAAAGCATTAGGTGTAGGCGCAAATCCCTGGTCATATTTATTTTTCACTTTAAAATTTAAGCAATCTTTTCATTTAAACTATCTTTAAAAAATAATTATTGGTACTATTGTTTTTCAAACAAATATTTACCGTAATTGTTATAAATAAATTAGTTTATTAGTGTAAATATTCATATTCTTAACACCCTCATGAATTGCATTATCTTTTTTTTAATTATCATTGATATTTGACATTCCATAACCTTTATGTAACCTTCCAATTAACACTTTATTAGTAGTTTTTTATTGTTGTAACTTATGGTTTGTTGCTTCTCCCACTTTATGATTCTTAACTTATATATATGGCTTTTGAGAGCTTGCATTTGTATACAATGAGACGATGTATAATAAGATAGTCTTTCTTTCTATTTTTCTTGTGTCTCTGTATTTTATGCTTTGTAATTTAGTTTTTTTGCATTTGTTTTATAACACATTGTCAACACAAGTTCTCTAATCATTTTGTTGCAAGAAAGGTTTAAAGGTTTTACAAGACTCGAAGAATCTTTTTACACTAACTTCAGTGATTGTAATTTATTATGTAGCATTGTATCTTATGATGAAGGGAATTTGGCATATTGGTAAGGTTAATTTTCACACTTAAACTTTTATGTTTGGAAAAATTGTAATGTGGTCTCGAAACGACCCGAAACTTAAAAACATTTTTCTACGCTTTTGGACTGTTTTGGAAAACTGTCTATAACTGTATTTTAGAGGCGGATTTTGGAGAAAATTTCTTCACAAAATTTGTTCCTCTCATCAAAATCTAAAACTTTTGTGTTTGGAAAAATATAAAATTCGAACCCAAAGTGGCCCAAAAATAGCAAAACAGTTCCAGCACTGCTGGAACTGTTGGCAGTTTTTTGCAAACTGCATTTAAGCAGTTTTTGGGGCTGCCTTTAGGCAGTTTTTGGACAGTTTTTAAGCAATCCAATAAGACTGCTCGGAAAGCCTAGTTAGAGTCAAAACTATGTTTTTTCGCAGTCATGGGGTTTTGTTCAAAACATCAAAAACTAAAAGTCCCGTGTTTGGTAAAGTTTTAAAAATCGATTATAAGGCCTCCGTTTATGAGTTCAAAGTTTGTGGAAAAATTTTCCACGAACCAAAACTTACAAAAACATAATTCTAACACATAAATACTAACTTTTTACATGACATACAAGCATAAACTTAACTAATTAACACATAAATAATTATTACAACATATCTTCTCACCCAATCATCAAATCTCTCATTAACTTATAAACTTTATCCTTGAGAAATTTAAGGAAAAGCTTAGATTGCTTACCCTTGGTGACAACTCTTAGGTGGGTGATCTTAAAACTTCTAGTTCCACTCTTTCTTCCTCTTGGATCAACACTAAGACAAAACTTTTTCATGTGAAAAATCTAACATATTTTGGCCATCACATATATACTATCTAGGC
Organism: Artocarpus heterophyllus; assembly: GCA_025403435.1. Lineage (NCBI taxonomy): Eukaryota > Viridiplantae > Streptophyta > Magnoliopsida > Rosales > Moraceae > Artocarpus > Artocarpus heterophyllus. The sequence goes on from CM046335.1 coordinate 2,879,573, forward strand.
AACATATTTTCTTTTCTTTGCTAAGGAAAATGGAAAGAAAGAAAAGGTGTAGATATTACCTTAATCCCAATGTTCTAAAATTTCCACTATGTTTATCTTCTTCTTCTAAGTAGGAGTAGATCTTGAGTTGGGATAATGATGTGAAGTGTTTAAGAAAATAGCTTGATGTGAGCTTGATCCTTGCTTGGTTGTTTCAAAGGAAATTAGGAAAGAAAATTCTTTTTTTTTTTTCTTTGAATGCACTTGTAGGCACGTTGATGAAGAAAAAAGTAGAAACTTTTCTTAGTGTTGCACGGGTAAAGAAATGAAGTGGGAAAGGATTGAAAAAAAAATGTCTATTGGCGTAGTCACATATTTATATGTATTGGCTTAATCTACTTACCCCTCTTAATTCATGCTTAATTAGACTCCTAAGTGGCTTTGACAACTTTAAAATATGCTAATCCTTTGCTAATGGTGGCCCCATAGGTGAGGCTGAGTAGAGTGTAAGTTTTGTTCTAATAATGGCAAAGGACAATCATCATGGGTGTAAGCTTAAATCAAGGGATTCTTGTCCTTTGCTTATGCTTGCAAGTTTCCCTTAACCAGGTAAGTTTTATACTGTCAGTAATAACTAACTTTGCTGACAAGAAATTTTATTACCTAATAGGTCTTCTTTTATTTTTCAAATACTGTAATACGCTAATCGCAATATGAACTGATAACGATCAAAGTTTAATCGCGTATCATTTTTAATTGCATTAAGTCTAAAAATTTATTTTAAACTTAATAAAAATCCAAATGTGACTTTTTTAGTGTCTAAACTCTGTAATGACATAGTTTTTAACAGTGCCACTATTAGAGTTTGTATAGTATTTTCTGTCATTACGGCTACTCGCGTAGCTCCATTTTTTACTAATTTGGCAATTAAAGATTAATTTGCGTTAGAGTGTTTCTCGATACACTGCTAACTTGATATTGTACTCGAAACTTCTCATAATTAAATTCTCAAGCTCTTTACAGATAAATTCTTTTGTCATAGTAACGGTTGAATTTATCAATTCATTTATTAAATTTCGATAGTTAATTAACTTAACTATAGAATCCATTATAGAATTTTTGGAATATTCATATATTAATTCCATAAATTCTTTACTCACGAAATTTATACATAATGTGTCGAGGAAAATCCTTGTTTTAAATATATAAATTACATCATTTAATTCTAGGATTTTTCTAGGTCATTACATCAGCGACTTCGTCGGATTACTGACGGTTGAGAAATACAAATTTACCCTATAATACAAAAATTCACTAGCGACTTTACCGGATCACAAGCTGCTAAGAAATACAATATTAATCTTGTAATATTATATTATAGTGTAAATACTATATTTCATCGGTGACTTCACCGGATTACCAGCGGTCAAGAAATACATTATTAACCTTATAATACTGTATTACCGTGTAAATAGCAAGTAATACTATATTACCGTGTAAATATAAAATTTATCAGCGACTTCGCTAGACGCCCGGCGGTTAAAAAATACAAAATTTTACATGCACTGTCGCCGAACATCACCGACAATAGATAAAAACCATATTTAGCTCTAAATATTTACATTTTTACATGAAAATTTCAATATTCCCACAAAACCAGATTATGCACACAACAAAACCCCTACTACATGCTCTAGCAGCGATCGCCAATGCTCCACCCTTGTCAAGCTCCTCTGACGACACTACCCTACTCCCTGACACCGAATGGAGCCGATCTTTGCAATGCTGCTAGTCACGCGCATCTCCAATTCTTGTCGGTGTTAGATCTTGAGAAGAAATGCTACGCCGCCACCGTGTCTCTCTTCCTCGTCCGTCATGCGTCGATCATCACAGCCATGTTCAATCAACTCAAAATCCAATAACAATCAAAACCTCGAAAGCTCTTGACCTAACTCCTTTGCAGTCGATAAGGAAAACGCTGCGACTATTCTTGATCACGATCGCGACTCCACCACAAAACCAATTTGCACTCGTCAGTGCTTCTTGTCGGGTCTTCATCATCTCTCTCTTCGCGATGCTTTGAGCTCGGCAAGGGTGAAGTGGACGCTGTGGCCAATGACTGGGTTAGGAGGTCAAAGCCGTGGCAGTCCAGTTTCCAAGCTCAGGGAAAGAAGAAGAGAGAGAAATGGGAAGTGGGAGAAACGAGAAGGAGAGAGAAAAAACAGGAAAAAAAAAAAAAAAAAAACGAAGTGATCTGATTTCAAGGGTAGTTTATGGTTTTTGGTTATTTTAAAATATAAATCTCCTATAATTTTTAAACTTTTAAAAGTTCTGATATAATTTACTAATGGTATAGCAAAATCTGTTATTTTACATAATATCTCGATTTGTATTTTTTCATCATTTTTTTTTTTTTTGGAGTTAGTTTCAATCACGTTTTTTAGATATCAGTTTCGTACTATATTGAATTTTTTTCATATCACTAATTTCTGCTAAGATGAAAATTTTGCAATATTCTAATATCATACGCCATTCTCTGTAATTTGTGATTACAATACCTGGAAGATATATAAACTAGACAAGGAAAAAAATAGATAATTTATATTTGTTGTTCAACATTCACGTAATTTTCTCTCTATTATAAGAAGCTATACTTTTAGCTTCATTGTTGCTCTGATGAACCGTTGACGGCAAAAGAAGCAAAGAGTGTTTGGAAAATCAGTTGAAACTTAAAAATTATAATATGCAAGAACTTTACACTATAATAAACTTTTATATTTTACTGTAACATGTAAGAATTTTACAGTCTAACAAGCTGAACTTTGTTTTTCTAATATATTTCCCAAACAAAACCTAAGGACAATATTTTAAATTCCTTAATTATACCCTTCTAAGTCTTGTTTCCAAACATGAGTTAGTTGTTTGGTTCCGATATATTAAGTTGCACTACTTTAGAATTTGCATCTAGTTTTAAATGTATGTACTCATTTGATGATAAAAAGGTGAAATTACGTTTTCATGGCCTAACTTTGAAAATATTTGCAAGAAGAGTAATATCAAAGCAAAAACTTTTTTAAATGTTTAGTACGTTAATGTCGTTGTCAAAACACCACTGCGACGGTGATAGTGGGTTAAAGGCTAGGGACCCATGTTCGAACCCTGGGTATGGCGGGATACTTTTCAAGCGAAAAACGTGTGTAACTGTCAAAGATCCAGAGCAAATCCACTAAAAAGTCAAACTACTTTTGTGAATTACGTGAGTATCCTAATTAAATAAAGATGGCTTTCAGTATAAGAAAACTAACTTTTAACTGCTATAATTTTAACAGCAAAAATCTTTATTTTTGGTAGTTAAAAGTTTTCGTTATTAAAAAATCGTAGTAGTTGAAAGTTTTACTACAAAAATTCTTTTGATAGCAAACATTCCACTATCAAAAATTAGTAGTTAAAACTAAAAAACTTGGTCTCTAAGTATGAATTTGATGTGCCATTTTACTATCAAAGTTTGGTAATTAAAACGTTTTGGTAGCGAAAAAAGCATATTAAAACCTTTTTTTAAATAGCTAATAGCTTCCGCTACTAAAAACTTGTGGTAGCTGAAAGTTTTTGCTACTAAAAGAATTTTGGTAGAAAACATTTTACTACCAAAAAATTGGTAGGTAAAACTCGCAATATTTGATTTCTAAAAGTGGACTTTGTGTGCTATTTTTCTACCAAAATTTGGTAGCTAAAATGTTGTGATAGTGAAAAAAACATAATCCACAATTAAAATGTTTGTAGCAAAACGTTTTTTCTACCAAAGACTTTGATAGCTAAATGTTTTCGCTATCAAAATATTTGGTCTTAAATATCCTTTGGTAACTAAAAGATAGAGAATAAGCTACCAAAATTTTGATAGGGAAAGATTTTTCTACCAAAATCTTTAGTAGCAGAAAGTTCTTGTCACCTAAAAAAATAAAATCCACTACCAAAATTTTGGTAACAAGCACTAATTTAAAAACTATCACCCCCCTTAAAAAAAAAATGATTATAAGAATAAAGAATTCGTTGCTCGATTCTTCAATATAATTGCCGACGTCCAAGAAAGAAACATTTTAATCCACAATCCGTAATCTCAAAATGTAGGATTATTTTCTTGACTTTTTTTTTTTAACTTGATCTTCTTTTTTTTTTAATGAAATGTTTTGTTTCAATGTATTCTAGACTATAGTTCCCAACACTACATTTCCAATAAGAAATTGAAACATACTAATACTACCAGTGATAACAAAAGTGAATTTAGGAATATTATTAAGATGTCTCTGGATCTTGTGTCTGTTTAGTTTATGAAACCATGTGCAATTTGCTTTTGTTTAAAAACGACATATCTTACCTTCAAAAAAAAGACACATCTTTTTTCTATCTAAAAGTATTTTGGAAGTATCTGTCTTTTTAATTCGTAAAACCGCACACATCTTTCGTTTAGAAGCAAGGACATATAATAAACAACAAAAAAAAAAAAGGACGAGAAAATTTTGATGAGATGTTCCAGTCCTCAATTCCATGAATTGTTTTCTCCTAAAAAAAATCAATGAAACGACATGCAATTTGTTAATAAATTGACATGTCAATTCTAATTAAGATTTCTTGTCGTTCACATAATAAATTACAGCTACACAACTCAGAAAAATAACTGGAAAGTTTGTTGTTTATGTTATGGACAAAATGTCGTTTGAAATTGGGAGCAAACGTACTCTTTCTAATCTTAAATTTTTATTGTCGTTTATTTGAACGACAAGCTTTTACTCTGACACTTTCTCGTCGTTTTAGAAATAAAAGCACCAGTTTCTACTCTAGTAATCCATTTTCATTTTAATAGTCAGACTTGGCGTCGTTGGTTTTTTTTTTTTTTTTTTTTTTGAAGTCAAAGCGTTTTCATGCTACAAAATTTAGCTTTCTTTCTCTGCATGTCGTCTCCTCAGTTAAGTATGTTATCGTCTTTTCTAATAAAGGTCATTTTGATTTAATTATTAATTATCGTTCTGAACATCAAAAAAACGTCGATCTTTCAAATTTGACCTTCGTTTATGTAGTAGCTACCCGAAGGTCTTATTGCACGCTTGGTTTTCTACATATTAAACTACCTGCTCGATTCATCTCTTGTAGTTTACCAACATAAGAGTCTCAATTCAAGCATTGATTCTAAACCACAATTAAACATACAAGATTTTTATTCCTTAGTTTACTTTGTCCCCATTTTAATTCCACTCGGTTTATCGTCCTATTCCACCCTATTTCCATATTCCACCGGCAAGGACAGAGACAGAAAAATTAATTGAAGGTAGGAGCGCGACTGAATAAATAAAGTAAGATAGATAAAGAAATATAAAATTTCAAGGGAACAAAATGCAGTTTTAGACAGACAAAATATAATTTTAGTGGGACGAAACATAAGTTTTATAAAATTTCATATATAAAATTAGAAGGAAAAAAGGGGAGAGCCACCCAACCGTCCTTGCCAATGACCAAAATCTAACATTTATAAAGCTAGAATGTAAAACCTTTGTTCATGTCTTGTGCCTTACATTGGAGAGTACTAAGGAGTTGCCATATTTCAATTTGACATTGAATTTTCTGTTTTGGAGAGGATGAAGAAAGTCGTTAAACCAACTCTTGATAGCATTGGAAAAAAATAATTCAACCTCGACTTCTAGCCATGAACCTGAGAGTAATTTATTATTCAAAAAGTTTTCCACCTTCGAAATGGTAAATTCAAAGCAAAAGAGTTCCTTCCATCACGGTACAGGCTTTTCCGCGTAAAAGCACCCTCTGGTTTTGCTCATGCAGATGAACGTTCACCACTCCTCCTCTATGTGATGCCTGACAAAATAAACAATAACACAATTTGGCTAAATGCAGATCAAGAGCATGATTTGTGAATTATAAAGGAGAGAGAGTACTTGGTATGCAACAAAATCACACTTCCCCAGTTCTTTACTTCAATATGATGCCAAGCCACAATGTGCACTCCCACATACAGGATCCTGCAAAAAATGCACCAGAAAAAGGAAACTCAAAATTGTGGACAAGCCTTGGACGCTCAATCAGTTTCCCATTTTACTTGTGTATTTTATACCATCTTCAATATAAATGTTAATATCAGTACTATATTTGACACCAAGAGGTGTGAAAATGTCATATTTGATATATTATTTTTATTTGAAGTTATGCTCCAATATGTCGTGCTATTTTAAATGTTACATTTCCTCTATCGTAATCATTAAGCTTTGAAAGTTGCAAGCCTTTTAACATTTGAAACCATTTGAAAATGACAAAATGCCAATGTTTTATTGATTAAATAATAGGGTAAATACATCAACCAATAGCAATAGCAATCAAACACCAATTTTTGACATATGTTATATTTAGAGTCAAATTTTTCACTAAATATCATGTACGCTAAGTTTGGGAAAAGAATAGTAGCAAGTGATTTTCTTCCTCTAGTGTTAATTGTTGGCATTAGCATGCTAATTTGACACATATTTTGGGATTCTCTTAGTGCCCTTCTCGTACTAGTCGGGAAAAAAAAAAAACATCATTTCAGGTTTTGAATTTAAGTGCAGTACATGTACAAAGTAGATAAACGGATCAGTAGGTAATTGTTAAAAACTAGGTCCTGATCAAAATAGCAGAAGCATGAATAATGAAACCACCATCTGATGAATATCAATATCTTTAAGTGAAAGACAAGCTGATCAATTACCTCATTGATTCCTAACTTTGGTGCAAAGATTCTGCTGTGAAAATCAAATCCAGACTCTGGCGGAGCAATCCCCGTCACGATCATTGCCCTTCCTGCAGATTTTTCTATTGCAGCAAAGTCTGGCCTCAATTATGCAACAGATTTTGCTGATGGGAGCACAACCTGTGCAATAATGAATAAATAAATAAATAAAAAGATTTGACTTAAAAGGGGATGGAAGAAACTGTGATAAAATTCAGAAAATGGAGGAATTACAATTAAATAATGTAACTTAGTTGTCATTCTTGCTTTTGTCGGAATTGAAACATGAAACGCAGCGGAAGGAACTGATCGTTGACAAACAAAAATTTTCTGAAAACTTTGTTTATCGGGAATAGATATATAATTTTAATTATAAAAAGCTTTAGGAATTTTTACTAACCTTTTGAAGACTATCAGGGTATCCTAGCTTTCTTCTTTGACACCACGATCTTCCAAACCAGGCCTCTACACCAATGGAAAGACGAGTGGGCGTCAAACTATAAGAATGAATTTTCCTCACACTTTTCTGAATCTGCTATGTACTCAACACATGAGATAAAAGACTTTTTTCTTTAGAGAAGAACTCTCAGTTTTTCTCTCTAAAAATTACGTGAATCAAAATTCTTTTGAGATAACTGTTATATCTCCTTTTTATATCTGAGCCATTAGTAATTTTACTTTCCCTTTTCTTTTTTTCTTTTTCCTTCTTTCCCGTATCACTATGTGTGATTCATATATATATATATATATAAAAGAGGAAACCGTGAAGTTAAAAGAAGCTTGCCTTTTTTTTTTTTTTGATTTGATTTGACTGAATCAAATTCGGTTTACATATATATATATATATATGTGTGTGTGTGGAAAGCGTGAAATTGAGTTTCACGTCTTTCCTTCCTTTTTTTTAATATAATATTAATATATATATATTAATATATTATAAAATCTTATATATATAAAAAGATTTGGTTCAAAACCATATATATATATATAAATCTCAATTCAAAAATAAATCACATTTATTTAAGAATAGATTTTAACAATAATCAATTAATTAACTAATGCTCAGTTAAATGTGACAACATTTATCACATTACATTATGTGTCACAGAGAACATTTTTCTGTGTTACATTAATAATTCAAGTGTGAAATAATTAATTCAGAATTCAATAATTTTGAATTAAACATGTATAATTCATTCTATGCAAAAATCCAATATAGTGTTACAGAGGTGGTATTGGGGACCTATGGACCTATAACCCAAGCTCTAATAAATTTGACATTTAATCAAACTCTTTAATTAATGTGCCAAATTTATTAGTTTCAGTGTTACTCCACTAAAAACCTGAAACTGAACTCTTGAGATTATAGTGAAATTACTCAAAGAAAATTAACGAATAGTCCATTGATATAATCATTACATATAAGTCAGTCCTCCATAAATAGTTCATAATAAGAGCTAGGTTCAATTTCCGTTCACCTCTCTTATTACATCTTTATCCTTGAGTTCCAATAATTCTCTAATGAACAATTAATTCATAATCTTATTATGAACGAGCGCTCTACTGTTCAAACATTGAATTATCACTCAAGAGAACTATTTTTCTAACTTCCATAGGGAAGGAATGGATTCCATATCTGTATAATATTATTCCCAGCCATTTATTACTTTATGTTTCCAAGATGCTAAGTTATAATCTGTGCTTAGACAAATCTTACCATGCAAGTCAAAAAACATAATGTAATAAATAGGAGTCTAATAAATACTCAGGATTAAGACTGTCAAATATATGATCATCTTAGTGATAAATTTGAATACTCTATTTGTAACGGATGATTATCAGAGATTCATAATTTATCTGGTCCAGTCCTATATAATCTCATTATATAAAGTACCTCCAATCCAATGTCTCTACATTAATAGTCCAGATAATGACTATTTCATTTTAGATGAGATTGGACCGTACTTGTAATTTTTAATTAAAGATCCCAAACTTTAATTAATTATTACGGACTATTTAGATTATTATCTATAAATTTTATATCTAAGCAAATAACACTTATATGCTAAATTTATAGTTACATAAATAATCATGGAATTTTCTTGATGTTTGTAAATGTATTCATAATACATATAATCAACCAAAATAATAATAAATGTCATTTTATTTATTTATTAACAATATGTACAATGTCACAGCTTTTAGGGCACCAAACACAATAGCTTTAACCGCAGAAGCACCACCCAAGGCCTTCGATATCAATGCCTCGTCAACAGAATCGGATTTGGTGTTTGGATCGGCAGGTAAGTTCATTTCAATTAAGAAGCCTTTGTGTGCTTCACCATTCTGAATATTGGAGCCATTAGATATCTTATTATTCTCAGGAACTCTTTTAGCAGTTAGAATTCCAGACAGCGTAACGAAGTCAATAGTGTTGGAGTCTATTTTTCCAGATGTAAAGAGAGTATGTGCAGCTGCTATTGTTGCATGCCCACAAAGCTGAACCTGCCAGCAAAAATATGAAAGTGGATATTTTGCCCAAAAAGAACTTGCTAATTTAAGGAACTAGTTGAAAGGAAGTATTCAGCTGTTAATTTATGACCACGCCGGAAAACTATCAAATTTCAACTACTATTAAATAATTACAAAAAAAAAAAAAAAACATGATGATAAGTTGCTGTAAGTCTATAACTAGACGCAAAAAATTACTTGTTAATAACTATTCTTTTAGCATGCAGGTTTGAATTGACGTGCCTTGAATAGATGGTTTTAAACATATGTGGTTTAAATAATGGTTTTGAATTCTTGTTTTGAATATAAAAGTTTGAATATGATACAAAATATCACATCAAAGAATTAGCTTTTGAAAATATTAATTTAAAGTATAGTTTAAAAAAAACGAATATAGGGAGAGTTTTTACGTAGAAAATGGTTCCAAAAGTTTAAATTTAAGGAGGAGTGATCAAATTCTCAAATCTAGTCGTTTGTCCTGTTTTAAACCAACATTAATGTTTAACACCGGGTATTTACCAAACGCAAGCTTTTGTGGACCCGTGGGTTCAAAACTGTGGAAACCCATGTACCAAACAGGTTGTTTGACTTCCTATTTTTACAGTATTGAGAGCAATGAAAAGAAAATAAACGAACACAAACACACAAGATGGATCCGCGTGTCATCTCTGTATGAAGACAATTAACATCACTAAGAAATGTACTAAAGATAGGAAGAGGTAAACTTCGAAAGTAAATGAAAACTGAAATTAGAAACTCACACAGTACATCACTCCAGTCACAGCTGTAAGTGGGATAAGAACAAATATCAAAACAGAGGTATTAATGCCAAAACTAAGGACAATCTTAATTTGTTACTTATCTGATCATCAGCATTTTTATTGTGAAACAAAGAAAAGAAGAAAAGGTAAATTTTGGATTCTCTTTGTATTGTGTCTCAGGAAACAATTACCTCGACAAGGGGAGTGAACCACCTAAGATGGAACCTTGGAAATATTGAAGACCCATTAGGCGGGTCGTGAGCCTCTGACTTGGTGATTCGACTCAGATAACAAGTCAAGGGTAGATTGAACTCGGCGGCCACAGATTGCAAACATTGGTCGTCCCTGTGTTCCTCCAGAAAGCATACAGCCGCCGGGTTTCCCGTGAATGGTGAGTCGGTGAATGCGTCTGCCTGTTTTACATATGTACTCACAATTAACGCAATATTATATATTTATTATGTACATATAGAGAGAGAGAAAAAGAGGTGAGAGAGAGTACCACAGAGTACTTGACGAGGCTCTTCACCATTTGTGTGAGATAGAAAGAAGTTGCAACCCGGGAGAAAGTCTTTGGGGGGCTACAACAAACGAAGACAGAAGCGTGTAATGTGTAGTTTTGCAGGATGTTCATTTTTCGATAATTAATATATAATCCATAAACAAATCTCAAGAACATTTGGATATTTTTGTTGAACCTTAAGATGTTTGAAGGTTAAAGAGAAGAATACTTCTTTTAAAATTGGAATAATGTCATCTTTTGTGCCATTTTATTAAAAAAAAAAAAAAACAAAAGCTCTGTCTCAACCTTTGAGGTTTTTTTTTTTTGGTTAATTTATTGATAGATGCAGTTTATTAATGCGAAAACCTAACGAATTAAGAATTGGTATAGTTAACTGGCCCACGTGATGATATAATTTTTTTTAAGGAAGCCCACGTGATGTTATAATGGGGCAACATTAATCATATATATATATATATATATGCGCGCGCCTGAGTTATGTGAATCCATCAACCACGTGTACACGTGATTCATTATAGTATATACTATACAATATAACATAATAATTGATCTACTAGTGTTGTCATTGTTTTTGCCGATTTTTATTTTGTGTCATTTTTTTTTTTTTTGAGTAAGTTTCAATCATGTTTTTAAGATATCAGTTTTGTACCATATTGGATTTCATTCATATCACTAATTTCTTCTGAGATGAAATGTTTGTAATAATTTGTGATTACAATACCGGGAAGATATATAAACTAGACAAGGAAAAAATAATTTATATTTGTTGTTCAACACTCACGTCAATTTTCCTCTCTATTAAGAAGCTATATTTGCACTCCTTAAATCTATTGGCTTTTGGTTTCAATGTTGCTCTGATGACCTGTTGACGGAAAAAGAATTAAGCACAAATATTTTAAATCCCTGAAATATCTACTCTTATAAGTTTTGTTTCCAAAACATGAGTTAACTGTTTGGTTTCAAAATATATTAAGTTGCACTACTTTGGGATTTGCATCTAGTTTAAATATACGTACTTATTTGATGCTAAGAAGTTGAAATTATTTTTACATAACCTAATTCAGTCTAAATTTGGCAAGAAGAGTAACGTGAAACAAAAAAGTTTTAAGTGTGGAATAAAAAGCTTAAAAGTGTGAAGGATACTAAAGTTTTTTCGAACCAATTTTTTGGTTACTAAATAGTACATAGCTCTCATATTTTAAAATAAAAGATAAAAAATTGCTATAGTAAAAGCTCTCATATATTATAGTATTTTAAACAAAAAAAATGGTTCTAACCATACTTGCCAAACTCCTTAGCAGTTGTCAAGACACCACTAATAGGGTGTTTATAAGAGTAATTTAAACCAATAGTTTGAACTGTGAACAATATAAAGCTCTGACATATTATAGTAAAAAGTTATAGTGTAAAGCTCTTACATACTACAGTTCTCAAACCTAAACTGATGGTTTAAATTATTTTCCCAAACACCTATAAGATTAGCCCAATGGTTAGGTTGGGAAGTTAAGGATCGGGAACCACGATCCAATTAGTAAAACAAAAAATAGTTGTAAAAAGTCTAGAGTAAATTTACTAAAAAGTTAAACTACATGTGTGGACTATATAAGTTTCCTAATTAAATAGTGATGACTTTCTAAAACAAGCACCGGTTTAAAAATTATCACGCATTATAAGGAGAAAGAATTCATTACTCGATTCTTTAGGGCCCGTTTATTTTGTGGTTCGAATCACGGTTTGAATCATTTTGCTACAGTATTTTCTATCATAAAAATTTTAATCTTTATTCAAATAATTGAACCAAACGCCTCTTTAATATAATTGCCGACATCCAAGAAAGAAACATTTTATTCCACAGTCCGTAATCTCAAAAAGTAGGATTCTTTTCTTGACCTTTTTTTTTAATTTCATGATCTTTTTTTCCTACAAAATGTTCTTTTTAATAGATTATTTAAAAAAATAGTTATAATTATAAACAATATAAAGCTCTCACGTGTTACATTAAAAAACTATAATAAACCAAAATCGTTGGTTTCAATTGTTCTTGCACGCGGTGTATAAATGTTTTCTGGACTTTAGTTCCTGCAACTTTCCAATAAGAAACTGAAACATAGTAAACCTACCAGGAAAACAAAAGTGAATTTGGGAATATAATATAGGTGTCTCGAGATGTCCTGTCTGTTTAGTTTATGGAACGACGTGCAAGTTGCTTTTGCTTGAAAACGACATATTTTACCTTCAAAAAAACGACGTCTTTTTCCTAGCTAAAAGCATTATGGAAGTTTCTGTCGTTTTGATTCGTAAAACGGCATGCATCCTTCTTTTAGAAGGAAAGGACAAGTAAACTTTTATGAGATGTTCCCGTCCTTAATTCCATGAAACGTTTTCTCCAATAAAAAAAATAAAAAAAATCAATGAAACGACATGCAAGTTGTTAATAAATTGGACATGTCATTTCTAATTAAGATTTCTTGCGTTCACATAAATAAAATACGGCCACTCAAGTCGGTAAAAAACAACCAGTTTGTTGTTTATGATGGTGGACAAAATGTCGTTTGAAATTGGGAGCAACACACCCCTTCCAATCTTCAATTTTTATTGTCGTTTATTAAAACAACATGTCTTTACTCGGACATTTTCTCGTCGTTTTAGAAATAAAAACACTAGTTTCTACTTCAGTAAAATCCATTTTCATTTTAATAATTATATATGGCGTCGTGGTTTTTTTTTTTTAGTCAGCTTTTTCATGTTACAAAACTTAGCTTTCTTCCACATCGTGTCATCTCCTAGTTAAGTAAAAACAAAAAGAAAAAGAAAACAATGCAAGGTTAATCTTTCTTATGCAAATGAACATTCAACATTCCTCTTTGGCACTGCTTGGGCAGAGTAAACAACAAACACAGTTTACACAAATGTTGGAGATCATGCCTGTTGACAAACATCGCATTCATGTTTTGAGTTTAAGTTCAGTGCATATCCAAACTAGATAAACCAATCATAAAGTAATCATGATCAAAGGAAAAGAAGCATGAAAGATGAAAATAGCATCTGATGAATATCAGGGGCTTAATATGAATGACAAGCTAATCAAGATGAGTGTTGGATGTTAGAGATCAATAAGCATTATAACAAGAGAAATTCTATGTACTAAAATATCTGCTCCATTCATTTCTACTAGTTTACCAACATAAGAGTCTCAATTCAAGTATTGATTCCAAACCTCACTTGAACATGCAAGATTTTTTATTCCTAAGTTTACTATGTCCCTATTCTTGGGCCATTCGGTTCATAGTCTTGTTCCACTCTATTTATATTCTCAGGAGCTGCTCGGTTACAATATGACATTGAATTTTCTGTTCTAGAGCGGATGATGAAGTCCGACTTCAGGGTTACAGCCATAAACTAAAGGGTGATTTATTATTCAAAGTTTTCTCCCATAGAAATGACAAATTTAAACCAAAAGAGTTCCTTCCATCACAGTACATGCTTTTCCACGCAAAAGCACCCTTTGGTTTTGCTCATCCAGATGGAGGTTCAACACTCCTCCTCTAGGTGACGCCTGACACATTAACCAATAACACAATTTGGATAAATATACAAAAAGAAAGTATTAATTGTGAAATATAAAGGACAAGAAAATGATACAGTACTTGGTATGCAACAAAATCACACTTTCCCAGTTCTTTGCACCAGTATGATGCTAAGCTACAATGTGCACTCCCTGTAACAGGATCCTGAAGGAACAAAAAAAAAATGTAACTCTGCTATGAACAATAATTTGAAGACCTTTTTATTTCCCAATTTTTACTTTTTGGACATGTTAACCAAACGGTAAAGGAATGTAAAAGAAAAAATAACTATATTGGAAAGTAAAATAAAGTAATGGCGGGGAGCATCATTCATTTACTTTTTAGTGTTTACTTAATTATTTGATAGTGTAATAGAAAACAATCTTATTCCCTTTCTATTGTTTGTTTTACTTAAGAATAGGGATCTTATTTAATACAATTATTAAAATATCCTTTTTACATAAATAATAGTTATTAAATAATAACATTTGAATTTAGAGACTAAGTAAATATAGTATTCATTCCTTTTGATAGTAAATCAATACTAAAGGTGTGGGATTATTGGTATTCCGTTTACTCGTTCCTTATATTGTGTGGGCCCTTAAAACTTTCATTACTGATTTTGTAAGTAAACACATCATTTAAAACGAAAGAGAATCACTCCTTACTTTCCATTTCCCTTTCACTCAAAGTAAACAGGAGTATTTATCAAATCAGTGAACCAATTATTAACAGCAGAGAATAGAGGCCTGAAATTCCTTTCATTGCTTCCCTGCTAGTTCACTTGTCCAAAGTAAAATCTTTGATCGAGCGTTTAATGTCATATTTTTGTTCGTCATACTAAAACACATGCAAGTAAACGAGTTTTGGTACTTGGAACCAAGCATAAAGAAAACACAATCTCATGGATTCCAAGTTTTCATTACCTCATTGATTCCAAAGTTTGAAGCGAAGAACCTGCTGTAAAAATCAAATCCAGAACCTGAAGGAGCTACCCCTGTCACAATCACACCCTCTACTGGAAATTTTCCTATTGCATCGAAGTCTGGCTGCAGATCTTCAACAGATTTTGCTGATGGGACTACAACCTTGAATTCAACAATTATGAGTTAGAAAATACAAGAAAATGTATGTAAAATTATATCAAAAGAATTTTTTTTTTTTTTTGGCAAAATGGATTGTTAGAGGAATTACAATGAGGTAATCTAAAGTGGTTGTCCTTTTTATATCAATCACAGAAGCACCACCCAAAGCCTTGGAGATCAACGAATCCTCGAGAGAATTGAAATCGGTATTTGGGTCGGTAGGAAAGTTTAATTCAATAAAGAAGCCTTTGTGTGCTTCATGACTATCCCCATCCTGAATATTGGAACCATCCAAAACCTTATCATTCTCCAAAACTTTTTTGGCAGTTAGAATTCCGGACAGCGTGTCGAATTCAATAATGTCAGAATCTAGTTTCCCAGAAGTAAAGAGAGTTTGCGCGGCTGCTAATGTTGCATGTCCACAAAGCTCAACCTGCCAAAAATGCAAATTTGTAGTAGTCTTTTAAGCTGAAATGACCCTTTAACAATATAACGAATTTGATGATACAAGTAGTAAGTGAAAGGTAAGTATTATATCCAATCCTTTGATTTATTATAACCCCACATCCACAACAAATGCAGAGGTCGTTTTTCAACTACTATAAAACAACTCAAATATATATAAATACAATCTAATCAATATACAACTACAAGCAAAGATTACTAAACAATAAACCAATTTATCTTGCTTGAAACAAGCGCACTCAAGAAGACAATAGTAAGTAACTTTCAAACAAGGAACTGATATATGACTACTAGAGTGAAAAAAAAAAAAAAGGAACAAATGCAAAAAGCAAGAAGTCGATACCAAATTAATCAATCTCACCCAAAAATTAAAAAAAATAATAATTGTCGCAATTTTTTTTTTCTATTTCCTGAAATTCAACCAAAATGGGGAAGAGAGACCTCAGCAACGGGAGTGAACCATCTAAGACGGAACCTTGGGACCAAAGGCCCATAAGGTGAGTCGCGAACTTCCGAGTCAGCGATTCGAGCGAGATAGCAGGTCTCGGAGATGTTGAACTCGGCGGCCACCGATTGCAGCCATTGATCGTCCCTGTCTTCCTCGAGAAAGCAGACAGCCGCCTGGTTTCCCTTGAACGGCGAGTCAGTGAACGCATCGACCTGTTTATCGTCAACTCTCAGTTTAACTAGAAGCTACGAACAGTACCAAGATACAGAGAGAAACGGGAAAAAAATTACGCACCACAGAGTACTTGACGAGCTTCTTCGCCATTTCTCAGAAAGATTGAGAGGCCCTTTTCTCAAATTCTTCCCTATACAGAGTCGGGTCCCGTTTTGCCTCAAAGAATCGGTGTAGTAGAGAGATACAGTATTGTCTGTATACACTGATGTGCGTATGTATGTACGAGAGTCAACATCCGCCATCTTCTAGGATCTTTCCGCTGCTCTTTTTTCTTTTCTTTTCTTTTTTTTTTTTTTTCACTCCTCTTGACCTGAAAACTTAAATCAAACGACAAGTCGTTTCTTCGAAGGAAATCATTTTGTTTCCAGACGACACTGACTTTTTATTGACGGCCACGAACGATAATTGTTTTTTTCCTTTTTTTTTTTTTTGCTAACGACGATAATAATTATTCTTGCTTACCAGCAAAAGGATACCAAGAACACTTGACAAGTCACACTTTGTTTAGCTCGTAAACGACAAACGACATATGTAGGGTGTTTGAAAAGGCTGTCTAAACAGTATTTAAGCTTTTAGCGTGCTTTAATAAAAAAACTACAATATAAAATCTTCAAATACTATAATTTTTAAAACTTAAACTGATAGTTTAAACTATTCTTTCAAACACTCAAATAGTTTATCAACTGAAACGATATAGTCGTTTGACCGGTTAACCTTCCGAATAGATAAGTTTAGGATTGTTTGATTAGCAAAAGAAAGATGATTTTTAGGATTAGAAAAATATCAGTCAGCAATTAAAATTTTGAAATGAGGATTATTAATTAAAAAATATATCTATAGCAATGCGAAAGTTTCTTGACAGCCACGAACGAGAGGATTATTAATTAAAAAATATACCTATAGCAATGAGAAAGTTTCTTAACAGCCACGCACGATAATAATTAATGTTATTTCATGAACAGTTTCTTTGATGGTCGTTCTAATCAGAAAAAGGGCGAGCTCAGATAGCTGGACTTTTTCCAAGTAAAATTCTTAACCTAAACGTCTTTGAAAATGACGCTTAAATATTTATGCTTTGTACCACCTGTTCTATTGAAGGAAACAAAAACAATAAAAGAATTCCCATAGAAGGCATTGTAAAATAAAAATGAATGTTATTAGTCATTGAACCTAAACTTTCAATCAACCATCTTTGTTGACTAGGAAAAGGCTATAATGAAAAATACATAACCATACAACAACATTTCAAACCTAAACCTACAGATCAATAGACCAAGTTTATTGATGATAAACAACAGGGCAGCCTAATACGTTATTTTTACAGAGTACATAAAAAATGGGCATTCCACTACTTTATTTTATGTAAACATGGAGTGGAAGCACCTGCCCAAGGAATTACCAAACGCCTTCCTTGGACATTCTTAGGAAATGGGACAGAGTAATACTTGGGATGTCAGCACAACTCTTTTTCTTCTTTGTTATTCTGGTTGTCTTGGAAGACTTGGCATCCTCCGACGGTTTAACCGTCACAGAGCACAAATTGTAGAACTGCCAAAAGCCACCAAATTATTAGATAACGTTGAAAATACTTTCATGAGGATTCATTTGCATACAGTAATTCTACCGTGGCAGAACATGTCATTTAAGATTAAATGTCCTAAGACTAGTAGATTGGAATTTTTTTTTTTTTTTTTTTTTTTTTATGCTATGTAACTTAGAAATGATTTAGCAGATTGAACTTGGACGAATCAAACTTTTTTTTTCCTTTTTTGACTAGTTTGTGATGATATCACTACTCAAAAGGGCAGCAGATCCTCCTAAATCCCAAAGAGAATTCGAGTAAGAAATTTACCTCACAAACACCATGCAGCAACAATCTATGGAAAGGGTCTTGGACCTGTAGGACGAGGGCTTCCTCCTCCCCACTATCAGTAATGTAAACTCGTATGCATTCCTGAAAAAGACAGAAATCGCATTCTCAATGGCACAACAACAGCTAACGAAGTTTAGTTTGGTTACAAATAATTTGATGAAAAGTGATAATTGAGATCAACATGGGATGATAAAAAAAGCTCATAGAAAATTCAAATATATTTTTTAAACACGCATACGCCATACCTCATAGCCCTCAATGAGTTCCAAAAGAGAGCTACGCCGAAGTGCCTCTCTTGTTCGACAATCAACTCTTTGCCAAGCATTCAAGACAGCCATCTTATCGGAATCAACTCGACCTTTCCTCTTTGCAGGAGAACACCTTAGAGTATCCATAATGTTCGCCTACCATAATGACCATAATGAAATTAAGAGTTGAAACAGTCATGTAAATTCAAAAACAGGACATCCTATGTGAAAACACAAAACAGGTAGATAGTATTGGTAACAAACAATAACTTAAGGGAATGTTGCATCCTAAATTATATATCAAGCACTATGCGCAAATAAGTCGCAAGGCCGTGATCAGAACAGAGGAGATAGATACATGAGTAGGAGGATCAAAGTACCTCTCTGTCCATGTCAATGTTCCTAAATTTATCCCATTCGCCCACATTAGTCATGGGAAATGGAGAAGGCGGAACATCATCACCTGTTAAAATTAAAACCAAAATTAAGACAATTTTTAAACATCTAGAAGAAACAACAACAAACTTAAACAGAAAGCCAAAAAACAGATTATGTATGAGTTCAGTCCTGGCCAAATATCACATTAGACTACATAACTTGAGTAAATAACAAACATTAGCCAATGGGGTGTTTCTTTAAAATATGAATTACCAAAAGGTGGTGGAGCAAATAGGCCTCTAATTTCTTCTGCATTCAAACGAGGAACAAGTTCCATCAAAAGGCTATCATTTAAAATAATTGTAGATTATTTTAAGTTTCTTCAATCAAATCTCATACCCTCTTATGTTTGCTTATATTATATTATATTATATGGACATTCTTATCCATATATATATATATATATGGATATATATATGTTATCTATATCGAGAAATATATTCTGCGTAATTTCAATTTGCTTAATCTAAATTCTCTTTATTATTAATTTATTTATTTTGCGGTGGTGGATAGACGCCCAAGGTTCAATTAGGAAAAATAACAGATTCAATTTAATTATTTTCCTTTTTGACAAAAAAATTGGCATTTTTTTTGGTCTGAACACTAGTTTAACTGAAAATGCAAAAGAACAAGTTGTCAAAAGCACGATGCGCCGGTATACTTGAACTTCTGGGGTGGCATGTATGGCTGGGCTCTCGAACAAGTGCCTGTGCTCATCCATTGGTTGTGTCCATGGACTTGGCAGCGTCTAGGGTAGATTCTCCGGTCTAGTTCCAAAGGGTGTTAAAGGATTGATTTTTTTTTTCTTTATCAGTTGCAACTTTTGAAAAGAATAAGTCCGCCACTCATATATCAATTGACATCAAAGCATGTGATTTCTAGTTCAAGTCCCTATAGGTGTGCCCAAAAAAAAACATTTTCTATTATTTGTGCATGTCTTATATCCTATGCAAAAGACATATTTGTCCCCGAAGTCAAAATTGAAATTATTTTAAAGAATCCAACATTTACTATAATTTCGCTATCAAAAATTAGTAGTTAAAACTAAAAAATTTGGTCTCTAAGTATGGACTTGACGTGTGATTTTACTATCAAAGTTTGATAGTTAAAACGTTTTGGTAGCAAAAAAAAAATATTAAAACCCTTTTTTTAATAGCTAATAGTTTCCGCTACTAAAAACTTGTGGTAGCTGAAAGTTTTTGCTACTAAAAGAATTTTGGTAGAAAACATTTTGCTACCAAAATTGGTAGGCAAAACCCACAATATTTGATTTCTAAAAATGGACTTTGTGTGCTATTTTTCTACCAAAATTTGGTAGCTAAAATGTTGTGATAGTGAAAAAAAACATAATCTACAATTAAAATATTTGTAGCAAAATGTTTTTGCTACCAAATACTTTGATAGCTGAATGTTTTCGCTATCAAAATATTTGGTCTTAAATATCCTTTGGTAACTAAAAGATAGAGAATTAGCTACCACAATTTTGATAGGGAAAGATTTTTCTACCAAAATCTTTAGTAGCAGAAAGTTCTTGTCACCTAAAAGAATAAAATCCACTACCAAAATTTTGGTAACAAGCACCAATTTAAAAACTATCACTCCCCTTAAAAAAAAAAAAAAATCATTATAAGAAGAAAGAATTCGTTGCTCGATTCTTCAATATAATTGCCGACGTCCAAGAAAGAAACATTTTAATCCACAATCCGTAATCTCAAAATGTAGGATTATTTTCTTAACTTTTTTTTTTTAAACTTGATTTTTTTTTTTTAATGAAATGTTTGGTTTCAATGTATTCTAGACTATAGTTCCCAACACTACATTTCCAATAAGAAATTGAAACATACTAATACTACCAGTGATAACAAAAGTGAATTTAGGAATATTATTAAGATGTCTCTGGATCTTGTGTCTGTTTAGTTTATGAAACCATGTGCAATTTGCTTTTGTTTAAAAACGACATATCTTACCTTCAACAGAACGACACATCTTTTTTCTATCTAGAAGTATTTTGGAAGTATCTGTCGTTTTAATTCGTAAAACTGCATACATCTTTCTTTTAGAAGAAAGGACATATAATAAACAAAAAAAAAAAGGACGAGTAAATTTTTATGAGATGTTCCCGTCCTCAATTCCATGAATTGTTTTCTCCTAAAAAAAATCAATGAAACGACATGCAATTTGTTAATAAATTGACATGTCAATTCTAATTAAGATTCTTGTCGTTCACATAATAAATTACAGCTACACAACTCAGAAAAATAACTGGAAAGTTTGTTGTTTATGTTATGGACAAAATGTCGTTTGAAATTGGGAGCAAACGTACTCTTTCTAATCTTAAATTTTTATTGTCGTTTATTTGAACGACAAGCTTTTACTCTGACACTTTCTCGTCGTTTTAGAAATAAAAACACCAGTTTCTACTCCAGTAATCCATTTTCATTTTGATAGTCAGACTTGGCGTCGTTGGTTTTTTTTTTTTTTTAAGTCAAAGCGTTTTCATGCTACAAAATTTAGCTTTCTTTCTCTGCATGTCGTCTCCTCCGTTAAGTATGTTATCGTCTTTTCCAATAAAGGTCATTTTGATTTAATTATTAATTATCGTTCTGAACATCAAAAAAACGTCGATCTTTCAAATTTGACCTTCGTTTATGTAGTAGCTACCCGAAGGTCTTATTGCACGCTTGGTTTTCTAGATATTAAACTACCTGCTCGATTCATCTCTAGTAGTTTACCAACATAAGAGTCTCAATTCAAGCATTGATTCTAAACCACAATTAAACATACAAGATTTTTATTCCTTAGTTTACTTTGTCCCCATTTTAATTCCACTCGGTTCATCGTCCTATTCCACCCTATTTCCATATTCCACCAACAAGGATGGAGACAGAAAAAGTAATTGAATGTAAGAGCGTGACTGAATAAATAAGGTGAGATAAATAAAGATATGTAAAATTTCAAGGGAACAAAATGCAATTTTAAAGAGACAAAATATAATTTTAGTTGGACGAAACATAAGTTTTATAAAACTTCATATATAAAATAAAAAAAAAGGGGACAGCCACCCAACCTGATATGGTGGGTGGCTCCGTCCTTGCCACTAACCAAAATCTAACATTTGTAAAGCTAGAATGTAAAACCTTTGTTCATGTCTTATGCCTTACATTGGAGAGTACTAAGGAGTTGCCATATTACAATTTGACATTGAATTTTCTGTTTTGGAGAGGATGAAGAAAGTCGTTAAACCAACTCTTGATAGCATTGTAAAAAAATAATTCAACCTCGAATTCTAGCCATGAACCTGAGAGTAATTTATTATTCAAAAAGAAATATATGTAGGAAGTAAATAAATATCATCGAAAACAAATAATATTATCGGCGGTCACCATCATGTGAATGTCACGAAGGTAGGGCTGAGATTCTATTCTCATTCACCATCATGTGGATGCTTACCACGAAGGTGGGCTGGTAAATAAAATACAATATCAAGGATTATAATACAAAAATACTGAAAATCATTGTCTCTACGATAAATTAAAAATATACAATTAATAGATACGAAAATGACTTCAACACCAGACAAGTCGTACAGTACACGTATCATACCACGGTTCTAAAGAAAATACCATTTCAATCCAAAGAGCCAGGTTTCAATCTTGGGTCCATCCTTCTTCTCCAAACTTGAAAGGGGAATTTTGAAAAAGATGAAAATGTGAGCGGAAGGCTCAGTAGGATAATTATTTAAAAACAAGTTATTTAAAATATCATTCACAAATCATACTTACTACAAGAAGTCTCAAAAATTATTTATAAAGATTGATAAATACTTACTTGAATAAATATTGATAAAACATCACCGTACGGGTTTTGGAAATCTAAAAGAAATATCAAAATACAATTCTTCAAAATCAAAGACAAAAATCATTTTCATCAATCATTCAAAGAGTCAAGCATTTGGCCAAAACAGTTTAAAAAGGGCTGCTAAAGAAAGGGATAGAAATATGTGTATATCCTACCTCATTTGAAATCCAATAACGTAAGCTCCAAATAAAATTTAACGTATGCTCCATATATGTTCAAAACCTTGAAAACTGCATCTAAAATCAGAAATTACATTTAACAAATACCATTATGTCAGTTTAATTATCACTGTATCTCTTGACTTAAAATAATCCTAACACAAAATCATAATATTTTTAAAAACATATATAAATCATTAAACATTAAAAACTAGGGTTAAAATACAAATTTTCAAGTCCACAGTCAGCCTGCCGAACATCCTGGTCTGGCATGCCAAACTACTTAGTTTGGCCTTCCGAACATCCAGACCTGCTTGTCGAACTTTTCTTAGGTTCAGCCTACAGACCTGATGAATCCAGCCTGCCGAACCTATGAATCTGGCTTGCTGAACTGGCAAAATTTAGGGACCCGAGACTTCGAGTTCAACATCCTCGAACTCAAAATTCAAATTTAAAACCTGTTTTTTCAATCCTAGAGCACAAAAATCACATAGAAAGCATAGGAAATCATGGTAGAATAAATTTAAACCATTTTTCTCAAATTTAAACTCAATTTCACATTTTATTTGAAAATCAAAGAAAAATGTAAAAGCTTGGTTAAATCGATTCTAGCTCAAATTAAGTTTAGATTTACTATAAAATAGTTTCTACAACTTGAATTGAACATTATCTAAACTCAAGAAAGCTCGGATTCAACATTCAAAGAAAATTTGAAAAATTGAAACTAAAACTTTGAAATTTTAAGAAAAAGAGAAAGCTAACCTTTAATGGTGTTTTTGGATGAAAAACTTAATAATTGAACTTTAATCCTTGCTCAAATCCATGAGAATGAGGCTTGAAATCAAAATTTTTGAGAGAAAGAAAGAGAAAGAGGGAGCTGAGAGACGCACGAGCAAGAGACTTGATGAGACTATAAAAGTGTACATTTTCTAAGGCTTAAATCATTTATTTACGCTTTTATTTCTCATTAAACCCTCTAATTAATAACATTTTGTGTTAATAAGTATTTTTGTGTCTTAGTATGAAAATGTGTTTAAAAATGTGTTTTTAGTGTTTTTTTATGTTTAATAATATTTATAGTAATTTTTAGAGTCATTTTGGTGTGTTAAATAAGTGTCTAGTCTGTAAATAGTCAAAACCGTAAAACTAATACGGTTATTTTATTTTGAGTTTTAGTGTGTTTGATAGTGTGTTTTAAGTTTATAAGTATGTATTTTTATATTTTTAGTAATTTTTAAAAATATTTCCAAGTCATAAAAATTATATATGTGCTAAACCGCAAGAGACTAGAAATTTTAGGAGTTTTTATTTAATTTTGTGTGTTTTAATGTAAGATAAATATTTTTAATAAATATTATGTTTGTAAAATAATTAATATTAGTGTGATTGTGATTTTAGATTTGAAATCTGGAGAAAAAATGGAGTAAAACGACACCAAAACGGATAAAATCGGACATCAAATGCATCAAAAAGATAAAGAAAATTCAAATTTAAATTAAATAGGACACGTGGCGTAACAAGGACGGTCGGATTCACTGTCGAATTAATCTCAGCCGTCCGAGGAAGAGACGCGTGTCAATGTGTCATTCGGTGCGTCAGCAGAATCTCACAGTGCGGTCCACTTGTCAAGATATGATTAGCGCGCGCATCACACGCGCCAACAAAGCTGCAGAGTGTCTCAGAGGGTGCAGCAGGCGTGTCCGATCGTGTGCGGTCATGTCCACGTGCATCCGTTCTTTGAACCTTCAGATCTGAATACTTTGACTCATCCATCGGCCTTAAATCTTGGTCCCACCTGGCCCATCTTGCCCGCGTCTGACAGCCATTGGATCTCGTTTTGAACGGTTCAGATCGTGCCTGTTCCATGCTGATCTGGTCTGCGTCACACTGGATTACAAACTCAAATTCGCCTACTCACCAACACGGATCAGCGTGAAAGAAGAAGGAAATAATTCAAATCGTCAACTTTCAACAGGAAAGAGCATTAATTATAAATAGATGTTTGTAAAATCGATTCCTTATAAATACCGAGGCATTTGCCTCAGTTGAAAAAAGCCCCCCTCACAGTATGAAAATACTGTTGTATTAGTTGTAGTTTAGTTTTTATTTCAATTTTCAATCTAGTTTCTTGTAAAATATTTCCTAGTTTATGTTGTAAAAATTATGCTCAATAATATTAGTAGTATTTTATTAATTATGTCTTTTTAAATTTCTTTTTAGCTAAGGGGAGAGGGGAAAATTCTGGTAAAATTATCTTAAATATTTTTTGTTTTTCTTAGTTTTCTAAGCTGTTTTAATGCCAAAATATTTCCTTAGAAAACTTAGAATTTCAATATTTTCTTAGCTGAAACTCTGCCAAAATTACGATTTTGATTTATCGATGACATAGACTGGCACGGATAATGCTTGGGAGGACCTTGATTACTTGTAGACAAAGAATGGCTCGGTAAATGCTTAACTTACTATCTTAGTTATTATTTTAGTTAAGTTATGTTGAAATGCTGCTTATTTATTAAGTTTTGTTTTTGCTACATTATAGACATGGAATGACACAGTAAATGCTTGGTAAATCTTGATTTATTGTCGACATAGGAAGGCATAGTGTATACTTAAATCAACTAATAAATAAAAAGAGAAACTAAAATATATTGAAGATAATTGTCAGAATAGAACCTTTGAACCTCAGTCTTGTTATAATTGTCGTTATTATTGTCGTTACTCTACTTAAGTTACTATTTGGATTTCTTGTTATTAAAGTTTCAAATTATCAAAATTTAAAGATGAAAAAATGTTGTAAAAAAAATGTGTAAATATTGTAAATACATTCTGTGAATAATAAATATTAATCCTCAAATTTTTCAGTTTAAATAAAAAGAAAAAATTAATATAATACATTTACTGGAACTGAATAAATCCTTTCTTGTGGGTTCGACCTCAGATTCATCGAGTAAATATTACTTGAGACAACTTTATACTTGAGGTTAGTTTAAAATGCGTAAATAGATGCGAGACCAAGTTTTTGGCACTGTTGCGGGGGAAGGTATTGTTTTTAGTGCAGTATAATATTGTGTAATATATTTTCTCTTTCTTTTTATTTTTCTTTTATATATTACTAACTTTTCTTTTCTTTTGTTTTATTTCTTTTCTTTTGTTAATATCTTCTGTTTTGCAGGTATTAAGTATTGTTCACGTAGAAATCTGCATACATTTTCTGTAAGTTACTATTTGAAGTAGTTACTATTCATGTTACTATTTTAATATTCAAAAAAAATTAAAAAATATATATATATAAAATTAAAAAAAAAATAAAAAATCATAAAAAAAATTATTTTCTCTCATTTCTTTTGTAAAATATTTATTTTGCTAGTTTTTGGTTTTTGCCTTAGAAATAAAACTTCATAAAATTTTAGATTAGGTTTTCCATAATACTTAATAAATAAATTGTATTTTTGTGAAAAGTATTTTTTGAGAAAGTTTTGTTTGGGGACTGGTACTGGTTCAGAATTCTTTCCCATAACCGGTTCACTTTTGGAGATTCTCTCAACACCAGTCATTCCTGAAACGTTGTTCTGTCAAGGAGATTGGTTCTTAAGGAGCCTTAGCATCACTAATTTTTCCTGGAGACATTCTTGAAAAATATAATTCGCAAACTTCACAAAATCAATAAGGCAGATACTTTTCATTCTCTACTCTACTCTCCCTGGGTGGAGAAAAGCTTAGTATTTGTCTATAAAATTTTCTAAATATTTAAATAATTTGCATGCCAGTTTGGTTTCGTGAGTCTAATAGTCTTAGGTTAGTTAGAAAAAGTTTAGAACCACTTTTCGTCTCTGTTGTGTCTTCAAATTCACTAAAAATGGCTGATGATGAAAG
The DNA here is from genome assembly GCA_025403435.1 of Artocarpus heterophyllus. Taxonomy (NCBI): domain Eukaryota; kingdom Viridiplantae; phylum Streptophyta; class Magnoliopsida; order Rosales; family Moraceae; genus Artocarpus; species Artocarpus heterophyllus. The sequence goes on from CM046335.1 coordinate 2,906,356, forward strand.
TGTTCATACTGAAAATATTGTTAATCAACAAATCATCAATCCTGTTGTTTGCTCAATGAGAGATTATTTGCAACCACCCCATGAATCCACTCCATCATATTTGGTTTTTCCTCTCAATGCTCATCACTTTAGGTTTAAACCTAGAATGATTAACTTGCTTCTGAATTTTCATAGCTTAGAATCTGAAAATCCATATCTACACCTTAGAGAGTTTGAAGATATTTGTGCTACCTTCACTGACCAGGAAGTTTCAAATGAAATTGTTAAGCTTAAGCTTTTCCCTTTTTCTTTAAAAGACAAAGCTAAAACTTGGCTTACTTCTTTAAAACCTAGGTCAATAGGTACATGGCAAGAAATGCAAACTGAGTTTCTAAAAAAATTCTTTCCAACACATAAGACCAATGCTTTGAAAAAACAAATTCAAAATTTTTCCCAAAATGCAAAAAAAGTTTATTTCCAAAGCTGGGAACGATTTAAAGATTTGTTGAATTCTTGTCCACATCATGGTTTTAAAAAATAGCGTTACATTAGTTTTTTTTATGAAGGCTTAACTCCTGAAACCCATCAATTTGTTGAAACAATGTGTAATGGAGAATTCCTTGATAAAGAACTTGATGAAGCATTAGATTTCCTTGATAATTTGGCTGATAACTCTCAATACTGGCAACATAGTAATTCTGAAGGCTTAATTAGATCTAATCTTGCTAATGCTCAAAGAGGTGTCCATTAACTTAGTCAAGGAAATGATCTAAGTGTTAGAATTGCATGTTTGACTAAAAAGATTAAAGCCTTGGAACGAAGGAATGTCCAAGAACCCAAAAGTGAAATTTTGTATAGTGTTTGCCAAACTCTAGGACACTCAACTTATGAATGCCCAATTTTTAAGGAAGAGTCCCATGAACAGGTAAATTACACAAATCAATTGGACCCACCTAGAAAGCCATTTCCATCCCTACATTCTGACACATACAATTCACAATGGAAAAACCATCCCAATTTCAGTTGGAGAAATGATCAACTACAACAGCAATATTGACCACCACTACCATTTTCACCACAAAACTCTCAAGGCCATCCACTATTTCCATCAAATTCTCAAAATTTTCAAAGGCCTCCACAAAATTTTTCTGAAAATCTCCAATCTCGAGTCAAAAATCTTGAAGACACTTTGCAAACTTTCATTCAAGCTCAAAAATCATTCATTCAAAAACAAGAAGTTCATAACACTCGCACTTCTCAAGACATTCATGAAATTAAAGAATCCATTTCTAAACTCACTTCTTCCCTTCGCATTCAAGAAAAAGGCAAATTTCCTACTCAACTTGTACATTATCTATCTACAAATAAAATTGTCTCTTCTAGTTCACAGTCACAACAAGAAACTGTTAATTTTGTTACAACTCTTCAAAGTGGAAAAACTGTTGATAAAACTAATCTTTTAAAAGATCAGAAAGTTAATTCAACTTTGAAAAGTGGTGATCAAATTAATAGTGATGAGGAAAATTCTGAAAAAGAAAAGAGTGTTTCAAGAGAGAAATTTGTTCCAAAGATTCCATTTCCTCAAGCTTTGCTTTCAAAAGAGAAGTTTGACAAAAACGCTAAAATATTTGAACTGCTCAAACAAGTCAAAATTAACATTCCACTTTTAGATGCAATCAAACAAGTCCCATCTTATGCTAAATTTTTAAAAGATTGTTGTACAATTAAAAGAAAGCATAATGTGACTAAAACTACATTTTTAGCTGAGAATGTTAGTTCCATCATTCAACATGATTCATAATTGAAATACAAAGATCCTAGTTGTCCCATAATTTCTTGCATCATCGGAAATACTCAAATTGAACATGCTTTGTTAGACCTTGGTGAACCTCTTACCTTATTTTGTTTATCAGCAATTAGGTCTGGGTGAACTAAAGTCAACTTCTGTCACACTTCAATTAGCTGATCGATCTGTAAAAATTTCAAGAGGTTTTTGTCGAGGATGTGTTAGTTCAAATTGATAAATTTTACTACCCAGTGGATTTCATTGTTTTGGATACACAACCTGTCACAAATTCAAATGTTCAAATTCCTGTCATTTTAGGTCGTTCATTTCTTGCAACTTCTAATGCTTTGATTAATTGTAGAAATGGAATACTAAAATTGTCTTTTAGAAATATGACCTCAGAGTTCAATGTTTTTAACATGGCACAATCACCCTCTGGAAAATGTGAAGTGAACTTTGTTGAGAGCAATACTTCAGGAACGTTTGTTGATCCCTTGGCTGATTTGGCTAATTCTTTTGATTTGAATGTTCCACCCAAAGTTGATAACCCTCCTGTGAATGTTTTTGACCAATCTCCTGAAGCTAAAAATTCAAATTTTGAAGCTGAATGTGAAAATGAAGTTTTTGGAGAAGAACCTGAGGATGAGGTGATGGGTGACACTATGGATGACCTCATGTATGATCTCATGGATGAAGAAGAATTTCAGCAAAGATTCTTTGCAGCTGCTGGCAACTTAACTTTTTGGGAGTGCTATCTTTTGGGAAGGTTTAGAGCAACTCTTCCAACAGTCATCAACATTGATGATTATGACTCCGATCCTGAAACTGAAATCATAGTTATAGATTAATGTTTGTATTGTGTTTATGTTTTTGTATTTGTTTATTGTAACTTTATTTTCTTTGTTTTTCCTAAAAATCAGAAAAATAATTTCAAAAATTCATTAAAATGACAGAAATTATAGAGGTTATAATCAGCACGATTAGTTGGTATTTTTGTATCAACGGCCTCTAGAAATGCATTTTAATGAAATGATTTTCAATGAATTTTTCTGAATTTTAGATCTTTGTAAAAAAAAAAAATTAAAAATTGAAAAACTCAAAAACACAAAAATATTTTCATTTCTGAGTAATCTGTTAGGTTACCTTTCTTTAGCCCATCTTAGTTCAGCCCATTATTTCCGCATGCGTCTGTACAGTCTTCCCCGTGTCTAGACAAAAATCCACCCCTTTGTCTATAAAATCTGTTATTGTGCATCAAGCTCAAAAATCTGTGTTCTTTTCCTTTCTAAATTTCTTGTTCTCTCCCTCGAATTCTTTCTGTCTTCTTGTTAAAATTCCAAGAAATTCTTCAAAACTCTTTCAAAGTTCTTCAATCTTTCAAACACTTTTTCCAGAAAATCTTCAATCTCCTTTTCTTCTGCTTCCACAAAAATCTTCACAATTCTCTCTCAAACTCTCTCTTAAAGCTTTCAATTCACTCTCAAGAATCTCAATCATGGATCCAAAATATGAGCACTTAAAGAAATATTTCCCTTCACTTTCTCAAAGAGAAATCAGAAAGAAGTACAAAACTAGAGTCACTCATCTTTGGGTACTTTCACGTTTTAAGCTTCCTACTGATATTAAAATGTACATAGAAGGTCTTGTTCGTTCAAGTGATGTAAATAATGTAGGTTTGCCTAGTATGGGTACAAGTCTGTGTGCTAGAAAAAGAAGAGCTCGTCGTATAGAGTCAAAATGTCATAAATGTTCTCGTCAAACTTGTTCTGGAAAATGTCCCTCACCTGGTTTCGTATCTAGAAATAGGGAAGATAAAATTCAGTTTTGTAAAAATGGTCTTAGGAATGAAAACTTAAGAGATCTCCTAGTTTCTCTTGAGACCCATCCAAGTGGATACGTTTGGGGGGCTATGAAACAACTCTGGCCTCAATTTCATGAAGAAAAAGAATGTGTTGGGAATCTGACGCTAAAAGACCCAACTGTTCAGTTTGCGAGAATGTTAGATGGAAAACAGACTCAAGATCCTTCTACTTCAGAACAAGGTTTGTAAAGTATTTTTCTTTGTTTCTTTATGTGTTTGTCCCAAAAAAAAAAATTTGAAAATTTATTTGAGGTATGATCATGGTTTTAAGGAAAAATCATCAAAACGGCTGAGTAACAGAATTTCTGGAAACGCGTTTTGATGAACAAAAGCTTTCTTCAACTCATTCTCAAATAAAATTTCATCAACAAAAAGATTTTTATTTTTGTGTGATCTATACAGTTGTTGTTTAATAATTGTGATTGTACCATTTATCTTATAATAATGATATCTTGACTTTTCTTCTTTTGTCAGATGCATAATTTTATTCGGTAGGTGTCTTGTGTGTCGTGTAAGATAAGCTTTGCTTTGAATTTTAAAATTTAGTCCCATTTGTCAAAAGTTGTATAGTAAAGTCTAGTTTGTCAAAAGGTAAATAGTGTTATCGGTACAAGTTGTCAAAAAAAAAAATTCTGCAGGTGTGTCACATTTATCTGTCATTGCCTGTCATCACAACTGTCTCTATTTAATTTTACCCAATGTTCTCTTTAGGTGTCTATAAAATCCTTTTAGTTCTTAAGTTTTTCTCAGAGCGAATTTATAAGATAGAGTCAGTCAATAAAATAAAATAAAATAAAATAAAAGAGTCTTAGTCTTAGTAACTATCATGGATTCCTCGTCCCAGTCATCTTTAAAGTTCAATAATATCTGTGTTTTGTGGTTCTAAATCAGAAAAAGGCATTGATTACATAGAAAATGCATTTCATTTAGGCTATGTCTTGGCTAAGAAAAAGATAAACCTTGTCTATGGAGGAGGTAGTCTAGGTTTAATGGGTACTGTCTCTGCTGGAAGACGTTCTAGAGGTACTGGAGCTTTAGGTAATATTCCAGGTGTCCTCGCTCAAAGTCGTTTATGTGGTCCTACCATTGGTGTTGAAAAAATAGTTGCAGGTATGCCTGAGCGAATAAGAGACATGGAGTTTGCTTCTGATGCTTTAATTGCTTTACCTGGAGGTTTAGGAACTCTAGAAGAACTCTTTGCCATTGCTAGTTGGAAATTGTTAGGACTACACTCTAAACCTATTGGTTTGTTAAATATAAATGGTTACTTTGACAGTTTGCTTAGTTTTTTAGATCATGCTATGGAACAAAAGTTTCTTGAGGAGTCAGGAAGAAAGATTTTTATCTATGCCACTACTGTAGAGGAATTGCTCGAAAAAATGCACGTCATTGATCCTGAAACAGACACTGCAACATCAAAATTTTGCGAAAAATGCAAACGAGATTGGGATCTTTCTCTCTAAACTCTACCTCTTTTAGTTTTACTTACAGCATTATTGTTTTTGTCTTTGTTTATGCATTTGTCTTTCAATAACCACCCTTGTAAGTATATATTGTTAGTCTTCTTACTTAATCTTGTTAAACATTGGGAACAATGTTTAATTTAGGTTGGGGGGAGAAGGTTGTGTCAATTTTTTTTTCTTTTGTGATTGAATATGGGACTGGTTTTAAAAACCAAGCGAAAAAAAAGAGTGTGCTATTTGTAAGACTTTAATATTCATGTGTTCATAGGTCGAGATGCCTGACTGAAGGTTTTGTCTTGAAACACGTCTCGATAATGGTCCGAAAATGAAGTCCTTTGTGTTTGTAAAATTCTCATCTCTGCATCTTTCTTTTGTAGCATGCAAGTTTGAAGATGGCTGAGGTAAGGAGTATTTATTATTCTTGAAACGCATCTTCACCTTGGTAGAAATAGCTGAGTAATGGAGTGACTAGCATTCTTGAAACGTGTTTCTACATGATTGTAAAAATTGTGTGTTTGCATTGCATTTATTATTATAAAAAAAAACAACTCAAAAAAAATTAAAAAAAATAAAAATCTAAAAATATTTTGGTGATTTGCCTCCTGTCCAATAACGATATCAAGATTATATCATTTCCATGACTTAAGGTAAATTTTAAATACTATTTAAGTTTATGTTAGTTTCTTTAGTTTGCTATATGTTTAGGATGAAATTTTCCCAAAATTTGAACACTTAATCTTGCACTATGATTTGTTATATTAATTTAGAGACTATTTATGTTAGTATAATTTGGTTTATTTTTATAAAATCTTATAACTTGTTTAAATCCCTCTTGAGACGAAATCCTAGATAACACTAAGTTATAGATATAATTTAGGCCATCTTTGGATCGTTTGAGCCTTTAAAGCTAACCTGTTTACATTCTATATCCCTAGTCACCTCGTTGTGCTTAAGGTTCTATTTTCTTTATTACCCATATATTTAGCCTAGCCTTTTTAATAAATTCATAATCCTTTTCTTGTACCTTTTACTCAAAAGACATCTGTTCTTTCAAGTGAAATCGGATTTATGAGATTAGGAATATCTGCTACCTCTGTAAAATATGTATGTTTATTGTAACTCTTCAGTTATTTCATATAAAAAAAAAAAACAAAAACAAAAAGAAGAAAAGGAAAGTTAAATAAAAAGTGGTTGACAAAGGAAATTTCATTTCGAGTTCGGGATTGTAAACTTTGGGAATTGGATTGTACATTTTAAGGGTTCAGGATTTTTGTAAGTATCTTATGGGTGAACTAAGCCTCAAATATATCTTCCATCATACCTTTAACCCAAGCCTTACATTACAAGCTGAATAAAGTCCTAAAAGGTCTTTTAACAAGGTGTTATTCTACATTAGTGGAGAGAGGGATGAAAAACAAATTTATAAGAATTATTTAAATAAATTAAGATATATTAATATAAATTTATCTGGTTAATATGCATTGATTAGTAATAGAAATTCACACACATAGAGAGGAAAATTCATCTTAAATAATTTACGAACTCTAGAAATGAATCATAACTTAATTAGTGTTTACATCTTCACTTTGAGGCATGAATATGAGATAAACCCTAAGGAAAATCAGTGAGGAATCGCAAGTAAAAAAAAAAATCTTTTGTCTGTTTTAAGTTTAATCGCTTTAGTTGCTAGAGACTAGCAATAAGCTGGTTGGAGGGTATGATGAGACTGTAAAAGTGTACATTTTCTAAGGCTTAAATCATTTATTTACGCTTTTATTTCTCAGTAAATCCTCTAATTAATAGCATTTTGTGTTAATAAGTATTTTTGTGTCTTAGTATGAAAATGTGTTTAAAAATGTGTTTTTAGTGTGTTTTTATGTTTAATAATATTTATAGTAATTTTTAGAGTCATTTTGGTGTATTAAATAAGTGTCTAGTCTATAAATAGTCAAAACCGTAAAAGTAATACGGTTATTTTATTTTGAGTTTTAGTGTGTTTGATAGTGTGTTTTAAGTTTATAAATTTGTCTTATTATATTTTTAGTAATTTTTAAAAATATTTCCAAGTCATAAAAATTATATCTGTGCTAAACCGCAAGAGGCTGAAAATTTTAGAAGTTTTTATTTAATTTTATGTGTTTTAATGTAAAATAAATATTTTTAATAAATATTATGTTTGTAAAATAATTAATATTAGTGTGATTATGATTTTAGATTTGGAATCTGGAAGAAAAACGGAGCAAACCGACACCAAAACGGATAAAATTGGACATCAAATGCATCAAAAAGATAAAGAAAATTCAAATTTAAATTAAATGGGACACATGGCGTAACAAGGATGGTCGGATTCACTGCCGAATTAATCTCAGCCATTCGAGGAAAAGACGCATGTCAACGCGTCATTCAGTGCGTCAGCAGAATCTCACAGTGCGGTCCACGTGTCGAGATATGATTGGCGCGTGCATCACACGCGCCGACAAAGCTGCAGCGTGTCTCAGAGGGTGCAATAGGCGTGTCCGATAGTGTGCGGTCGTGTCCACGTGCATTTGTTCTTTGAACCGTCAGATCTGAATACTTTGACTCATCCATCGGCCTTAAATCTTGGTCCCACCTGGCCCATCTTACCCGCGTCTGACAGCCATTGGATCTCGTTTTGAACAGTTCAAATCGTGCCTAGTTCGTGCTGATCTGGTTTGTGTCACACTGGATTACAAACTCAAATTCGCCCACTCACCAACGCGGATCAGCGTGAAAGAAGAAGGAAATAATTCAAATCGTCAACTTTCAACAGGAAAGAACATTAATTATAAATGGACGTTTGTAAAATCGATTCCCTATAAATACCGAGGCATTTGCCTCAGTTGAAAAAAGCCCCTCTCACAGTATGGAAATACTGTTGTATTAGTTGTAGTTTAGATTTTATTTCAATTTTCAGTCTAGTTTCTTGTAAAATATTTCATAGTTTATGTTGTAAAAATTATGCTCAATAATATTAGTAGTATTTTATTAATTATGTCTTTTTAAATTTCTTTTTAGCTGAGAGGAGATGGGGAAATTCTGGCAAAATTATCTTAAATATTTTTTATTTTTCTTAGTTTTCTAAGCTGTTGTAATGCCAAAATATTTCCTTAGAAAACTTAGAATTTCAATATTTTCTTAGCTGAAACTCTGCCAAAATTACGGTTTTGATTTATCGATAACATAGACTGGCACGGATAATGCTTGGGAGGACCTTGATTACTCGTAGACAGAGAATGGCTCGGTAAATGCTTAACTTACTATCTTGGTTGTTATTTTAGTTAAGTTATGTTGAAATGCTGCTTATTTATTAAGTTGTGTTTTTGCTACATTATAGACATGGAATGGCACAATAAATGCTCGGTAAATCTTGATTTATTGTCGACATAGGATGGTATAGTGTATACTTAAATCAACTAATAAATGAAAAGAGAAACTAAAATATATTGAAGATAATTGTCAGAATAGAACTTTTGAACCTCAGTCCTGTTATTATTGTTGTTTTACTTCTTTAAATTGTCGTTATTATTATCGTTACTCTGCTTAAGTTACTATTTGGATTTCTTGTTATTAAAGTTTCAAATTATCAAAATTTAAAGATGAAAAAATGTTGTAAAAAAAATGTGTAAATATTGTAAATACATTCTGTGAATAATAAATATTAATCCTCAAATTTTTCAGTTTAATAAAAAAAAAAGTTAATATAATACATGTACTGGAACTGAATAAATCATTCCTTGTGAATTCGACCTCGGATTCACTGAGTAAATATTACTTGAGACAACCTTATACTTTAGGTTAGTTTAAAATGCGTAAATAGACGCGAGACCAAGACTGAGAGAGAGTGTGAAAGAAAAAGGAAAGGGAAAAGAAAAATAAAAAGAAAAGCCCCAAGGGTGTTTTCGTAAATATGAAGAAAATGTGGGACAAAAATGTCATTTGGTATTTTAACACTAAAAATCAAATTTTAATATGACAAATGCAACAAAATTTTAAATAACTGAAAATTAACATAAAAAAATTACACTGACACACTTAATAATTAAACTTAACATAACTAACCTTACTTTAAAATTTAGGGGTGTTACAATCCACCCTCCTTAAAAGAAATTTTGTCCCCAAAATTTAAAAACATCAAAAGTTTAAAATCACAAATAACACTGTGTACTCAAACGCAATTGTAACAACAACTGTGTCCTGACATCAGACTTGAAAAATCAAAATAAAACAGTCAAAATCTCACAGGTTCAGTTCCTGAAAGATCTGAAGCCTAAGCTCTGATACTATTTTATGACGTCCTAGAAAGGGAGTCTGGGAATTTTAGGTAAATAAGATGAAATAGACGAGGTAAATAAGGAAAGAGTAAATAAATATATGTAGAAAGTAAATAAATATCATCGAAAACAAATAATATCATTGGCGGCTACCATCACGTGAATGCCACGAAGGTGGGGCCAAAATCCTATTCTCATTCACCATCATGTGGATGCTTACCATGAAGGTAGGCTGGTAAATAAAATACAATATCAAGGATAATGATACAAAAATACTAAAAATCATCGTCTCTAGGAACCAGGTTTCGATCATAGGTCCATCCTTCCTCTCCAAACCTGGAAAGGGAATTTTAAAAAATAGGAAAACATTAGCGGAAGGCTCAGTAGGATAATTATTTAAAAATAAGTTATTTAAAATATCATTCACAAATCATACTTACTACAAGAAGTCTCAAAATTTATTTATAAAGATTGATAAATTCTTACTTGAATAAATCTTGATAAAACATCACTGTACAGGTTTTGAAAATTTGAAAGAAATATCAAAATACAATTCTTCAAAATCAAAGACAGAAATCATTTTCATCAATCATTCAAAGAGTCAAGCATTTGGCCAAAACAGTTTAAAAAGGGCTGCCAAAGAAAGAGATAGAAATATGTGTATATCCTACCTCATTTGAAATCCAATAACGTAAGCTCCAAATAAAATTTAACGTATGCTCCATATACGTTCAAAACCTTAAAAAATGCATTTAAAATCAGAAATCACATTTAACAAATATCATTATATAAGTTTAATTATCACTATGCCTCTTGACTTAAAATAATCCTAACACAAAATCATAATATTTTTTAAAACCTTTATAAATCATTAAACATTGAAAACTGTGGTTAAAATACAATTTTTCAAGTCCATAGTTAGCATGCTGAACATCCTGGTCTGGCTTGCCGAACTACATAGTTTGGCCTTCCGAACATCCAGACCGGCCTATCGAACTTTTCTCAGGTTCGGCCTGCCGACCTGATGAATCCGGCCTGCCGAACTGGCAAAATCTGAGGATCCGAGACTTCGAGTTTTGGCATCCTCGAACTCAAAATTCAAATTTAAAACCTGTTTTTTTCAATCCCAGAGCATAAAAATCACGTAGAAAGTATAAGAAATCATGGTAGAATAAATTTAAACCATTTTTTCCAAATTTAAACTCAATTTCACCTTTGATTTGCAAATCAAAGAAAAATGTAAAAACTTGGGTAAATTGATTCTAGCTTAAATTAAGTTTAGATTCACTATAAAATAGTTTCTACAACTTGAATTGAACATTATTTGAACTCAAGAAAGCTCGGATTCAACATTCAAAGAAAATTTGAAAAATTAAAAATAAAACTTTGAAATTTTAAGAAAAAAGAAAGCTAACCTTTAATGGTATTTTTGGATTAAAAACTTGATGATTGAACTTCAATCCTTACTCAAATCCATGAGACTGAAGCTTGAAATCAAAATTTTTGAGAGAAAGAAAGAGAGAGGGAGCTGAGCGACGCACGAGCAAAAGAGAGAGAGAGAGCGTGAAAGAAAAAGGAAAGGGAAAAGAAAAATAAAAAGAAAAGCCCTAAGGGCATTTTTGTAAATACGAAAAAATATTGCGTAAAAATATCATTTGGTATTTTAACACTACAAATCAAATTTTAAATATGACAAATACAATAAAATTTTAAATAACTGAAAATTAACATAAAAAATTACACTGACACATTTAATAATTAAACTTAACATAACTAACCTTACTTTAAAATTCAGGAGTGTTACACCATCGTTATCTTGATTATAGACCTGCACATTCCAACTTGGTAGTTATCTGTCTCCCTAGTTCAATTATTATTTTGGTTGTCTTTCTTTCAATTTTTTTTGATATAATATATGTATTTAGAAATATCCTTTCACATCAAAAAAAAAAAAGAAAATAAAAATCCTTTCAACTTCCCTTTCTATCTCGACTAACTCCGAATTGTTATGGCGTTGTTGCAGTCAAAAAACAATTTTACTATCTCAACCAACTCCGAATTGTTATGGCGTTGTTGTAGTAAAATAACAATTTTATTAGAGCATTAGTACCCTACAACTTGTTATGATATATGGGTGTATTTTAAATAGTTATCTTTTTAATGAGTACTGTTATTTAATAACATGTTACGAATCATATGGCTGTAATAAATATCATAATTAATCAAAAAATACTTATAATGATTAATGAGATTAAATGCTTATCACGCTTCATCATCAATTAATATTAAATTATACTCTTTTTAATTAATTAAAAGTATAATCATTATAAATGTGTCGATTGAAAAAAAGTTCTTATATATATAAATACACACACTTCAGACGACAACAAAGCTAGGCAAAACTTTGCAATTGCCAATCGTTGCAATTTTTAATTAAATAAAAGAAACCAAAAAACTAAATCAAAATTCAATTGAATGAAATAAACCGAATATTAAATCAATTGCAATGCAAAGAAAAAGGAATTACAATTCAAAGTAGAAGTTGTTGACAATCACAAAACAAAACAATAGAGACAACGGAGCCACACATATAATTAAGAGTAAATAGTCGTTCTATTTGAATTTTTATTTTTCTTTTGATTTTATATGTATATTTTGTTTAAATTTATATATAATTCACCACTCTAAAAAAATTCAATTATATTTCAACCCTCTTCACTTATTTTTCTAGTTTTGCCCCTAACAACAAAATATTTGTTTTTGAAAGAAAATACAAAAGGATCTTTTTTGTCCTTTTTACAAAAGAATTGGAAAGAAATTGATACAATCTCTCTAACGTTTATATTGTTACCTTCTAGCTATATTATTTTTATGTAATGGATTGACCACATGTTTTCTTTTAATATTTTATTCTTGTAGCCTTATATATTATTTAAATTGTATCTATATAATTATTATGAATTATTATATAGAAAAGAAGCTAACAATAAAATATGCACGCAAACACTAGCTATATGATAAATATATGGGATATTTGCCTCATAGGCTTCTAAAGTTTCTAACCTTTAACATTTAGGTCAATATTTAAAGAATTTTGGTACTTAAGTCCCCAAACTTTTAATCTATTGGCATCTATATCTACGTTTTAAGAATTTAGATACATAGGTCCCTAAAATCTTAATTTGTTAGCACCTTGAGTCCCGATTTTAAGAATTTGGATATTAAAGTCCTAAACTCTTAATTTATTGTCACCATTAGTCTTCTTCATTTTGTTGCTGTTAAATGCTATACGAGATAAGAAGAGTATGAGGCTTTATGGTTCTTTAAGTCTCAAATATGTTTTTTTTTACAAAAAGTTCCCAGAGAAAATATATTTTTGCCTTTTTCACATAAGCAATAAGAAATTATACTTTAAAAAAAAATAAAGAATATATATATATATATATATATGTGTGTTTTTTAGACCTAAGAAACAAAAAGCCTCTAAATATTGATATCTTTTATGGCATTTAACATTAAAAAAGTGATAAGGACCAACAATGCCAATAACTTAAGAGTTAGAAACAAAAAGGATGTTCAAGTTCTTAAAGTGGGGAGCTATGCCAACAGATTAATAGTTTAGGGACCTAAATATCCAAACTCTTAAAATACAGACCTAAGTGTCAAAGATTATAAAATTTAAAAACATGTGATGCAAAAATCCCTAAATATATATACTAACGAGTTATATGATAAACACAAACACATGATTCACACTTCTTCCATAGTATTTTATTAACGAGCATGGGAAGTAGCTTGTGAAATTCGGGCTCATCACTCCGTATAATCTAACTTAATAGAATTTTGAATATAAAAAATGAGTTCAAATATTATAATATGTTAGAGCTTTACAATATACACATTTTTACTTTATATCATAATAAGAAAGAGCTTTATATTAATGTGAATGGTTCAAACTCATAAATTTAAACTTATCACTTGAAAACAAATTGTAAATGTACAATAATTTCATTATGTTTAATTATCTGCTACAATATTTTCATTAGGTCGGTTCATCCTTTGCAACCAAAGTTTGATAACTTTACAACCAAACAGGTGGTACATATTCTTAGTTCCTCTCTCAGTCTCTTGCTTTATGTTCCTTTTTTTGTGCATGCATTGTTCTGATATTAAAATTCCTTTTACCTGTATATTGATCAAAAATGAAAACGTCCAAATAATTGTTAAAAGAGAATCGTTAAGGGAAAAAACATACGGCGAATATATGTGCTTTTTAAAAAATAAAGACCATGAATATGTTCATGGAAGCCAGCTAGCGCTTGAGAGTCATCTTTTTCTTCTTTTTTTTTTTAATTTTATTTTAAAGGTAGAACATCTTTTTGCTTCTTGCTATTGAAAGGATCCTGCCTTCCCTGGCTAATGGTTTTATCACCCATTTTCTCCTATCAGTTGCTTTTTAAACGAAAACTTTTCAGCTTGTTTCTTCTTTTATTCTTACCCTAACGTTTATTATTGTTATGGTTGCCAGTGTTATTGTTATTATTAGAGTTTTTGACACATTTATCTTCTAAACTTTACATATTTTTGTAATGTAGTCTAAAAACCTTTTTTTTGACAATAAAATCCTTAAACTTAATAAAATATAGCAATCAAGTCCTAATCACAAATGTCCTTCAAAAATTAGGATAGAAAACAATCAAGTGAAATGCACATGACCTATTTAAAATATCTATGTACCTTATTTGAAATTAATAAGGGTAAAATTATTCAATTTTGTGCCACAAAAAGAAGAAAAAAGAAAATAAATTATACCAATTTTATTGATTTTTTTTAACAATTTTGTTGGCATATATGTACATTGGGTTAATTACATAATCGTACATTCTAATTTTAACTATTTCTCAATTTGTCTCTCTGTTCTTAAAAACTACAAAAATATCCTTTAAATTTTAAAAACTTATATCAATTTCATCCCCATAAATATAAAAAATAAAGCAAAATAACATAGCTACTCTTAAATAATTGGGATGAATATTTTAATATAAAAAATACTAAAACAAAATATTAAATTTTGAAAAAAGATCTTAACTTTTACGACTTTTAAATTTTTCAAATTTATTTTTTTAATTTTTTGTTGAGAAGAAACATATATTTCATAAACAAAGTAGGTTTAGTCAAGAGTATTTTATCTTATCTCCACATTTTTAATCACGAATGTTCCTTCAAAATTAGGATAGAAAACAATCAAGTGAAATGCACATGACCTATATAAAATATCTATGTATCTTATTTGAAATTAATAAGAGTAAAATTATTCAATTTTGTGCACAAAAAAGAAGAAAAAAGAAAATAAATTATATCATTTTTATTGATTTTTTAACAATTTTGTTGGCATATATGTGTATTGGGTTAATTACATAATTGTACCTTCTAATTTTAATTATTTTTCAATTTCTCTCTTCGTTTTAAAAACTACAAAAGTATCCTTAAAATTTTTAAAAATTATTTCAATTTTATCCCCATGAATAGAAAAAAATTAAGCAAAATAACATAGCTACTCTTAAATAATTATGACAAATATTTTAATATAAAATCCTAAAACAAAATATCAAATTTAGAAAAAAGATTTTAAGTTTTATGACTTTTTAAATTTTCAAATTTATTTTCTTAAATTTTTTTTTGAGAAGCAACATATATTTCATAAACAAATTAGGTTTAGTCAAGAGTATTTTATCTTACCTCCATATTTTTAAGTCAACAAAGTTTACAAAGGATAAAATTACAACAAGTTTTTCAAATTTAAAGGATACTTTTGAAATTTTTAAAAATAGAGAGACAACTTGATAAATAATAAAAAACTAGGAGATGTAATTATGCAACTAAACCCTATGTATATTTTAATTATTATATTGCTTGACATTCCACTGATTCCCTTCTAAATATGTTACGTGCTTTTCACGTGATTGTTTTCCATCTTAATTTTGACAAACATTTATGATAGGGACTTAATTGCTACACTCAACTAAGTTTAGGGATCTAATTGCTACGAAAAAATGGATAATTAGATAATAATTAATATTGTGATAATCTGAAGTAGCTGTGAATTCAATGATCATAGACGAAAGCACACACAAGACATTTGACAAAATAAATTTTAGTCTGTGAAGTGTACAACTTCCCCAATTTCGGCCCTTAAAGCCAAAAAGAAAAAGAAAAAAGGAGACTTGTGCGTCAACACAAATCTTTGTGTGTGTGTGTGTGTGTCATTACTTCATAGATCAAAATTCAAGAAACATTTAAGGAAAAACTCTACATTGAAATTTAAATCTTGAGATGAAACCGTATTTATATATTGGAGTTATGTAATTTCCTTAGTTCCTCTCTGTCTCTTACTTTTTTTTTTTTTTTCTTTTCTTCGTGCATACTCTGTTATGGTATCAAAGTTTCTTTCACCTCTACACTGATCAAAATATAAAACGTCGAGTAATAGTTTAAAAGACAATCGTTGGAAAAATTAAGGGAAAAAAAAAAAAGAAAACGACCAATTTGTTATTTTCAAAAACAAAAAAATTAAAAATCAAAATAGTGATGAATATATTTTTGGAAACTAAGCTGGCACTCGAGAAACATCCTTTACATTTTTAGAAACGGTGAAACATCTTTTTGAAAGCATTAGGTGTAGGTGCAAGTCCCTGGTCATATTTATTTTTTACTTTAAAATTTGAGCAATCTTTTCATTTAAACTCTCTTTAAAAAATATTTATTGATACTATTATTTCTTAAAGAAATATTTACCGTAATTGTTATAAATAAATTAGTTTATTAGTGTGATGTACATATTCTTAACACCCTCATGAATCACATTATTTCTTCTTTGATTATCATTGATATTTGGTATTTAGCAACCTTGATATAACATCCCAATTAACACTTAGTTAGTAGTATCTTATTGTTGTAACTTATAGCTTTTTGCCTCTCTCACTTTATGATTCTTGACTTATATATATAGCTTTTGAGAGCTTGCGTTTATATACACAATAAGATGATGAATAACAAGATTGTATTTCTTTCTATTTCTCTTATGACTCTCTATTTAATGCTTTGTAATTTAGTTTTTTTACATTTGTTTTATAACACATTCTCAGCACAAGTCTTCGATCATTTTTGTTGTAAGAAAAGTTTAAATGTTTTACAAGACTAAAAAAATCTCTTTACTCTAACTTTAGTGTGTGGATTATTATGTAGCAATGTATCTTATGATGATGGGAAATTGGCATAATGGTAAGGTTAATTTTCACCACTTTTTTTTAGTATTCAAATCTTTATTTTACAATATAAAAATGGAAGCGCTGGCAAATTAATTTCTCCATTTCTTTATAAAGAGTTCAAATATTCTGGTTTACATTTCATGTATAGAAACTCCTAAAATAGATTAGTTTTAAGAGAAAATTAAGAAGACAAATCTTATAGAAGAAAGTTTATTCAGACTTAAAAATTGAGATTTGCTTAAAAGAATGCTTATCCATAATATCTCTTACATATAAGAAAATTGTCTTAAAAAATTTTCAGGGATATTGTGTATTTTTTTATTATCATTTATTTGATAATTATATATTTTGAGGGTATACCAAAATAATTTTGAGTCTGAAATTCTAACATAATGTTTTGTATGTTATCACAGTATTTAGTTTAGTATATAATAGTATGATATTATTATGAAAAAGACAAAGTAGAAAAACTATTCATTATGATGTATACATATTCATTGTGATAGTGAATACATAATCAAAAAATGAAAAAAAAAAAACCAACAAACCAAGAAATAAATTACCAACCCAAACGTTAAAAAAAATAAAAAATGAAAATCAAGAGCCATGCTTCCAAAACAAAAAATCATGAGAAAAATCACAAGTTCATATATTATATATATAAAATTCTACTGTGGATGATATATACTTTAGACGACAACAAACTAGGCAAAACTTTGCAATTGCCAGTCGTTGCAATTTTTAATTAAATAAAACAAACCAAAAAACGAAATCAAATTTCAATTGAAACATTATCCGAATATTAAATCAATTGCTATGAAATGAAACAGGAATTGCAATTCAAAGTGGAAGTTGTTGACAATCACAGAACAAAACAAAAAACACAACGGAGCCACACATATAGTAAAAAGTAAGGGAATTTTTATTTTTCTTTTGAATTTATATGTATATTTTGTTTAAATTTATATATAGTTCACCCGTCTCAAAATATTAAATCATATTTTTACCCTCTTCACTTATTTTTTATCACCGTACAGTACGTTCAGAATCCATGCTATATATCCACCAAAATTCAAAGGAGAATACGACGATCTTCTTATCGAAGCATGTGCCGAATTCATGAAACGTCTATTCCTAAAATAAATCCGTTTCTTTATTCTGTTAATATTTTTGGAAAAGATTACTCCGTCGTTGCTGCAGTAAGCATTATGAAAAGTAACTCTCAAATATTTTTGTCCTCTGTTTTACATATATTAGAGTCTCAACACAAGTGAATTCATTAATAGCAGCTACATATTGAAGCAGATAAATACCACAATATGAGAAAGAAAAAGTGTACACGGATGATTGTAATCGTAACCTCACGGTAACTGGGCACTTAACTTCAGGCACAAGTTATAGAGTTCAAATTCCTTATTTTAAGTTAAAAAAAAACTACAACTAGGTTATCATTATTATGCTTTGAATTAAGGTTTTTATATAAAAATTCTTAAGTACTTCTAGTGCTACTGACCAATATATAGATATATGGTTATTTTATCTTTAATCTTTAACCATCTTTTAAAAGAGAATGAGTTTCATAAGGGAGTTTCCGAATTTCTTTAACCTGATTGAAACCGGTTAAAGACGTTATTTGCTTAATATTTACAGGAGGCGTTTGCCCACACGGTGCATTAATTGCATTTTTTTTTTCACTTTTTGATGAATGACATTGGATGGATGGCTCTTGTTTTTTTTTTTTTCCCGATCTACAAATGATGAAAAGAACATATTGGGTCCCACGTTTGACAGAAAATACGTATTGTCCTGTCTATCATCTATAATTTTTATGTTGAAAATTATACGTAGAGTCTGTAATTTCTTAAAATATAGATCGACTTTGAAGTTATAGAAATACTTTTTTTGTGGTTTTATTTACCTTGTTATGAAAGTTTGTGAATAGCATTTTTATTGTAAATTATATCCAAGATATAATAAATTTTAAACGTTATATCTAGTAATAATATGATGTTTTAAAATAATATATGAAACTTGAAAATTTTGAAACATATTTATAGATATAGAGGTGTCTACTTGTGAACAAAAGCAACCGTTGTTATTCATACAATCTTTTATAAAAAGGTGTCTTTTCATGAACTAACATATCCAATACAACAGGTATGTTTGTCGGTAACAGATAGTTATATTGAAATAAACGGATACAAATAAACACAACGACTTGGAACAACAACAAAGTCATAACACTCCAATATCAACAATTACTAATTTAGACTAGCATAGAGGCCACTGCCTCGTTCATTGTCTCGCTCAAAATTCCAGCGTTGCGGCTTCAAAATTCTAACGCCACGATGATTGACACTGATTCAAAACACCTTAAATTGCTTACTTTTTCTTATTTATATGTGTGACTTTGACTTCCAACATGTAAAACACATATTAGAATTTCTCCCACATTTTATACTATAACCTTCTAATTATGTTAGCTTTATGTAATAGATTTGATCACATGTCTTCTTTTAATATTTAATTCATTCATCCTTATAACCTTCTATATATTTTAAAATGTATCTATTATTATACATTATTATATAGCAAAAGAAATGTAACCATGAAATATGCACATGCTTGACGCGTATTTTCAACTAATTATAAAAAACACTAGTTTACTACGAAAATTAGATTTAGTTACAATAATTCTTAGCAAAACTGCAAGGTTTTAGTCATAGAAACATTTTGTCGTTAAAAATCTCATGGCTAAAAGTTTTAGTCACAATAAAAATTAAACTAATTACACATATCACCATATTTTGTTATGACTAAAAGTTTCATTAAAAATTATTATGAGTAAAAGTTCTGTTTTTGTGCAATGGTTATATGATAAATATTTCAGCGAGTTTATTTGATAGACACAAGCACTTGATTCACACTCTTTCAAAGTATTGCATCAACGAGCATGAAAAGTAGCCAGCCCGTTACTCCATATAATTTAACTTCAGTAGAATTAATAGGGTGGTTGACAAAATGGTTTCAACATAAAAAGATGAGTTCAAACACTGAAATATGTGAGATCTTTATACTGTAACATATTTTTGCTTTATTCCATAACATGAAAGAGCTTCATACTAACATAACAGGTTCAAACTCATAAGTTTAAACTAATCTTTCAAACACAAAATAAATCTACAGTACTTTCATTATGTTCAATTATTTACTGCAGTACTTTTATTAGGTCGGAACATCGTTTACAACCCAAAGTTTGATAACGACCGTTTACAACCCAAAGTTTGATAACGTTTATACTGTTACGACAAGTGGTTTATGCGTCATATGTACGTTGTCTTACCTCTGCAGTATTAGCAACATTTTGAAGTACATTTTTCTTATTTGCTTTGTCGAGCTTCATTAATGATGACGAAATGCAAGTGTGTTCTTTACAAGTTCCCGACCAGTAAGTAACTACCAGATTACGGTCACAATAAAGGGTCGCAAAACTAATCGGCTAGGTCACAATAAGCACCAAATATCACCCTCACTAATTGGAGCAATTACATGTGCGTTTAGTTTGTAGATTTAAACTACAGTTTTAACTTTTTTTGCTATAGTATTTTTTCTCATAAAAGTTTAAATTCTTTTGTTTAAATATAGGAACCAAACAAGTGGTACATTTTCTTAGTTCCTCCATTAGTCTCTTACTTTGTGTTCTTTTCTTTGTGCATGCTCTATTCTGATATTAAGGAAAAAAACATTTCCAAAAACAAGAAAAAAAGTTTTGGCTGGAAAATTAAAAGAACATTTTGCAACAAAAAAGATGAAACGTTTTGAGCATCTTAAGAGCACCTTCATATATATGTCAACGATAGAGTGGGAGAGTTCTATTAAAAAAAAAAAAAAAGAAGAAGAAGAAAAAATAAATAAAAGATAGTGCAAGAGCTCATCCGCATTTGACCCCATATATTGAACCCAACTTATAACAACTGTTGAGATTAACCCTTCATTTAGTACAACTATTTGAACTCATTAGTTTGAGCCGTTTATAGTAAAGTTATAAACAGTTATAATATAAAACAAAAATAATGACAGTTTAAAGTTCTCATATATTATAATGTTTTAAACAAAAATAACTGAATTTGAACCATTTATTTGAACTATTCTCTTAAACATAATAGAAACTTTAATAAGCGATAGTCACGAAACTAAATTAATTCCTTAAAAATAAGGAAAATTCTTCGCTACGCTAAAATTTCCATAATCTCTTTTTTCCTTTTTGCCATCATCATTAGCTGGATTATACTTGGCAGTTATCTGTTTCCTTAGGTCAATTATTATTTTGGTTGTCTCTCTTTCATTTTTTTTTTCATAATATATGAGTTTAGAAATATCCTTTCACATCAAAAAAAGAGAAATCCTTTCAACTACCTTTCCTATCTCAACTAAATCCTAATTGTTACAACATTGTTGCAGGAAAATAACAATTTTGTATACAAATTGCCATGATACACAGGTGTGGTTTTAATAGTTATCTTTTTAATGAGTACTGTTGTTAATAGTATGATACGAATTCTATGGTTGTAATGAATGTGACAATTGATTAAAAGACACTTATAATGAGCAACGAGATTGAATTCTTATTACGCCATATCATTAATTATTATTAAAATATACTCTTTTTAATTAGAAGCATAATCATTAGAAATGTACATATTCAAAACAGGTATATATATATAAATAATTCTACTGTAGATGATATATACTTCAGACGACAACAAAACGAGGCAAATTTGCAATTGCCAATCGTTGCAATTTTTAATTAAATAAAACAAACCAAAAAAGGAAATCAAATTTCAATTGAATGAAACGAACCGAATATTAAATCAACTGCTATGAAATGAAATAGGAATTCCAATTCAAAGTGGAAGTTGTTGACAATCACACAACAAAACAATAAACACAACGGAGCCACGGATATAGTCGAGAGTAAGCGGCCATTCTATTTGAATTTTTATTTTTCTTTTGATTTTGTATGTATATTTTGTTTAAATTTATATATAGTTCCCCCTCTCAAAACACTTATTTTTCATTACTCGACAGTGCGTTCAAAATGCATGCAATATATCCACCAAATTCAAAGGAGAATACGACGACCATCTTATCGAATCATGTGCCGAATTCATGAAATTTCTATTCCTGAAATAAATCTGTTTCTTTATTTTGTTAATATTTTTGGAAAAGAGAAATATACTCCATATTAGGCGAACATATTTTACTCCGTCGTTGTTGCAGCAAGCATTATGAAAAGTAATTCTCATATATGTTTGTCGTTTTTTTTACATATATTAGAGTTCAACACAAGTGAATTGATTAATAGCAGCTATATATTGAAGTAGATAAGTACCACAATATGAGAAAGAAAAAATGTACACGGATGATTGTAAACATAACCTCGCGGTAATTCGACACCTAACTTCAGTCACAAGTTGTAGAGTTCACATTCTTTATTTTAAGTTAAAAAAACTACAATTTGGTTATTATCATTATGCTTCTAATCAAGGTATAAAAATTCTTTAGTACTTCTAGTGCTACTAACCAGTATATATATATATATATATATATATATATATATATATATATAGTTACTTTATCTTTAATCTTTAACCATTTTTTAAAAGAGAATGAGTTTCATAAGGGAGTTTCCGAATTTCTTTAACTTGGTTAAAACAGGTTTTAATTTCGTTTTTTAAGACGTTATTTGCTTAATATTTACGCGAGGTGTTTGCCCACCTGGTGCATTAATTGCAATTTTTTTTTTCTTTTCATTTTTTGTTGAATGACATTTGATGGATGGCTTTTTTTTTTTTTTTTTTTTTGGCATCGACGAATGATGAAAAGAACATATTTGGTCCCACGTTTGATGGAAAACGCGTGTTGTCCTGTCTATAATCTATAAATTTTATGTTGACAAAGGTAGAATCTGTAATTTCTTGAAATATATATCAAGTTTGAAACGTATGGGAATATTTATTTTAAGATTTTATTTACCTCAGTATGAAAGTTTACGAACAACAATTTTATAGTAAATTAACAAATTTTGAACTATATCCGGTAAAAATATAGTATTCGAAAAGAAACATATAAAACCTAAAAAATTAGGAACATATTTATAGATATAAAGGTGTCAATTTGTGAACAGACGTAACCGTTGTCACTCATACAACTTTTTATAAAAAAATGTCTTTTTATGAATCAACATAACTATTACAACATATATGTTTTATTCAAATAGAAGGATACAAATTAAACACAACGGCTTGAAGCAATAACAAAGTCCCAACACTCCAATATCAACAATTACAAATTTAGACTTGCGTCGAGGCCACTGCCTCGTTCATCTCTTGCTCAAAATTCTAGAGCCGCAGCTTCAAAATTCTAACGTCGTGATGCTTGACACTAATTCAAAACACCTTAAATTGCTTACTTTTCTTATTTATATGTGTGACTTTGACTTTCAATATTTGAAAGACATATTACAATTTCTTTAACTTTTATACTATAGCCTTCTAATTATGTTAGCTTTATGTAATAGATTTGACCACATGTTTTCTCTTAATATTTAATTCTTTCATCCTTGTAACATTCTATTATTATAGATTATTATATAGGAAAAGAAATGTAACAAGGAAAATACGCACATACTTGGCGCATATTTTCAACTAATTATAAAAAACACTAGTTCACTAGAAAAATTAGATTTTAGTCACAATAATTTTTAGCAAAACTACAAGGTTTTTAGCTACAGAAACATTTCGTGACTAAAATACTTATGGCTAAAAATTTTAGTCATAACAAAAATTAAACTAATTACACATTAATTATAATATTTTGTTATAACAAAAAGTTTCACTAAAAATTATTTTAAATAAGAGTTAAGCACCTGATTCACACTTCTTTCAAAGTATTGCATCAACGAGTATGGAAAGTAGCCGGCCCATCACTCCATAAAATCTAAGTTCAATAGAATTATAAGGGTGGTTGAAAAATAGTTTCAATATGAAAAATGAATTCAAATATTGTAATATATGAGGCTTTTATATTGTAACGTATTTTTGTTTTATACCATAACATGAAAGTGCTTTATACTAGTATAGCTAGTTTAAACTCACAAGTATGAACTAATCTTCTAAACGCAGAATAAATCTACAGTAATTTCATTATGTTCAATTATTTACTAGAGTACTTTTTTTACGTCGTAACATCGTTTGCAACCCAAAGTTTGATAATGTTTATACTGTTACGACAAGTGGTTTATGCTTCATATGTACGTCGTTTTACCTCTGCAATATTAGCAACATTTTGTAGTACATTTTTCTTATTTGTTTTGTCGAGCTTAATTAATGCTGACGAAATGCAAGTGTGTTCTTTACAAGTTCCAGACCAGTGAGTAATTCCCAGATTACGGTCACATTAAAGGGTAGCAAAACTAATTGGCTGGGTCACAATAAGCACCAAATTTCACCCTCACTGATTGGAGCAATTACATATGCATTAAGTTCATAGATTTAAACCACAGTTGAACCTTTTTGCTGCAGTATTTTTCTCACAAAATTTAAATTTTAGTTTAAACTTTTCGTTTAGATCTAAAAACCAAACAGGTGTATGTTTTTTTAGTTCCTCTATCTTACTTCGTGTTCTTTTCTTTGTGCATGCTCTATTCTGACATTAAAGTTCTCTTTACCTGTATGTTGATAAAAAATGAAAACGTCGAGTAATTGTTAGAGGGAAAAAAAAACACACGACGAATATATTGTAAAAAAATAAAAATAAAAACCATGAATATGTTTATAGAAGCAAGCTGACATTTGAGAAATATATATATATATATATATATATTAATTTTTTTTTAAGTAAAACATCTTTTTACATCTTGCTTTTGCAAAGATGTTGTCTTCCCCATGTTGGCTAACGGCTTTATCTCCTTTTTCCCCATCATTGCTTTTTAAATGAAAACTTTTCAGCTTATTTCTTCTTTTATCCTTACCCTTACGTTTATAATTGTTATTGTTATTGTTATCATTATTATTAGGGTTTTTTGTTTGCACACTTATCTTCAAAACTTTCATGTTTTTGTAAAATTAAAGTGGTCTTTAAAATTTTCTTTTGGTAATTAGGTTCTTAAACTTAACAAAATATGACAATCAATCCTAATCCCAAACTGTCTTGACAATTAAGATAGAAAACGATCAAGTAAGACGCATGTGACCCATTTGAAACACCAATATACCTCATTTGAAACTAATAAAAGTAAAACTAATTCAATTTTATGCCCAAAAAAGAAGAAAATAAAAATATAATTTTTTGATGATTTTTTAACAATTTTGTTTGTTTATATTTATATTTTAGTTATTGTAGTGCTAGAAATTACACACATTTCCTTTTAAATAGATTATGTGTCTCTCACGTGATTGTTTTCCATCTTAATTTTGACAAATATTTGTGATCTAAGATACTTAATTGCCACACTCAACTAAGTTTAAGAACCTAACTAGTACGAAAAAAGTTTGAAGAACCCATTACAAAAAAGCTTTAAGTGTAAGGGATAAATGTATTAAAAACCTTTATAATTTATTAGTTGTTATGATCCTTTGGGAAGACCATATATTAACATATAAACTAAACATGAAATTATTTATTCCTAACTATTGTTAACCTTTTTTTTCTTCTTTTTGATGATGGAAGATGACAGAGGTCTTGCCACTTTTTACTTGAAAAAGAATCCATAATGAAATTTGTTAACTGTAGCTGCTATTTATTTTTACTGTACAAGCTTTTCCTCATTTGAGCCTTTCCCCTCTCTTCGTTTGTTTGCTACACTTCTTTTTTATTTATTTTTATTTCCTTTTCTTTTCCTTCTTGCAGGTATCGTTCATTGTGCCTTTCTTTTCAACTTCTTTGTCCGTTCTTCTCTCATGTTTTTCCTTCCATCTTTTCATGCCTTCTCTCACAATTCTCGCTCTCTCCCGTGGATATGGCCTGGCCTTCTTTCTTTTGTTTCTTCCTCTCTTTCTCTTTATTTTAGTTTCGATACTCATAGACCGTTTGGAAAGAGCGGTTGAAAACATCGCTTCCAACTATAAACAGTATAAAGTTTTCATCTATAAATTTGTGTCGATAACCAATTCTAGACTGCAAAAGGCCCCAAGAGAAAAAATTATAAATATTGTACCGTTTATTGCATTAGTTCAAACCACAATTCAAACTATTTTTTATAGTGTTTTCTTTTTTTAAAAAAATAGATTTCTTTATGTTGAACCCAACTCACAGCAGCTGTTGAGATAACCGTTAATTTAGTACAACTGTTTGAACTCATTAGTTTAAGTTGTTTAAAGTGTAAAGCTCTGAATAGTTATAACATAAAAAAACTAACTACAGTTTAAAGCACTTATATATTATAATATTTTAAACAAAAATTATTTAATTTAAATCATTTGTTTGAACTATTCTCTCAAATACAATATAAACTTTAATAAATAATAGTCGCTAAACTTAAATTAATTCCTTTTAAATAAGGAAAATCGTTCCCTACACTAAACTTTCCATAATCTCTTTTTCCTTTTTGCCACCTTCATTGGCTTAATTATAGACTCGCAGGTTCCAACTTGGTAGTTATCTGACTCCTTAGTTCAATTATTATTTTGGTTGTCTCTCTTTCATTTTTTGATAATATATGTATTTAGAAATATCCTTTCACATCAAAAATAGAAAATCTTTTCTACTACCTTTCCTATCTCAACTACTGCCTTTCCTATCTCAACTAACTCCTGATTGTTATAACATTGTTGCAGAAAAATAACAATTTTTTTAGAGCATTAGCACACTACAACTTGACATGATGTGCAGGTGTGGTTTTAATAATTATTTTTCAATGAGTATTGTTATTAATAGTGTGATACGAATCATACAGTTATTATGAATATAATAATTGATTAAAAGACACTTATAATGATTAATGAGAATAAATTCTTACCACGTCTCGTCATTGATTATTGTTAAAATATATTATTTTTAATTAGAAGCATAAACATTAGAGATGTACTTCAGACGACAACAAAACTAGGCAAAACTTTGCAATTGCCAATCGTTGCAATTTTTAATTAAATAAAACAAACCAAAACACGAAATCAAATTTCAATTGAATGAAATGAACCGATTATTAAATCAATTGCAATGAAATGAAGTAGGAATTGCAATTCAAAGTGGCAGTTGTTGACAATCACAGAACAAAACAATAAACACAACAGAGCCACACATATAGTCGAGAATAAGCGACCGTTCTATCTGAATTTTTATTTTTATTTTGATTTTATTTGTATATTTTGTTTAAATTTATATATAGTTCATCCCTCTAAAAATATTAAATTATATCTCTACCCTCTGCGCTTATTTTTCATTACTGGACGGTACGTTCAAAATGCATGCAATATATCCACCAAAATTCAAAGGAGAATAGGACGACCATCCTATCGAATCATGTGCCGAATTCATGAAATGTCTATTCCTGCAATAAATCCGTTTCTTTATTCAGCTAATATTTTTGGAAATGAGAAATATACTCCATATTAGACGAACATATTTAGTCCGTTGTTGCTGCAGTAAGCATTAGGAAAAGTAATTCTCACATTTTTTGTCGTTTGTTTTACATATATTAGAGTCTCAACAAAAGTGAATTCATTAATAGCAGCTATATACTGAAGCAGATAAATTCCACAATATGAGAAAGAAAAAATGCAACATAGATGATTGCAAACGTAACGTAGCGGCAATATGGCACCTAACTTCAGTCATAAATAGAGTTCAAATTTCTTAGGTTATTATTATTTTGCTTCGAATCAAGGTTATTATATAAAAATATTTTAAGTACTTCCAGTGCTATATATATATATATAATTACTTTATGTTTAATCTTTAACCATCTTTTAAAAGAGAATGAGTTTCATAAGGGAGTTTTCGAATTTCTTTAACCTGGTTAAAACCGGTTTAACTTCGTTTTTCAATACGTTATTTTCATAATATTTGCAGGAGGTGTTCGCGCACTTGGCACATTAATTGCCGTTTTTTTTTATTAGCGTTTTGTTGAATGACATTTCATGGATGGCTTTTTTTTTCCCGATCAACAAACGATGAAAAGAACATATTGGGTCCCACGTTTGATGGAAAACACGTGTTGTCCTGTCTATAATCTTCAAATTTCACGTTGAAAAATATAGGCAGAATATGTAATTTCTTAAAATATAGATAGGGTGATACTTTCTTTAAGGTTTTATTTGCCTCCTGTTATGAAAGTTTGTAAACAGCATTTCTATAGTAAATTACTCTCAATATATAATAAATTTTGAATACTATATTAAGTAATAATATGGTATTCTAGAATAACATATGAAATTAGAAAAATCTGGAACATATTTATAGATATAAGGTGTTTATATGTGAATGGATGCAATCGTTGTCACTTATGCAATATTTTACATAAAGGTATTTTTTTCATAAATCAACATAACCATTGCAACAGATATGTTTGTTGATAACAAATAGTTTTATTCAAACAAAAGGATGCAAATAAACACAACTGTTTGAAACAATAACAAAGTCATTACACTCCAATATCAACAATTACAAATTTAGCCCAGCGTCAAGGCCACTGCTTCGTTTATCCCTTGCTCAAATTTCCAGTGTGGCTTCAAACTTCTAGCATTGGGATGCTTGACGCTGATTCAAAACACCTTAAAATGCTTGTTTTTTTTTTTTATTTATTTATGTGTATGACTTTGACTTTTAACGTTTGAAAGACATGTTATAATTTCTCTGACATTTTATACTATAGCCTTATAATTATATTAGCTTGATGTAATAGATTTCATCACATGTTTTCTTTTAATTTTAATTCTTTCATCTTTGTAGCCTTCTATATATTTTAAAATGTTCTATTATTATAGATTATTATATAGGAGAAGAACGGTAACAAGGAAAATAGGCATATATGTGGCACGTATTTTCAACTAATTATATAAAACACTAGTTCACTACAAAAATTAGACTTTAGTTACAATAATTTTTAGCAAAACTATGAGATTTTTAGTCATAAAAATATTTCGTAACTAAAAATCTAGTGGCTAAAAGTTTTAGCCGTAACAAAAATTAAACTAATTGCACATTAATCGTAATATTTTGTTGCGACTAAAAGTTTCATTAAAAATTGTTTTAACTAAAAGTTCCTTAGTTTTTTGTAATGGTTATATGATAAATATATCAACGAGTTTATTGGATAAACACAAGCACCTGATTCACACTTCTTTCAAAGTATTGTATCAACAAGCATGGAAAGTAGCCGTCTCGTCACTCCATATAATCCAACTTCAATAGAATTAATAGGATGGTTGACAAAATGGTTTCTAAGTAAAAAATGAGTTCAAACGTTGTAATATGTGAAACTTTTATACTGTAATGTATTTTTATTTTATACTATAATATTAAAAAACTTTACACTAGTGTAGCTGGTTCAAACTCATAAGTTTGAACTAATATGAACTAATATTCCAAATACATAGTAAATCTACAGTACTTTCTCAGGTCGGAACATCGTTTACAACCTAAATTTTGATAACGTTTATATTGCTACAACAAGTGGTTTACGCATCGTATGTACGTCGTTTTACCTCTGCAATATTAGCAACATTTTAAAGTACATTTTTCTTAATTGCTTTGTTTAGCTTTATTAATAATGCTGACTAAATGCAGGTGTTGTTTAAGAGTTCCAAACCAGTGAGTAATTCCCAAATTATGGTCACATTAAAGACTCGCAAAACTAATTGGCTAGGTCAAAATAAGCACCAGATATCACCCTCACTAATTGAACCTTTTTGCTACAGTATTTTCTCCCATAAAAGTTTAAATTTTCGTTTAAACTTTCTGTTCAAATCTAGAAACCAAAGAAGTGGTACATTTTCTTAGTTCCTCTATTAGTCTCTTACTTTGTGGTATTTTCTTTGTGCATGCTCTATTCTAATATTAAAATTCTCTTTACCTGGACGTTGATAAAAAATGAAAACGTCGAGTAATTGTTAGAGGAAAAAAACACACGACAAAAACATGTTTTTTTTTTTCAAAAAATAAAAACCATGAATATGTTTAAAGAAGCAAGCTGGCACTTGAGAAACATATGCACACACACACAGAGATATATATTAATTTTTTAAAGGCTTGTTTCTTCTTTTATCCTTACCCTTACATTTATAATTGGTATGGTTATTGTTATTGTTATTGTTATGTTATTATTAGGGTTTTTTTTGTTTACCACATTTATCTTAGAAACTTTAATGTTTTTGTAAAATTAAAGTGGTCTTTAAAATTTATTTTTTAGTAATTAAGTCCTTAAACTTAACAAAATATGACAATCAAGTTCTAATCACAAACTTTCTTCAAACTTAGGACAGAAAACGATCAAGTGAGATGCACATGACCCATTTAAAATACCTATATACCTTATTTGAAAGTAATAAAAGTAAACTATTCAATTTTATGCCCAAAAAAAAGAAGAAAAAAGAAAATCAAAATATCATTTTTTATATTTTTTAACAATTTTGTTGGCTTATATTTATATTTTAGTTATTGTGATGCTTGAAATTCAACACATTTCCTTCTAAATAGGTTATGTGTTTCTCACATTATTATTTTTCACCTTAATTTTGACAAACATTTGTGATAAGAGACTTAATTTCTACACTTAACTAAATTTAGGGACCTAATTAGTACAAAAAAATACATTACAAAAGCCTAAAGTTTAGGGAATAAAATGTACTAAAAACCTCTATAATTATTAGTTGTCATGATCCTTTGGGAGGACCATACATTAACATATAAACTAAACATGAAATTTATTTATTCCTAACTATTGTTAACCTTTTGTTCTTCTTTTTGATGATGTAAGATGACAGAGGTCTTGCCACTTTTTACTTGCAAAAGAATCTATAATGAAATTTGTTAACTCTAGCTGCTTTATTTTTTTTACTGTACAAGATTTTCCTCATTTGAGTCTTTCCCCTCTCTTCCTTTGTTTGCTACACTTCTTTTTATTTATTTATTTTTATTTCCTTTTCTTTTCCTTCTTGCTGGTATCGTTCATTGTGCCTTTCTTTTCAACTTCTTTATCCGTTCTTCTCTCATGTTTTTCCTTCTATCTTTTCACGCCTTCTCTCACTATTCTCCCTCTCTTCAATTGGACTAGAGCCTGTGGATATGGCCTGGCCTTCTTTCTTTTGTTTCTCCCCCTCTCCTTATTTGTGTTTGGATACTCATAGACCGTTTGAAAAGAGCCGTTTAAATCATCAGCTATAATTATGAACAGTGTAAAAACTTTCATCTATAGGTTTGTGTGCGAGAAGCTTGTGTGGATAACTAGTTCTTGGACTTTAGAAGGTCCCAAGAGAAAAAATTATAATATTGTAATTTTATTGCACTGGTTCAAACTACAATTCAAACAATTTCTTTTACAATATTTTCTTTTGGAAAAATTTAAATTTCTATGTGGGAGAAGGTTGTGTGGATAACTGGCTCTTGGACTGTAGGATACCCCAAGAGAAAATATTATAAATATTGGGCCGTTTCTTTTGCTAGTTCAAAACATAATTCAAACGGTTTTGTTATAGTGTTTTTTTTTTGTCCAAAAACAACTAAATTTCTATTCCGACCTCTGAAATAATCAGGTCTGATACTATTTTTACTATACAAAAAGATACATTTAACTTTTATTGTATGACAACTTTATTACATAAGGATATAGGAAACATAGTCCCAGTGGTTTGCACACTATAAATAAAGGTACTTCACGACTAATACCACACATAAGATGATACGAGACACTTGGACACACTTTCATGACATCAGAGCGATAAAACTGATAAATTTTAAGATACAACACTACAATAAAATTGTTAATAAATGATGAAATTTTTCACGGCAATTCAAGAAAACCGTTGTTTTATACCCATTAAAAACAGCGTAAAAAACTTTGACCTTGACAAAATGAGAAAGAAGATGTAAATACAAAATATGAAGACCTTTTTCTTTTTTTTAATTTTGCATTGGAAGAACATTAATTAGATTACTTGGACCAAAGTAGCTGTCTTATTTTAACCTCGAAGCACCACCCAAGGCCTTAGACGGCAATCTCTCCTCAGCAGAATTGAATCGATGATCCTTCTTTTTAGGGAAAACGAATTGAATTGAATAAAATTATGAAGGCTTTGTGAGCTTCACCATTCTGAATTGAAAAAAGAAAAAAAAAAAAAAGACATATCTTTTAAAAGGAACATGTAATTTCAAATATAGTTTCACAAGCAGGAGACATTCTTTTCGGCCTAAAAGTTCGTCGTCTAAATTAAAAAAAAAATGAAAAGAAAAGAAAAGAAGGACGTGAAAATCTGTAGAACTTCCGTCGTATAGTCATAGAAGGACACGTAATTAAGATTAGCTTTTTCACAATTAATTTTGTTTATTGATCAACGGCTTGTGGTTTTGTTCTATAGATTGGTGTCATTGAAGGAAATATTTGCCGTTAAAGAAAATACCCCATGCAGTTTGATGATCAAAATTTCCTATCGTTTAAGGAGAAAAGACGTTATTTTTCTTTCGAGTATTGCTTCGTTAGACATTAATTAATATGTTGACTTGTCGTTTCTCATTTCTTGTCGTTCAAATCATAAAGACAACTACTCGTCAGCTATATAACAGGAAGTTTGATGTTGTTTACAATGGATAAAGACTGTCGTTTCAACATCAAATTTTTTTGTTGTTTATTGTAGCGAATGGCATGTAAGTGGTGTTTGATGTGATGCGAACTACAAACTTAATTATAAATAGTGTAAAACTCTCACATGTTACAATAAAAAAGAAAAAAAAAATTGCTATAATGTAAAGCTTTCACATACTATAGTAAAAATGGTTCCTGTCAATGGTTCCCACTACTAGCCAAACACCTTGTTAGCCTCTACTCGACAATTTCCGGTTGTTATAGAAATAAAAACACGTCTATTTAAAAAGGACATTTAGCTTATAAAGTTGTACTTCAATAGTCTTTTATATTTATATATATATATATATATATATATATATTATTTTGTGACATATATAAAATATTTACAAACTAAAGTCATATTTTAACTTAATAAACATAATTGAGTCATTGAGTCATTTGTTTTATTAACCCATTCCTTTTACTACAATTTACAGCACCGTAAATCTTTTATCTTTTTGTCGTGACTTTTGTTTTTTTTTTCTTTTCCTTTTTGGGGTAATGTCTTACCTTTTTCTCCGCTGTTAGTTGCGTTTTAAACGCCAACTTTTCTGCTTGCTTTGTTTTAGTGATGGACCACAAGTACAACCTTGAAGAATTTAACATTAATTCATAGTTTTCTGGACAAAACATCAATGCAAATATCAATTTACATAAATGTTTCACAGATATAGTTTCTATACTGTCACTGTAGATGTCCCTATATTCCTTTTCCCTAGAAGTAGATCTATACCGTCGATAGAGAGTCTACCTTGATGTAGATCTACGGTGGTAGTCAGTCCACCCAGATCAAGTACTGTATGGTGGATGACTCCGATTTTTATGGTTTTGTTTGTTTGACTTTTTTCCCCTTAAACTTGACTCTTCTTGTAAAATTTGGCAGATTGAATGTGAACGTGAAATGAGTTGGTCGACTTGCTAATTGGCTTGATCTAGTTGGGAGCTTGTTCGATTAGATTGCATTCTTCAGATTCTGGAGAGTGGAAACAATCTGAATAGGAGCTCTAGGTTTTTATCCCTCTTGTGCTGGACATTGTTTCCCTTTTGTGAAACCTTACTTTTTTCTTCTTTTTTTTTTTCTAAACAGGTCGTAGAGTCACCAAGCATGATGACTGCCTCTTATTAAAAAATTCATTATTTTTTTTTTACTTCGTCCTAGATTTTATACTATACTTGCTTTACCAACTAAGAACTTTAATAGTCAACAACACAATATATATCTTGATCTTTTAAATTTAGGAGATTTCTTCGTTGGACACTGATGTCTACGAAAAAAAAAAAGAGAGGACCAGATTTAACGATGAGCCCTATCAATAATCCCCATTGAAAAAAAAATCCTTAAATTTAATCTTTTTTCTTTAATTATGCTAAGAAATAATTAAGATGATAGAAATCGAATCTAGAAGTTAAATGAACGATATTCCTGTCACAATCATCCCCGTCAGGACATTTCTTTGATGCTGCAAAGTGTGGCCGCTAGATTTGCAATAGATTTTGTTGATGAGAACACAAACTTTGTAATTTATTAAGATTTATAGGGCAATTGGTAAGTTGATTAGAAGCAATTAACTATAGTGTAAAGCTCTTAGTAGCTATAATAAAAAGCAAAAATTAATTGCTACACGATAAAGCTCTTACGTGCTATAGTTTTTAGAACAAAATTTTTAGTTCTAACAAGTTTGGGTTCAATTTTAATATTGATCATCAATTCATGAGGATTGAATCTCAACCCTTAGATAATTTATGTGAAAATGTGTTTATATAAAGGATTTAGAACTTACAATTCATCGGGTTTAAAAGTCGTTTTGAACATGTGAGCTTACATAATATGTGTTTGGTACGTGAAATAAAGAAATGGTTCAAGATAATGAGAATGGTTTAAAACAAATAAATTGTTAATTTTGAAAACTTGACCCACCTTATAAATTTTAACTGTTTTGAACCATTCTCTACAATAAAAACTCTTTTTTAATAGTGCCAGTTTACCAAATATCTTAATTGTATGATTAGAAAGTATGAACAAAGAAATTTGGTTGAAATCCAAAGAATCTTCTCAACCTTTTAGTTCATCAAAATAGTATCACCTTATTTAAATGCAAATTACGTCTTAACGTATATATTTATCCCGGAAGACGAATCTTTAAGAGAGAACAAAGAACAAAAAAAAAACATAAATTTTACTTTTAGAAAAATGTAAAGAAAGTAGAAGTTAATTAATTACATTATTAATTATCAAAGACAACTTTACTTTTATTTATGACTTTCTTACATCATCATAGAGAGCTATATATACATAATAGCTCTGAGTTTGCACACCACACAGACAAAAGTGCACAATAAATATTGCGACACATACAAAATGAGTGATAAAACTAGTTTCATCATATAGGAAGACATATATTTTTCATTTGCAGCTATTTATTACACCCGTAGCACACCGTAAACAAAAGTATAAGGTATAAGGCTGACACTGACACATAGGAGAAAGTACGTACACACAAAGACGACTGATAAAACTGATAAATCTTAAAATATAACAAACATATTGTAGTCTCGAAATTTGTACTCTGGAACCGTAACTTTCATCTTTAAATTTCAAGACGAAACAACCATATGGATCCCTTGCGATTCGGTGTTACCGGCTACACATTGCAAAGACTGGCATGCGAGGCCCCAACAACATCCCAGTTCTATTCCAGGGAACAAGGGGCCGCAATACTCACCAAGTGGTTGACACGGACCCTGTTTACACGTTCCTGACCAGTCTGTAATCCCTGGGTTACGATCACATTCAAGAGTACCGCAACACCAAGTGGCTAGGTCGCAATATTCTCCGAGTCCAACACAGTTGGGTTGCGGCTCCTTCAGCTTCCTGTTGGGCAAGTTGCTATCATTAGAATCTGCATGAGCATATGAAACCATGCAACTCGCTGCTACAATTAAAACAAATAACACCCACATTACAAGTTGTTGCAAAGTAATATTCTTAGTACCCGCCATCTCTCTATTTTTTTTTATTGTTTTTATTTTTTCTTAGTGTCTTTGATCTCTAAAAACCTTTAAGCCCGTTGTATTTATAGCCAGCACCTATGATCTATTTATTACAAAAGAGAACGTTGAGAAATAATTGAAAAGCAATATGTGGCAAGAAAGTTAAATCAAAATAATTGAAAAGCTAAATGTAGCAAGAAAGTTAAATCAAAATAATCCAAAATTAATAATAGAAACATGCATGTCTCTAAACTTGGCTGGCCCATATCATGATAATGGGAAATATTTGTGCATTTTTAATTTTTTTTGAGGTTCATATCTAATCTGTATAATTGTGATGCTTGGTGTCATTCTTCTTGATTTCTTTTGATATGTGCACGCTTGTACGCAAAATGAATATGCAACCATATATAGATGTCATATATGAATATCTGATTATATAGCCTGATTTTAGTTGTCCATTCACTTCATTTTATTTAAAAAAGATGCCATTTCTTTTGTCTTTCCTTTTTTTAGTAATATCTTCTACCCTCTATTTTATAAAATTCCTTTTTATACTAATTTTTATTAGATTTTAACTCTAGAATTATCCAATATCACCAATAACTCTATATAATTTTATATGACTATGCTCGGATGATATCTCAGTTATAAATCTTTGAGTACGGTAAGGTGATAACCTTCAAAAACAAAAAACAAAAAAAAAAAATTTCACAAAATTTGAAAGAAGTATTGGATTCACAAAATTTGAACCGCACATGTATGTGAGAGCTTTACATTGTAATGTTGTATGTTCAATTTAGTTATTGTTTTGAAATATTGATTTTTGGGGCAAAAAATCCTAAATATCTTGTCCATATTTTTCTAGTATAATCATAATTCATCTATAACGTATCAAATACCTAAAATTATTGTCTTCCTAGATATTCACAAATAGTTAATGTCAGGGCATGTATAGTTAGCTGGACTCGAATCCTGTCTAAATTCTAATGTCTCAAAAAGTGCCTAACTAATTATTTCATGACATATAATTTAATTAAGAGCATGTAAAACTCAATTAAAACACTATTTTAAACTTTTTAAATAATATATTATGAAAAAATAGACACCATTTGACTATCAAAATTGAATTGAGGATTTGAATCTAGTTAGCTTGGTATTTTAAACGAAAAAAAATCAGTCATTGAGATTGACTCCTTTATTTGATACAATGGTTCAAACTTATCAGTTGAACTATTCATTGTGTAAATCTCTGAATAATTATAGTTTAAACTATAATTACAATATAAAACAAATAAAAACTATAGTTTAAACTTCTCACATATTATAATATTTTAAACTAAAAATGGTTCAAACTAAATTATTTGTTTGAACTATTCTTTCAAACACAAAATCAACTTTAATATAACATAGTCGCTTAACTCAATTATTTCCTTATAAATAAGGAAAATTGTTCCCTACACTAGACTTTCCATAATCTCTTTTCCTTGTTGCCACCATCATTGGCTCGATTATAGACCCGCAGATTCCAACATGGTCGTTATCTGCCTCCCTGGTATTTGGAAATATCCTTTCACATCAAAATAATAATAATAATAATAATAATAATAAAGAAAAATCCTATTAATTATCCTTTCTATCTCAACTAACACCAGATTGTTACAACATTGTTGCAGTAACATAACAATTTTGTTAGAGCATTAGAACACTACAACTTGTTATGATATATGGGTATGATTTAAATAGTTATATTTTCAATGAGTAATTAATATGATAATTGATCCAAAAACACAAAATGATTAAATTTTTATCATGCCTTATCATCAATTATTATTAAATTGTACTTCTTTTAATTAATTAGAAGTATAATCATTAAAAATGTACCGATTGAAAAAGTTCTTATACATATACATACATAAATTCATATATATATACACACACACACTTCCGACGACAACAAAACTAGGCAAAGCTTTGCAATTGCCAATCGTTGCAATTTTCAATTAAATAAAAGCAAACCAAAAAACAAAATCAAAATTCAATTGAATGAAATGAACCGAATATTAAATCAATTGGATGAAATGAAGCAGGAATTACAACTCAAAGTGGAAGTTGTTGACAATCACAAAACAAAACAATAAACACAACGTGGCCACACTTATAGTCGAGAGTATACGACCATCCTATTTGAATTTTTATTTTTCTTTTGATCTAATATGTATATTTTGTTTAAATTTATATATAGTTCACCACTCTCAAAAATATTCAATTATATTTCTACCCTCTTCACTTATTTTTCTGGTTCTGTCTCTATCAACAAAATTTTTGTATTGAAAAGAAAATAAAAAAGGATTTTTTGACCTTTTTCGCAAAAGAATTGGAAATAAATTAATGCAATCTCTCTAACGTTTTATATTGTAGCCTTCTACCTATATTAATGGATTGACACATGTTTTCTTTTAATATTTTATTCTTGTAGCCTTATATATATTTTAAAATGTATCTATAATTATTATGGATTATTATATAGAAAAGAAATGTAACAAGGAAAATACGCGCGCAACCACTAGTTATATGATAAATATATATGATATATATCCTATGGGTTATTTACATCATAGGTCCCCAAATTTTCTACTTTTAATATTTAGGTCAACATTGTAAGAATTTAGGCACTTAAGTTTCCAAACTCTCAATCTATTGGCACCTATGTCCGCATTTTAAGAATCCGCGTTTTAAGAATTTGGATATTAAAGTCCTAAACTCTTAATTTGTTAGCACCGTGAGTCCCTATTTTAAGAATTTGGATATTGAAGTCTTAAACTCTTAATTTATTGCGATTGTTTGTCTCCTTCATTTTTTTGCTATTAAATGCAATACGAGATTACAAGATTTTGAGGCTTTATGGTTCTTTAAGTCTCAAAAAATATTTTTTTAATAAAAAAGTCCCCAAGGACATATATTTTTGCATTTTTACATAAGCAATAAGAAATTATACTTTCAAAAAATGAGGAAAAAAAAAGCTTTTGGGAACTTTCTGTTATATATATATATATATATATATTTGTGTATGTTTTTTGAACATAAGGAACAAAAAGCCTCAAAATATTGATATCTCTTATGGTATTTAATAATAAAAACATGGTGGGGACCAACAATACCAATAACCTAAAAGTTAGGAAACCTGGATATCAAATTCTTAAAATGGAGAGCTATGTGCCAACAGATTAAAAGTTTAGATACCTAAATGTCTAAATTCTTAAAATAAAGACATAAGTGCTCAAGACTATAAAATTTGAGGACATGTGATGCAAAAACTACTAAATATATATATATTAACGAGTTATATGATAAACACAAACACATGATTCACACTTCTTCCAAAGTATTGTATTAACGAGCATGGAAAGTAGTCTGTAAAATTCCGGCCCGTCACTCCATATAATCTAACTTCAATAAAATTTTAAACATAAAAAATGAGTTCAAACATTGTAATATATAAGAGTTTTACAATATAACGTATTTTTGCTTTATACCATAACTCAAAAGAGCTTTACATTAATGTGAGTGGTTCAAACTCATAAGTTTAAAGTTATCTGTCGAAAACAAACCGTAAATGTACAGTAATTTCAATCTGTTTAATTATCTACTAGATTACTTACATTAGGTCCGTACATCGTTTACAAGCCAAAGTTTGATAACGTTTGTACTGTTACGACAAGTGGTTTATGCATCACATGTACGTCGTTGTACCTCTGCAATATTAACAACATTTTAAAGTACTTTTTTCTTAATTGCTTTGTCGAGCTTTGTTAATAATGCTGACTAAATTCAAGTGTGTGGTTTACAACTTCCAAACCAGTGAGTAATTCCCAAATTGTGGTCAAACTAGAGGGTAGCAAAACTAATTGGCCAGGTCACAATAAGCACCAAATATCACCCTCACTAACTGGAATAATTACATGCGCATTTAGTCCATAGATTTTAATTATAGTTTAAACTATTTGACTACAGTATTTTTTCTCATAAAAGTTTAAATTTTTGTTTAAACTTTTCGTTCAAATCTATAAACCCTATCAGGTGGTACATTTTCTTAGCTCCTCTCCCAGTCTTTGTGCGTGCTCTGTTCTGATATTAAAATTCCCTTTACCTGTATGTAATTGTTAAAAGATAATCGTTAAGTAAAAAAAACACACGAGGAATATATGTGCTTTTGAAAAATAAAGACCATGAATATGTTTATGGAAGCTAGCTGGCACTTGAGAGACATCTTTTGTTTAAAAAAAAAAATTCATTTTTTACTTCTTGCTTTTGCAAGGATCTTGCGTTCCCCACGTTGGCCCATGGCTTTATATCTCATTTTCCTTGTCAGTTGCTTTTTAAATGATTCAAAAAATAAAGAGCATGAATATATTTATGGAAGCTAGCTGGCACATGAGAGACATCTTTTGTTTAACAAAAAAAATTGATTTTAAAGGTAAAACATCTTTTACTTCTTGCTTTGGCAAAGGCCTGGCCTTTTTAAATGATTCAAAAAATAAAGACCATGAATATGTTTATTGAAGGAAGCTGGCACTTGAAAGACATCTTTTGTTTAAATTTTTTTTTATTTTAATGGTAAAACACCTTTTTACTCCTTGCTTTTGCAATGATCTTGCCTTCCCCGTCTTGGCTAATGGCTTTATCTCCCATTTTCTCCTGTTAGTTGCATTTTAAATGATTCAAAAAATAAAGACCGATAATATGTTTATAGAAAGTAGCTGGCACTTGAGAGGCATCTTTTGTTTTAAAAAAAAATTGATTTTAATGGTAAAACATCTCTTTACTTCTTGCTTTTGCAAAGATGTTGTCTTCCCCATGTTGGCTAATGGCTTTATCTCCCATTTTCTCCTGTTAGTTGCTTTTTAAATGAAAACTTTCCAGCTTGTTTCTTCTTTTATTCTTACCCTTCAATTTATTATTGTTATGGTTATTGTTGTTTATCATTATTATCCGGGTTTTTGACACATTTATCTTTTAAATTTTACATGTTTTTGTAATGTAGTTTTAAAACTTTTTTTGACAATTAAGTCTTTAAGCTTAATAAAATATGACAATTAAGTCCTAGTCACAAATATGCTTCAAAATTAGGACCAAAAATGATCAAATGGGACACACTTGACCTATTTAAAATACCTATGTACCTTATTTGAAACTAATAAGAGTAAAATTATTCAATTTTATGACTAGAAAAAGAAAAAAGAAAAGAAAATAAATTATTTTATTTATTTTTTAAACAATTTTGTTGGCATATATGTATATTAGGTTAATCACATAATTGTATCTTCTAATTTTAATTATTTTTTTAATTTGTCTCTGTGTTTTTACAAACTACAAAGTTATCCTTAAAATTTTAAAAATTTATTTCACGTTCATCCCCATGAATATAAAACATTAGGCAAAACAACATGATTACCCTTAAACAGTTATGATAAATATTTTTTATATTAAAATATAAAAAACCCTAAAACAAAACATCAAATCTCAAAAAAAAAAAAAGGATCTTAAGTTTTATGACTTTTTAAATTTTTAAATTTATTTCTAAATTTTTTTTAAGAAGAAACATATATTTCATAAATAAATTAGATTTAGTCAAGTGTATTTTATCTTGTCTCTATGTTTTGTAAATTAAAAAAGTCTATAAAGACAAAATTGAAATAAGTTTTTCAAATTCTAAGAATAATTTTGTAGTTTTTAAAAATAGATAGACAAATTGATAAATAATGAAAACTAAGAGGTGTATTTATGTAACTAAATGCTATGTATATTTTAATTAATATAGTGCTCAAAATTTCGCTAATTCCCTTCTAAATATATTACATACTTCTCACGTGGTCGTTTTCTATCTTAATTTTGATAAACATTTGTGATAGGAACTTGATTGCTACACTCAACCAACTTTAGGGACACAATTGCTACGAAAAAATAGATAATTGGATAATTAATATTGTGATAATCTGAAGTAGCTGTGAGTTCAATGATCATAGACGAAATCACACACAAGACATTTAACAGATAAATTTTAGTCTGTGAAGTGGTACAAATGGCCCAATTTCGGCCCTTAAGGCCAGAGAGAGAGAGAGAGAGAGAGAGACAGACTTGCGCGTCAAAACAAACACTTGTGTGGGTGTGTGTGGCTACTTCATAGATCAAAACTCAAGAAACATGGTTCATTTAAGGGAAACTGTACATTGAAATTTAAATCTTAAGATGAAACCGTGTTGGTATCTTGATGTAATGTAATTTCCTTAGTCCCTCTCCTTTTTCTTCGTGCCTACCCTATTATGATATCAAAATTTCTTTTACCTTTACACTGATTAAAATATAAACCGTCGAGTAATAGTTTAAAGATAATCGTTGGAAAATTTAAGAAAAGAAAAAAGAAAAAAGAAAACGACCAATGTGTTCTTTTCACAAAAAAAAATTAATAAATAAATAAATAAGAGATGAATATGTTTTTGGAAACTAAGCTGGCACTCGAGAAACATCTTTTACATTTTTAAAAAAGGTGAAACATCTTTTTGAAAGCATTAGGTGTAGGCGCAAATCCCTGGTCATATTTATTTTTCACTTTAAAATTTAAGCAATCTTTTCATTTAAACTATCTTTCAAAAATAATTATTGGTACTATTGTTTTTCAAACAAATATTTACCGTAATTGTTATAAATAAATTAGTTTATTAGTGTAAATATTTATATTCTTAACATCCTCATGAATTGCATTATCTTTTTTTTAATTATCATTGATATTTGACATTCCATAACCTTTATGTAACCTTCCAATTAACACTTTATTAGTAGTTTTTTATTGTTGTAACTTATGGTTTTTTGCCTCTCCCACTTTATGATTCTTAACTTATATATATGGCTTTTGAGAGCTTGCATTTGTACACAATGAGACGATGTATAATAAGATAGTCTTTCTTTCTATTTTTCTTGTGTCTCTCTATTTTATACTTTGTAATTTAGTTTTTTTGCATCTGTTTTATAACACATTGTCAACACAAGTTCTCCAATCATTTTGTTGCAAGAAAGGTTTAAAGGTTTTACAAGACTCGAAGAATCTTTTTACACTAACTTTAGTGATTGTGGTTTATTATGTAGCATTGTATCTTATGATGAAGGGAATTTGGCATATTGGTAAGGTTAATTTTCACCACTTTTTTTGAGTATTCAAATCTTAGTTTTGATCACTCTTTTTATATTTTACTAGCATTTTCGTTATGCTATAT
This sequence comes from Artocarpus heterophyllus, assembly GCA_025403435.1. Taxonomy (NCBI): domain Eukaryota; kingdom Viridiplantae; phylum Streptophyta; class Magnoliopsida; order Rosales; family Moraceae; genus Artocarpus; species Artocarpus heterophyllus. The sequence continues at coordinate 2,949,105 of CM046335.1, forward strand.
GATTCTTTTTGTGGTATACGTAATTGCAATATCATAAGTTGGCATTATTTTTAATATGAGAATATTCTTTCTATTGTTGAATTATTGGCATATGACTTTGTTGTTATAATAACTAGAACTTTAAATTTATTGGAAAGTTTTTGTGAGCACATTCATTAAATTCTAAACATTTTAATGAGTATATAGCCTAATGATTTTTTTTAGATTGCATTTATATAAATCTTGTGCCTCTATGTATGTTTCAGTATATAATTTTTATCAACATAGTTTGTAGCAAAATGAAAAGTAGTAGAGTAGTAATTGTCAGCAATATTATTAAAACCAACTATGATATATAATGTATCTTTTACCAAAGATTTAAAATTAGATCTTTTATTTGGTTTGCTAGATATTTCATTGGTAAAAACAAAACTCATGATGAGGTTATTTATATACCTGATATTATATTTGGTTTGGTTTCAGCATTTATTATTTAACGTTAAACTTAATAACTTGTGTGTTTTTTAAATTATAGGCATTTCTTCCATATATGTAGGTATGTCTACTCATGCTTTGTGCAGCTTTATATTTATATCATGATTTGGTTAGCTATTATTTTTATATTGGTTTTATCAATACTAATATGTCATTATTAGTTAAGCACAATCAATTTACATAAATTTATAATTATTATTTTTAGATGGCTGTTGATATTTTTTGATGACGTGAATACGCTATATTAACATATGCTTTCAAGCCAATAATTTATTAAGAATTACTAATATTATTTAATTGGCTATTTGGTTTTACATATTCCATGATATAAAAATTGAATAATATTGCAATTATGAAAGCAATTATGATGAGATCATGCAAAATAAAATGAGAACAATTTTTCCTATTTATTTTTGCATATTCTTTGAAGTGAATATTGTATACATATGATGGCTAAAAGACTTTTTAAGATTTCTTAATGTCCTTACAATTAATGACAATAATAAAATAAGCATTAAGAGCATAAAATTATAAGGAGATTAAAAGTTTATGATATTAAACTCCCACAATTAATAAACAAAAAATAGTTACTTGACATGTAACATTATATATACAGTGTAACACGATTAATACACAAAAAATAGTTACAAAAAATAGTCCTGTCTCTCACTTTTATTCGTGACTTTATTACATCATAATAAGAGAGCTATATATACATAATAGCTCAGAGTTTGCACACCACAGAGACAAAAATGCGCAATATGAATGATGAAACTAATTTCATCATATAGGAAGACATACATTTTTATTCATTACTATTTATCACATCTGTAGCACATCATAAACAAAAGTGTAATGCTGACACCGACAAAGAGGAGAAAGTACGTATACGCAAAGACATGAGAGACAGGACTGATAAATTTTAAAATATAACAAACATATTGTAGTCTCTCAACTTATACCAATTTAAAATTTGTACTTTGGGCCCGTAAATTTCATCTTTAAATTTCAAGATGAAACAACCAGATGCATCCCTTGCGATTCGGTGTTACCAGTTTTACCTGGTGATATTGCTGGATGCACGGTTCTGTAATCCTGACCAAGTGTTCGTACGCATATGGTACACAATATCCTGTCCAGTTTTTATAATTACGTTTACATTTATAGACACCGCAACACCAAATGCTTCGGCTGCAATATTCACCGAGTCCGGCGCAGTAGGGTTGTGGCTCCTTCAGCTTCCTGTGCCCAAGTTGCTATCATTCAAATCGCTGCTACAATTAAAACAAATAACACCCGCATTACAAGTTGTTGCAAAGTAATATTTTTAGTACCGGCCATTTCTCTCTTTTTTTATTATTTTTATTTTCTTAGCGTTTTTGTTCTTTTAAAACCTTAAAGCCCGTTGTATTTATAGCCAGCACCTTTAATCTGTTTATTACAAAAGAAAACTTTTGAGAAATAATTGAAAAGCAATATGTAGCAAGTTAAATGAAAATAATTGAAAGGTAATAATAGGAACATGCATGCCTTTAAAGTTGGCTGGCCCATATCATGATAATGGGAAATATTTGTGCATTTTTTATTTTTATTTTTATTTTTTTTGAAGTTCATGATTTCTTTTGATATGTGCACACTTGCACGCACAAGATGCGTAGTAATTTATGAATATGCAACCATATATAGGGGCCATTTCTTTTGTCTTTCTTTTTTTTTAGTAATATCTTCTACAATTTGTTTTATAAAATTCATTTTTATACTAATTTTTATTAGATGATTTATATTTTGGAATTTTCCAATATTATCAACCATTCTATATAATTTTAAATGTCGATGCTCAGATGATATATACCTTAAAAATATTTGAGTAAGGTGAGGCGATAATCTTGAAAAATATTCACTACAACAACTTCGAGATTATACGATCCTCATTTAATGATCTTTTTTCAAAAATCGTCTTGATAAGGGAAAAAAATACATGAAGTTACGTCTGCGAAGATGAAAACCGTCGTGATATGTACTGTCTTTACCACTCACTTAAAACCCCTTTTCCTACCTCAACAATCAGACACAAATCAGAAACTCACCTCTCAAATACGAACACAGACCCTTTCAAAACTGCTGCCACCGTCCCTCTCCGTCTCCACACCCTTAATCTCCTTCCTAATTGTAAGTTTTTATTAAAAATTGATAAATTATTGTCGATTTTGTTGTTTAATCAAAAATTGAAAAATTATTGTTGATTTTATTGTTTAATCCGTGTTTATTGCATTGTGGATCATGAGTATGATTTATTTGTTCTATGATATATATATGTAATTTGTTTTATGATGGGTGAACGTTTTTGTTTTATGATTTGAATATAATATGTATGCATAATTTAAGAAATTAATTTTAATTGAATTGTTATTTATTATTTCAATTTTATTTTATGATTAAAAAATTATAATTATTTATTTTAAAAGCCCTCGTAAAAAGACCATTTACTTTTATTTATATTTTTTTGGCCTTTAGGACCCACTAACATTAAATATGCAATCAACCACTCGTCCTCTTTCGTCTTCCTTCTTTTCTTCTCCTCTTTCCTTTGTTAACTTCTCTGCAATTTGGAAATTAAAATCTTTAGCTTTTTACTGTTATACACGAGAGTTTTAACACTGTTTATAGTTTAAACTAACTCTTATAAACATCCTTTTAGAATCTGGAGGGAGATTTCCTTGAATGCAAAAAAGGATGAGAGATGCAGAGTCACAGGAATAGTTGGCATTATTTTAATTCTTTATCTAAAGAACATAGTCGGAAAACTTTAACAAATTCCTTAAATAATAATGCGTACCACAAAACCTCAGCCACCACTTATACACTACATCAGCTGCCATGTATGTGGAGCGGCCCTTAGCTTTGTCCTTGTGAACAATTTTATTTAACCTCGTCTGATCATAGCTCCGTTGTTAATAAAACATATAAAAGTTTAAAAAATACAATAATTTTATGAGTAGATGGAAACCCATGGGGAGGATTTTTCTTATTCTTTCACACAAGCAACTAAAAAAACAACACAATGTAGGCTCTAATAAGCCGCGCCTACCACGTGTCACCTCGGAATGGGGAAGAGAAGAAGGGGGAATCGCAGGGCTGACGTGGCGAAGCATTGCTGGGCGAAAAAAGGGACACACGGGGATGGAAGTAAAGAGCGTCGCACGGGAACCAGCACATCTGAGAGTTCAGCTGAGGCTAGGGCCCACTATGCTTCATGCGCTGGACCAGGCGATGGGAGTGCGTCCACGCGTGGATGATTGCTGGAGGATAATCATGCGCGCTCTACTGCTGCGCGACTGGTGCTTGTTTTGGGCTGCATGGAATTCGAATTTCAACTAATTTTTGTGACCATTTTGTCTTCCAAATTTATTCCAATTATCATTTTACCCAGTTCACTACATAGTTGAGGAAAATAATAATTAGAAAGAAAAAATAAAATAAAATAAAATTTAATTAAACTAACATAAAAACAACTAAAAAGTATTTAAAAGACCCAAAAACTTACAAAATATTAAATTTTTTACTAATAAAAAACTAGCTTATCTATAGCCAACTAATTTCGTTCCTTTCCTTTTATTCTTTTTTTTTTTTCTATTCTTTTTTCCTTTTCAATTTCTCCTATTTCTTTTTTCTTGTTAATCATGTCTTATCACCTTTCTTTTCCACTTTTCTTTTATGGTGGATAACAAGTCTTGTCTATATTTTAAAAAAAAAGTCTTGTCTGCACTTTTTTTTTCTTTTAGGACAATTTTTTAATAGAAATTTAAAAATAAAAACCGTTCTTTCAGTCATTGTATCTATAAAAAAATAATTTAAATTAAAAATAATTGTTTCAAAACGTCCCCTTCTTTTAGCCCGTCTTTTTTTTTTTTTTTTCCATTATTAAGCCCTCTCTTCTTCTTTTTTTATCACTTCTTTGTTACTTTTCTTTTCCCCTAATATTTTATATATTTAATTCCCCATTTTATTTTGCTTTGTCAAGCAATTTTTTTTATTAGTGTTCCTACTTACTTTTTTCCCTCTCACACTACTCATCTTCTATATTTTTCGTATGAGCCTCTTCTATTAATATCTTATATTTTTTGCCCACTAAGTCTGTTTTCTTTGAATATGCTCTACTTGTCATGTAAACGATATTTACCCGTAACATAAGTTTTAATTAAAAACGTCATCAACCCATACATATATATTATATATATATTATTTTTTAGCTCACATAATTGTTTTTTTTCCTTAATTTCTTTCTATTGAAATAACTTTTCTCATAATGTAACCTTACTTAGATATCTTTTCCCATTACCTCAAAAAAACTCGTTTTTCATAGTCCTCTTAAATTATTCTTCTTTTTCAAATATGACTGTTATGAGTGCCTTTTCTTTCCTAATTACCTTGCTAAAATAATTTTCCAAAATATGTCCTTGTCTAAACATCTCTTTCCTATTTTCCTTATCTTTTCCTTTTAAATCTACTCCACTTGTATAGTTTTTGTTCTTTCTTTTACAATACCCCATGCTCCTAGAGAAGAACAAATTATATTTTAAAATTTGATTCAAAAATTAAGTGCGACGCACGTGCTTTCCAACGAGTAAATAACATAAGTTGTGATAATTATGACACAAGAATGAAACACTGACTTTAATCCAAAGATTTGTTTGTACTCAACGTGATTTGGTTAAGATAAAAGAAAGTTAATTCATACCATGAACGTTTGATTTTCTACCTAACAATGATATATAACAAATCTTATGGTAAAACGGCCATACTCGAGCTGATGATGACTTTAATTATTTTAAGGTAACCTTACCGTTGCAAGTGAGACAAACCCATTCAGCATCCTGAGAAAAAAAAAAAGGCTGCATGGAAGAAATTTATCCATGTAGTTGTGTTTTTTCTCCGTAGAGTGATTATGTGGTTCTGTTCTTAGTCCTTTGACAATTATCTTCAGCTCCAAAACGCTGGATTGCTTCCGGGAATATTGAAAATGCGCCATCCAAGAATGCTGCAAATGTAGTTACGAGGTATATGCACTTAAAAAGACATAACCCTTCAGCTATGTAATCCATCGCATCTTCTATTTTTTTTTTGTTCAGTTTCTTTTTGTTTAATATAGAATTTCTTGCTGATAAATCATACTAAAGTGGCAATCAGTCGCTTTCCTTGTTGATCAAAATCTAAATACAAAGTTTTATATTTTTTTGACTAGAACATCGATGTGTTCACCGGTATTGTCTATTTGCCTTAATGATCATGTTTTGGTTTATAGGTTTGATGGAATGGTTTAAACGAAAATTTAAATTTTTATAAGAGAAAATATTATAGAAAATTGTTTGAACTCATGTGATTCAAACCTACAAACTAAACAGGTTTATACGTATTGTGCATTTCTATAAGTCACTAGACATAGAGGAACTAGAGAAAAGGTTGGCCTCTCTCCGACGTATATAAAGCCAAGAATCATGGATGAGTGACTGATATTAAAAAGCATGGAGCAAAATTCAACGCCTTTCAAAATATCATCTCACGCGAGGCAAATCTCGCACGTCTACACAAGAAAAGCACGAAGCCGCGAGTTTCGACATGTTGGGTTTTATGTTTTGTGATTTTTAGGGTTTGTTACCTATTTTCTTTAAACCTATAAATAGATGTATTGTGTTCTTTTCCTTAGAGAGCGAAACTCAAAAAAATTGAGTGGATGAGAGGCTAGAGAAAATTCTAGAGAGGGTGTGCAATTTTCTCTTATAAACTTCTTCATCATAGTGAATTATTTTACAGAGGCTAAAAGTAGACGCAACTCTCATATCGAGGGTAAACTACTATAAATTTCATGTGTTCTTATTTATGTTTCATTAGCATATTTTAGTTCTTGATAGAATTAGGGTTTCTAATTCACAACAACTGATTATGGTGGTTGTAACGTAATATAGTTATATTTCTTGCAAATTTTGTTATACTATAAAAAGAGGAGAGTATAACTGATGTTAATTGAGTGTAATCCGGGATTCGTTGAACTTTTTTTTTTCCCCATTTATTAGAGTTGAAGAAAGAACCTCTCTTGTTGTCTATTTTCATCCCTTGGATTAGATTGGGAGAATTTTGAATTAGTAATGTATTAGGATTTTTCCAATTTAAAGGTTACAGATACAAATTGAGAAATATATATATATATATATATATATATATATATATATTATCTTACATAAATTCATATATATTGCCCTAATTTTTTAAAAAATAAACATGAACATATTATTATTATTTTTTTTTTTAATCTCAAAACATATTGTTGTTGAAGTTTTCGTATGTCCAACATAATAACAATGTAATGGTACAATTTAAGTAGTTTTTTTTTTGGTTGAAGACTTGAATTTGATTTAACACCGAGTTGTCTCCCCGTCCTTGCTTGAGCACTATGCACTTATATTAGACATGAACAAAATTAAAAAAAGAATAATTTGCTAAATAACCTCAAAAAATTTTATTCACTTCTGAAAGGAAAAAAGACATAAGTATTTTGTCTGCTGATATCTTATAAAACAAAAACATGAATGATATAATGGCCTATTGATAATACAGCTGGAGATGAGCTGCATTTCATAGGTGATCTATAGCCCATCCTAAAAGATACTTGAGGTAATAGATGCCTAGTCTAATAATTCCCCGTACTCGATATGGCCCTTCCCACGTTGGTTCTAAAAGTCTAGTATTTTTCTCTTTGGTATTCTGGACTACCTGCCTGATTTGTGCTTCCATATACTTTTCTTCTAATTGGTCGATTTCCCCATTCATAAGATCTCGGTTCATGACTTCGTTACAACCGACAACTTGGCTTCTTGGAGTTGTGATGTCAACTAGCAGCACGGCTTCTATTCAAGGTTTCTCCTGTGGACGTTCTAAAAGTGGTTCGATATACCCATAAAACTTTAGGCAACTCCTCAGCCCATGCGCCTTTTAGCTAATCAAGCTTTTTTTATAAGGTGTATTTTAGGACTTTGTTGACTGTTTCAACCTCACCATTGTTTTGCTAATAAATTGGGGTCGAGAAACTTTTGTTGATCCCCAAACGGTCACAAAACTCCCTTTTTTCATACTTTTTTCTCGGTCAGAAGGAAGCGCTATAATGATCACAGGAAAATTTGTGATCCTCTTTGCAATAGTCCTTTGCAGCTTGATTTTTATGTTTCGTTTTTATTCTTTTCACCTGAAAAAAATAGTACGGCTTTCAACTTTTTTCTTTTCAATATTTTCAATTTTGGTTACTTTCTTGCTTGTCTATTTTATACGCGTCTACTTACTTTCTCTAGTGTGGGTCTCCATGTAGGATCTCTCTTGTTTCTCATTTTGAGTGTGGGGCAGGGCAAATTAGAATTTGTGACATAGGACAATACTGTAAAATATTCATATGAACTCTAAATTTAAATGTCCAAATAATAGCCCCAATCTATAAATCCGTGAATTTTTTTTAATCGGATTAGGTTCGAGAGACTTGTTGATTGAATTATTGACCAATTTCTAATCTGTATAATATGATTTGTAAAATCCACCTCTTGTGACCAAATAGTCTATATCATTTTATCAAAATGTCGCCTTGATTTATTATATTTTATATTTGTTGCCATAATTGCAATGGTATTAGTAACCTTAATATGTAGACGTACGTTCATTTTGGTTATTATTTTTAAATACTTCTATTCATTTTGGGGAGAGAAATCGCAAATATCGTGTCCATGTTTTTCTGGTGTAATTATAATATATCCATATGTATCAAATACTTAAATTACTTAATTTCTTCATAAAAATCCCAAGATAACATTATAAAATTATTGTGATAGCGATATATATTATTAGTCTTACTAAAATAATCGATAATTATAGCATAACATGAGAAACGAACTGCAAGAAACAAACTTATTATAACAATAATCATATAAGTATTATCATTATTATAATGATAATAATTAATAATAATTCAGCATACTTATTATTATTATGCTAAGGATGTGAGAGAATTGATATTCTTTTCCCTCATTTTTTATATTGTGTGAGGCTCACAAAACTCTAATTACTGGTTTTATAAATAAATACATTATTTAAAGAAAAAACGAATCACTCCTTGGCTTTTCTTTCTGCAAAATAAACATGCCCTATATAAACTAAAGCAAAAGTGTTCCTTCCATTGCAGTGCAGGCTTTTCCTCTTAAAAGCACCCTCTGGTTTTGCTCATCCAGATGAAAGTCCAACACTCCTTCTCTAGGTGATGCCTGACATAATAAACAACAACACAGTTAGGCTGAGTCTAAATCAAGAGAGTATGATTTGTGAATTATACGAGAGAGTACTTGGTATGCAAGAAAATCACACTTCCCTAGTTCTTTGCTCCAATATGGTGCCAAGCCACAATGTGCACTCCCACATACAGGATCCTGAAAAACATACAAAAGACAAAAGGAGTCATGCTTGTTGACAAACGACAAGCATCACATTCATGATTTGAATTTAAGTGTATATAGTACATACATATCCAAAGCGGATATATTGTAAATAGATCAGAGGGTAATTAGCAAGTAGGTCTTGATCAAAGGAAGCATGAATGAGACTCCCATCTGATAAATATCAGTAGCTGAAAGTGAAAGGCAAGCTGATCAATTACCTCATTGACTCCTAACTTTGGCGCAAAGATTCTGCTGTAAAAATTAAATCCGGACTCTGGCGGAGCAATACCCGTCACGATTACCAACCTTCCAGGACATTTTTCTATTGCAGCAAAGTCTGGCCTTAATTCGGCAACAGATTTTGCTGATTGGAGCACAACCTGTACGTTATAAGAAGCTTATTATATTTTTATCAGATGAAAATGGAAAAAACTAAAAGAGAGGAAAAAAAAAGAAGAAAGGAAGACTTTGATAAAAGACTAAATGCAGGAATTACAATGAGATCATTTAAAGTAGCTATCTTTCTTATTTTAACCACACAAGCACCACCCAAGGCCTTTGATATCAATTCCTCGTCTACAGAATCAAATTCGAAGTTTTGATCGGCAGGAAAGTTCAATTCAATTAAGAAGCCTTTGTGTGCTTCACCATTCTGAATATTGGAGCCATTAGAGATCTCATTATTCTCAGAAACTCTTTTAGCCGTTAGAATTCCAGACAGCGTGACGAATTCAATAATGTCGGTATCTATTTTTCCAGATGTAAAGAGAGTATGTGCGGCTGCTATTGTTGCATGCCCGCAAATCTCAACCTGCCAAAAAAAAAAAAAAATGCAAATGGCTATTTGCCTGAAAAGAACTTGCTTATATTAAGGAACCAGTCAAGATTAAGCTTTCAGGTGTTAATCTAGGACCACACACTGATAAATTATCAAATTTCTGCTGCCATAAAAAACGTGATGATAAGTTGCTATAAGTCTATAACTAGAAGCAAAGGATTACTTGTTAAGAATCAGGCGCCCCAATTGCATAATTCTGAGAGCAATAAAACTAACATCCAAGATCGACCCGCATACTATTTCTGTGTCATAATTAGACTCAACTGTTGAACATTGCCAAGAAGTATATCAGAATTATCTTGCTTGAAGACTAACAAGTACTAAAGATAAAAAGAGACATAAAATATGAAAGTGAAGGAAAACTTGAATTAGAAATTACTGATATCAAGACAGAGGTATTAATGCCAAAACTAAGGACAATCTAATTTGTGTCTTGTCTCATCAGCATTTTTATTGTGAAACAAGAAAAAAAAAAGGTAAATTTTGGATTTCTGTTTGTATTATGTCTCTGGAAACAATTACCTCGACAATGGGAGAGAACCACCAAAGACGGAGCCTTGGAAATATCGAAGACTCATTGGGCGGGTCGTGAGCCTCTGACTTGGTGATTCGACTCAGATAACAAGTCACGGGTAGGTTGAACTCGGCGGCCACAGATTGCAACCATTGGTCGTCCCTGTGTTCCTCCAGAAAGCAAACAGCCGCCGGGTTTCCCTTGAATGGTGACTCGGTGAATGCGTCTACCTGTTTTATATATGTACTCACAATTAAGACAATATTATATATTTATTATGTATATGTATAGAGAGAGAGAGAGAAAGAAGTGAGAGAGAGTACCACAGAGTACTTGACGAGGCTCTTCGCCATTTGTGTGAGATAGAAAGAAATTCCAACTTGGGAGCAAGTTTAGGGGGCTACAGCAAACGAAAGCAGAAGTGTGTAGTGTGTTAAGACTTAAAAGAACGCATGTTTTACAAGGTTTAAAATAATTTATTTAGCATTTAATTTTTTATTAAATCCTTTAGTTAAACATTTCAGTGTGTTTTTGTAAAATATGTTTAATTATGTATTTTGATAGTGGTTTTTATGTTTAATTATATTTTTGTTATTATTTTTTTTAGTGCTTGCGTTTGTAAAATAAACATTTTATATTTTACTGTTTAAGCTTTATTTTGTGTTCTATTTGGTTTAATCTCTAAGTGCCATATTTTAGTTTAATTCAATATGTAAAGCATAAAGGTGCCAGCATCAGTTGACACCAACATAATATATTTAAAAATAATAATAAAAAAAAGAGATAAAAAGGTCTTTTAGCGTACCTGCAAAAAAGTGTTGCATTATTTTGATTTTGTCAATTTTTTTAATTAATTTGTTTGTCATGTAAGCAAAGTGCATGATTTCCAGATCAATATGAGTTCGGAAGAGAGGAAGAAGTGCAAAATGAGCTGGAGACACAGAAAAAAAAATTACCAAGCACTTCAATGATTCAGCCGATCATCACCCACTTTAGACCAAATTTGTAGACTTCTTTTTTGTCTTCAACCTTTAGATTTGTGAGTATGTAAGGCTTTCAGCCTTAGTTAAGAAAGGGGAGTTTTAAGTTCCAGCCTTAGGCTGGAACGTTTCTCATTAATTTTTTTTCTTTTCTTTTTAGTTAAGTTTGTAATATTGTAAGAGATATTTTGAGTGTTTTATTTTGTAAAATACTGTGTAAGAGTGTTAACAATGTGAAGGTGGACCCGTCATATATGTAAAAAATTCTGGGTCATTTCTAAGCACTCTCTGTTGTGTTTTTCTTTATTTTTATTGCAATGTTTATGTTGTGTAATTTCATTATGTTTAGTTAAGTTTATTTGTGGTTAAAGGTAAATTCAAAGCCTTAGACATGATTATGTAGTTGATTATGTGAATTATTCTCCAACTTCTAATTGAAATTGCTTATGTTCCACTATAATTAATGTTCATGGTTATTTTATAGTTTTGCTTAGGTGGCCAACTAAATGAGACTAAGAAATTACTTAATGCTAGATTAGAAATCTTGATCCATAATTTTCTTGAATTTTTAACTATTAGTAGCAAATTATGATCCACGATTGCGGCGAGGCTTTTTTATGATTGTGAAGTAAAATGCAACATAGGTTGAGTGACCTAGTTTCTATGTGTCTATTGCCTAAATTAACCTGTCTTTCTCATTATAATGCTTTCGTTAGATTGAATTTAGCGAGCTTTCTCCTAAGTTATTTGATGAAAAGCAGTTAAATAAAGCGCTTGTCTTATTAAATCTATACAGCAAGGAAAGATTAGGATATTAAAGCTTATTGCTATCTATGTTTGGTAGTTTTGATAAAAAATTAAGAATAATTTTATGATTGATTGCATTGTCTAATAGTGGAGAATGAACCTCTAACGTATGTTTTCATTGTTTATTTTTCACATTTTTAATTTAATTTTGGTTATTTTTATTTTAATTTTCACATTAGTGTTAGTTTTAAATCAAAATCCCTCAACAATAATTCAAATAAATTTTAGAGTTAAGATTAATTATGGTAATTAATTAAAAAAATTATACAATTTTTGTGGGATCTTGTATACTTTGCTATTTGAGACGACGCATCGAATTGTACGAGCACGTAAAATCTTCATCTCTATAATGAATAAATAATCCATAAACAAATATCAAGAACATTTGGATAATTTTGTTGACCTTTAAAATGTTTGAAGGTTAAAGAGAAGAGTACTTCTTTTAAAATTGTTTTGTTAGATACGCTAATTCTATATTAACTTTTGTGCCATATTATCAAAAAAGAAAAAAAAATACACAAAAACTCAATTTTGTGTTAACTTTTGAGTTCTTCATTTTTCATCAATAAATGCAATTTATTGATACGAAAAAAAAAAATAGCAAGACTTGGTATAGCTAACTGGCCCACGTCATGATAATTTTTTTTTTAAAAAAAAAGAAAGCCGACGTGATGATATAATGGGGCGACGTTATATATATATATGTGCGCGCGCACCTAAATTATGTGTATCCATCAATCACGTGTGCACGTGCTTCATGAATATATAATATAACATAATAATTGATCTACTAATGTCATTGTTTTTATCAATTTTTACGGAGAACGAGCAAAATAATATATATAAATTAAACTAGTATATTTAGGTTAAAACTTAATAAATAATATCATCTAGTTTTAAATGTTTAGGTTAAAACTTAATAAATAATATTATTTAGTTTTAAAATATGTAGTTTTATAGTATATCATAGGAAATTGAGTAATATTTTATAAAAAATTGAGAATAAAAACTTAAAAATACCCCATATTTTTATCCTTTATATTTCTCAACATCCTCCCTCGTCGGTATCACCCGCCGAAAAATATAGTATTTATCAAAAAATACCATATTTACCACATAATATAAAAATACATCGACGACTTCGTCGGACCACTGACGGTCGAGAAATACAAAAAAATACTATATTAATCTTGTAATACTATATTATAGCGACTTTACCTGATCACGAGCTGTGAAGAAATACAATATTAATCTTGTAATAATATATTATAGTGTAAATACTATATTTCATTGGTGACTTCATCAGACTACCAGCGGCTAAGAAATACATTATTAACCTTGTAATACTGTATTATTGTATAAATACAAAATTCACCAACAAGTAATACTATATTACCGTGTAAATATAAATTTATCAGCGACTTCGCTAGACGATCAGCGGTTAAAAAATACAAAATTTTACATGCACCGTCGCCGAACATCACCGACAATAGATAAAAACCATATTTAGCTCTAAATATTTAAATTTTTACATGAAAATTTTAATATTCCCACAAACCAGATTATGCACATAAAAAAAAAAACCCCTACTACATGCTCTAGCAGCGATCGCCAATGCGCCACCCTTGTCAAGCTCCTCTGACGACACTACCCTACTCCCTGACACCGAATGGAGCCAATCTTCGCAATGCTGGTAGCCACGCGCATCTCCGATTCTTGTCGGTGTTAGATCTTGAGAAGAAATGCCACGCCGCCGCCGAGTCTCTCTTCCTCGTCCGTCATGCGTCGATCATCACAGCCATGTTCAATCAACCCAAAATCCAACAACAATCAAAACCTCGAAAGCTCTTGACCTAACTCCTTTGCAGTCGATAAGGAAAACGCCGCGACTATTCTTGATCACGTCGCGGCTCCACCACAAAACCAATTTGCACTCATCAGTGCTTCTTGTCGGGTCTTCATCATCTCTCTCTTCCCGATGCTTTGAGCTTGGCAACGGTGAAGCGGATGCTGTGGCCAATGACTGGGTTAGGAGGTCAAAGCCATGGCAGCCCGGTTGCCAAGCTCAGGGAAAGAAGAAGAAAAAGAAATGGGAAGTGGGAGAAACGAGAAGGAGAGAGAAACAAGAGAAAAAAAAAAAAAAAAAGAAGTGGTCTGATTTCAAGGGTACTTTTTCGTTTTTAGTTATTTTAAAATATAAATCTGCTATAATTTTTAAACTTTTAAAAGTTCTGATATAATTTACTAATGGTATAGCAAAATCTGTTATTTTAAATAATTTTTTTATTTTTATTTTTTTCATCATTTTTTTTTTGGAGTTAGTTTCAATCACGTTTTTTAGATATCAGTTTCGTACTATATCGAATTTTTTTCATATCACTAATTTCTTCTAAGATGAAATTTTTGCAATAATCTAATATCATACGCCATTCTTCCGTAATTTGTGATTACAATACCTGGCAGATATATAAACTAGACAAGGAAAAAAATATATAATTTATATTTGTTGTTCAACATTCGCGTAATTTTCTCTCTATTAGAAGAAGCTATACTTTTAGCTTCATTGTTGCTCTGATGAACCGTTGACGGCAAAAGAAGTAAAGAGTGTCTAAAAAATCCATTAAAACTTAAAAATTATAATATGTAAGAATTTTACATTATAGTAAATTTTTACATTTTACTATAACGTGTAAAAATTTGACACTCTAACAAGCTGAAATTTGTTTTTCTAATATATTTTTCAAACAAAACCTAAGGACAAATATTTTAAATTCCTGAATTATACCCTTCTAAGTCTTGTTTCCAAACATGAGTTTGCTGTTTGTTCCGATATATTAAGTTGCACTACTTTAGAGTTTGCATCTAGTTTTCAATGTATGTACTCATTTGATGATAAAAAGGTGAAATTACTTTCTCAAAGCCTAACTTTGAAAAAATTTGCAAGAAGAGTAATATCAAAGCAAAAACTTTTTTAAATGTTTAGTACGTTAATGTCATTGTCAAAACACCACTGGGACGGTGACAGTGGGTCAAAGGCTAGGGACCCATGTTCGAATCCTGGGTATAGGGGGACACTTTTCAAGCGAAAAACGTGTGTAACTGTCAAAGATCCAGAGCAAATCCACTAAAAAGTCAAACTACTTTTGTGAATTACGTGAGTGACCTAATTAAATAAAGATGGCTTTCAGTATAAGAAAACGGACTTTTAACTGCTACAATTTTAAATTCAAAAATCTTTATTTTTGGTAGTTAAAAGTTTTCGCTATCAAAAAATCGTGGTAGTTGAAAGTTTTACTACAAAAAGTCTTTTGGTAGTAAACATTTCGCTGTCAAAAATTAGTTGTTAAAACTAAAAAATTTGATTTCTAAGTATAGACTTGACGTGCCATTTTACTATCAAAGTTTGGTAGTTAAAAAGTTTTGGTAGCGAAAAAAGTATATTAAAACCTTTTTTTTAATAGTTAATAGTTTTCGCTACTAAAAACTTGTGGTAGTTGAAAGTTTTTGCTACTAAAAGAATTTTGATAGAAAACATTTTGCTACCAAAAAATTGGTAGGCAAAACTCGCAATATTTGATTTCTAAAAATGGACTTTGTGTGCTATTTTTTTACCAAAATTTGGTAGCTAAAATGTTGTGATAGCAAAAAAAAACATAATCTACAATTAAAATGTTTGTAGCAAAACGTTTTTGCTACCAAAGACTTTGATAGCTGAATGTTTTCGCTATCAAAATATTTGGTCTTAAATATCCTTTGGTAACTAAAAGATAGAGAATTAGCTACCAAAATTTTGATAGGGAAAGATTTTTCTACCAAAATCTTTAGTAGCAGAAAGTTCTTGTCACCTAAAAAAATACAATCCACTACCAAAATTTTGGTAACAAGCACTAATTTAAAAACTATCACTCCCCTTAAAAAAAAAAAAAAAATCATTATAAGAAGAAAGAATTCGTTGCTCGATTCTTCAATATAATTGCCGACGTCCAAGAAAGAAACATTTTAATCCACAATCCGGAATCTCAAAATGTAGGATTATTTTCTTGACTTTTTTTTTTTAAACTTGATCTTTTTTTTTTTTAATGAAATGTTTTGTTTCAATGTATTCTAGACTATAGTTCCCAACACTACATTTCCAATAAGAAATTGAAACATACTAATACTACCAGTGATAACAAAAGTGAATTTAGGAATATTATTAAGATGTCTCTGGATCTTGTGTCTGTTTAGTTTATGAAACCATGTGCAATTTGCTTTTGTTTAAAAACGACATATTTTACCTTCAAAAAAACGACACATCTTTTTTCTGTCTAAAAGTATTTTGGAAGTATCTGTCTTTTTAATTCGTAAAACCGCATACATCTTTCTTTTAGAAGCAAGGACATATAATTTTAAAAAAAAAAAAAGGACGAGTAAATTTTGATGAGATGTTCCCGTCCTCAATTCCATGAATTGTTTTCTCCTAAAAAAAATCAATGAAACGACATGCAATTTGTTAATAAATTGACATGTCAATTCTAATTAAGATTTCTTGTCGTTCACATAATAAATTACAGCTACACAACTCAGAAAAATAGCTGGAAAGTTTGTTGTTTATGTTATGGACAAAATGTCGTTTGAAATTGGGAGCAAACCTACTCTTTCTAATCTTAAATTTTTATTGTCGTTTATTTGAACGACAAGTCTTTTACTCAGACACTTTCTCGTCGTTTTAGAAATAAAAGCACCAGTTTCTACTCCAGTAATCCATTTTCATTTTAATAGTCAGACTTGGCGTCGTTGGTTTTTTTTTTTTTTTTTTTTTTTTAAAGTCAAAGCGTTTTCATACTACAAAATTTAGCTTTCTTTCTCTTCATGTCGTCTCCTCAGTTAAGTATGTTATCGTCTTTTCTAATAAAGGTCATTTTGATTTAATTATTAATTATCGTTCTGAACATCAAAAAAACGTCGATCTTTCAAATTTGACCTTCGTTTATGTAGTAGCTACCCGAGGGTCTTATTGCACGCTTGGTTTTCTACATATTAAACTACCTGCGATTCATCTCTAGTAGTTTACCAACATAAGAGTCTCAATTCAAGCATTGATTCTAAACCACAATTAAACATACAAGATTTTTATTCCTTAGTTTACTTTGTCCCCATTTTAATTCCACTCGGTTCATCGTACTATTCCACCCTATTTCCATATTCCACCAACAAGGATGGAGACAGAAAAAGTAATTGAATGTAAGAGCGTGACTGAATAAATAAGGTGAGATAAATAAAGATATGTAAAATTTTAAGGGAACAAAATGCAATTTTAAAGAGACAAAATATAATTTTAGTGGAACGAAACATAAGTTTTATAAAATTTTATATATAAAATTAAAAAAAAAGGGACAGCCACCCAACCTAATATGGTGGGTGGCTCCGTCCTTGCCACTAACCAAATCAAACATTTATAAAGCTAGAATGTAAAACCTTTACTCATGTCTTGTGCCTTACATTGGAGAGTGCTAAGGAGTTGCCATATTACAATTTGACATTGAATTTTCTGTTTTGGAGAGGATGAAGAAAGTCGTTAAACCAACACTTGATAGCATTGTAAAAAAATAATTCAACCTCGAATTCTAGCCATGAACCTGAGAGTAATTTATTATTCAAAAAGTTTTCCACCTTCGAAATGGTAAATTCAAAGCAAAAGAGTTCCTTCCATCACGGTACAGGCTTTTCCGCGTAAAAGCACCCTCTGGTTTTGCTCATCCAGATGAACGTTCACCACTCCTCCTCTATGTGATGCCTGACAAAATAAACAATAACACAATTTGGCTAAATGCAGATCAAGAGCATGATTTGTGAATTATAAAGGAGAGAGAGTACTTGGTATGCAACAAAATCACACTTCCCCAGTTCTTTACTCCAATATGATGCCAAGCCACAATGTGCACTCCCACATACAGGATCCTGCAAAAAATGCACCAGAAAAAGGTAACTCAAAATTGTGGACAAGCCTTGGACGCTCAATCAGTTTCCCATTTTACTTGTGTATTTTATACCATCTTCAATATAAATGTTAATATTAGTACTATATTTGACACCAAAAGGTGTGAAAATGTCATATTTGATATATTATTTTTATTTGAAGTTATGCTCCAATATGTCGTGCTATTTTAAATGTTACATTTCCTCTGTGGTAATCATTAAGCTTTGAAAGTTGCAAGCCTTTTAACATTTGAAACCATTTGAAAATGACAAAATGCCAATGTTTTATTGATTAAATAATAGGGTAAATACATCAACCAATAGCAATAGCAATCAAACACCAATTTTTGACATATGTTATATTTAGTGTCAAATTTTTCACTAAATATCATGTACGCTAAGTTTGGCAAAAGAATAGTAGCAAGTGATTTTCTTCCTCTAGTGCTAATTGTTGGCATTAGCATGCTAATTTGACACATATTTTGGGATTCTCTTAGTGCCCTTCTCGTACTAGTCGGAAAAAAAAAACATCATTTCAGGTCTTGAATTTAAGTGCAGTACATGTACAAAGTAGATAAACAGATCAGTAGGTAATTGTTAAAAACTAGGTCCTGATCAAAATAGCAGAAGCATGAATAATGAAACTACCATCTGATGAATATCAATATCTTTAAGTGAAAGACAAGCTGATCAATTACCTCATTGATTCCTAACTTTTGTGCAAAGATTCTGCTGTGAAAATCAAATCCGGACTCTGGCGGAGCAATCCCCGTTACGATCATTGCCCTTCCTCCACATTTTTCTATTGCAGCAAAGTCTGGCCTCAATTCTGCAACAGATTTTGCTGATGGGAGCACAACCTGTGCAATAATGAATAAATAAAAAGATTTGACTTAAAAGGGGATGGAAGAAACTGTGATAAAATTCAGAAAATGGAGGAATTACAATTAAATAATGTAACTTAGTTGTCATTCTTGCTTTAACCGCAGAAGCACCACCCAAGGCCTTCGATATCAATGCCTCGTCAACAGAATCGGATTCGGTGTTTGGATCGGCAGGTAAGTTCAGTTCAATTAAGAAGCCTTTGTGTGCTTCACCATTCTGAATATTGGAGCCATTAGAAATCTTATTATTCTCAGGAACTCTTTTAGCAGTTAGAATTCCAGACAGCGTAACGAAGTCAATAGTGTTGGGGTCTATTTTTCCAGATGTAAAGAGAGTATGTGCAGCTGCTATTGTTGCATGCCCACAAAGCTGAACCTGCCAGCAAAAATATGAAAGTGGATATTTGCCCAAAAAGAATTTGCTAATTTAAGGAACTAGTTGAAAGGAAGTATTCAGCTGTTAATTTATGACCACGCCGGAAAACTATCAAATTTCTACTACTATTAAATAATTACAAAAAAAAAAAAACATGATGATAAGTTGCTGTAAGTCTATAACTAGACGCAAAAAATTACTTGTTAATAACTATTCTTTTAGCATGCAGGTTTGAATTGGCGTGCCTTGAACAGATGGTTTTGAACATATGTGGTTTAAATGGTAGTTTTGTATTCTGGTTTTGAACGTAAAAGTTTGAATATGATATAAAACATTACATCAAAAAATTGGTTTTTAGTAATATTAATTTAAAGTATGGTTTAAAAAAAAACGAATACAGGGAGAGTTTTTACGTAGAAAATGGTTCCAAAAGTTTAAATTTAAGGAGGCGTGATCAAATTCTCAAATCTACAGTCGTTTGTCCCGTTTTGAACAACATTAATGTTTAACACCGGGTTTTTACCAAACGCGAGCTTTTGTGGACCCGTGGGTTCAAAACTGTGGAAACCCATGTACCAAACAGGTTGTTTGACTTCCTAGTTTTACAGTATTGAGAGCAATGAAAAGAAAATAAACAAACACAAACACACAAGATGGATCCACGTGTCATCTCTGTATGAAGACAATTAACATCACTAAGAAATGTACTAAAGATAGGAAGAGGTAAACTTCGAAAGTAAATGAAAACTGAAATTAGAAACTCACACAGTACATCACTCCAGTCACTGCTGTAAGTGGGATAAGAACAAATATCAAAACAGAGGTATTAATGCCAAAACTAAGGACAATCTTAATTTGTTACTTGTCTGATCATCAGCATTTTTATTGTGAAACAAAGAAAAGAAGAAAAGGTAAATTTTAGATTCTCTTTGTATTCTTCTCAGGAAACAATTACCTCGACAAGGGGAGTGAACCACCTAAGATGGAACCTTGGAAATATTGAAGACCCATTACGCGAGCCTCTGACGTGGTGATTCGACTCAGATAACAAGTCAAGGGTAGGTTGAACTCGGCGGCCACAGATTGCAAACATCGGTCGTCCCTGTGTTCCTCCAGAAAGCATACAGCCGCCGGGTTTCCCGTGAATGGTGAGTCGGTGAATGCGTCTGCCTGTTTTACATATGTACTCACAATTAACGCAATATTATATATCTATTATGTACATATAGAGAGAGAGAAAAAGAGGTGAGAGAGAGTACCACAGAGTACTTGACGAGGCTCTTCACCATTTGTGTGAAATAGAAAGAAGTTGCAACGCGGGAGAAAGTCTTTGGGGGGCTACAACAAACGAAGGCAGAAGCGTGTAATGTGTAGAGTATCAGTGTGTAATGTGTAGTTTTGCAAGATGTTCATTTTTCGATAATTAATATATAATCCATAAACAAATCTCAAGAACATTTGGATATTTTTGTTGAACCTTAAGATGTTTGAAGGTTAAAGAGAAGAATACTTCTTTTAAAATTGGAGTAATGTCAACTTTTGTGTCATTTTATTAAAGAAAACAAAAACAAAAACTCTCTCTCAACCTTTGAGGTTTTTTTTTGTTAATTTTATTGATAGATGCAGTTTATTAATGCGAAAAACTAACGAATTAAGAATTGGTATAGTTAACTGGCCCACGTGATGATATATATATTTTTTAAGGACGCCCACGTGATGGTATAATGGGGCAACAATAATCATACATATGTGCGCGCGCGCCTGAGTTATTTGAATCCATCAACCACGTGTACACGTGATTCATTATAATATATATTATACAATATAACATAATAATTGATCTACTAGTGTTGTCATTGTTTTTGTCGATTTTTATTTTGTTTCATTTTATTTTTTTTTTTGAGTAAGTTTCAATCATGTTTTTAAGATATCAGTTTCGTACTATATTGGGTTTTATTTATATCACTAATTTCTTCTGAGATGAAATGTTTGTAATAATCTAATATCATACACCATTATCCATAATTTGTGATACAATACCGGGAAGATATATAAACTAGACAAGGAAAAAATAATTTACATTTGTTGTTCAACACTCACGTCAATTTTTCTCTCTATTAAGAAGCTATATTTGTACTCCTTAACTTTATTGGCTTTTGGTTTCAACGTTGCTCTGATGACCTGTTGACGGAAAAAGAATTAAGCACAAATATTTTTAAATCCCTGAAATATATACTCTTATAAGTCTTGTTTCCAAAACATGAGTTAATTGTTTGGTTTCAAAATATATTAAGTTGCACTACTTTGGAATTTGCATCTAGTTTAAATGTACGTACTCATTTGATGCTAAAAAGTTGAAATTATTTTTTCGTAACCTAATTCAGTCTAAATTTGGCAAGAAGAGTAACGTGAAACAAAAAGGTTTTAAGTGTGGAATAAAAAGCTTAAAAGTGTGAAGGATACTAAAGTTTTTTCAAACCAACTTTTTAGTTACTAAATAGTACATAGCTCTCATATTCTAAAGTAAAAAAACAAAAAGTTGTTGTAGTAAAAGTTCTCATATGCTATAGTGTTTTAAACAAAAAAAATTGATTCTGACCATACTTGCTAAACACCTTAGTAGTTGTCAAGACACCACTATTAGGTGTTTAGAAGAGTAATTCAAACCAATAGTTTAAACTGTGAACAATATAAAACTCTCACATATTATAGTAAAAAGTTATAGTGTAAAGCTCTCACATGCTACAATTCTCAAACTTAAACTGATGGTTTAAATTACTCTCCCAAACACTTATGGGCTTGTTTGGTACGTCGGGTTGGATTGGATTACTCAGTCTGGATTGGACTGGACTGGACTGGATTAGATTATGTTGAATCCTATCATGTGTTTGGTAAACCATCGGATTAGGAAACTGGATGAATAATCATGTGTTTGGTGCGTAATCAGACCGAAATAGATTGGATATGATAATAACAATTTTTATATATGTATATTAAAAGAATTATAAAATTAAAAAATTAAAAATAAACTATAACAATTGAAATAAAATGATAAACATTTTTTACAACAATCATAATTATTTTTTAAAGTATTTTAGATTATAATCCACAATTAACAACTAAATCTAAAACAAGATATTTGATCATATTTAAGAATTCATACCAAACCCACCAAAGGAAAAAAAATGATCATTTTCTCAGGAGGCTGATTCAAGAAACAAAGAAACCTTGATTGGCAACAGTCTCAATATCTAAATTGTTTGTCGCGATTATTTTATGGCTATTCATGCATTGGGTTGAATTTTTTTAACTTAACAATGGGAAGACCAGCAAATGATGCAAGCATGGTTTGTAAAGTTCATAAAAAAAAACGAAATCAAAGCCACAACCCACCAAAATTAAAGCAGATCAGACCTGAAAAAAAAAAAAAAAAGAAAATGACTCACAAAAATAGAAATCCACACATAGGAAAGTAAAAAAAAAAAAATCAGCTACCAAAAAGAAGGGTGAGAAAATACCTGAGATGGTGGAGATTGACCACCTCAAAGCTAAGCTGATGCTGAAAAATTCTGATGGCCTTACACCGTTTTTGGGTAATCTCTACCAAGTCTCAAGAGATGGTGAGAAAGGGAAGGGAAGAACAAGAGCAAGAAGAGGAGCAAGAGAGCTGAGAGAAGAAGAAGAAGAAGATGAACAGAAAAGAAAGGGGGAGGGATAGATGCGATGGCCAGGGGAGATGAAGAGAAATGTCGGCTGGGTGAAAGAGTAAGGGAAAAAGGAAAGTCTAATCCCAGTCCCAACTAATCCTGTGGTTTAGATTGGAACTAATAATTTCAGGTTGGGTGGGATTATTTGTGGTCAAAGGGATAAATTATCCTAAGTACAATTAAAAATTGTTGCCAAACATTCACTTAGGATTATTAATCCCAATCTCAATTCCAAGCCAGTGTAACAAATATGGCCTATAGGATTAGCCCCATGGTTGGGTTGGGAAGTTAAGGATCGGGAACCACGATCGAATTTTTTTTATAAAAAAAAAACAATAGTTGTCAAAAGTCTAGAGTAAATTTACTAAAAAGTTAAACTACATGTGTGGACTATATAAGTTTCCTAATTAAATAGTGATGACTTTCTAAAACAAGCACCAATTTAAAAATTATCACGCATTATAAAGCGAAAGAATTCGTTACTCGATTCTTTAATAAAATTGCCGACATCCAAGAAAGAAACATTTTTATTCCACAATCCGTAATCTCAAAAAGTAGGATTCTTTTCTTGACCTTTTTTTTTAATTTCTTGATCTCTTTTTCTACAAAATGTTCTGTTTAATAGATTATTTAAAAGAATCGTTTTAACCATCAATTATAACTATAAACAGTATAAAACCCCCACATGTTATATTAAAAAACTATAGTAAATCAAAATGGTTGGTTTCAATTGTTCTTGCACACGGTGTATAAATGTTTTCTGGACTTTATTTCCTGCAACTTTCCAATAAGAAACTGAAACATAGCAATACTACCAGGAAAACAAAAGTGAATTTGGGAATATAATATAGGTGTCTCGAGATGTTCTGTCTGTTTAGTTTATGGAACGACGTGCAAGTTGCTTTTGCTTGAAAACGACATATTTTACCTTCAAAAAGACGACGTCTTTTTCCTAGCTAAAAGCATTATGGAAGTTTCTGTCGTTTTGATTCGTAAAACGGCATGCATCCTTCTTTTAGAAGGAAAGGACAAGAAAATTTTTATGAGATGTTCCCGTACTTAATTCCACGAAACGTTTTCTCCAATTAAAAAAATAAAAAAAATCAATGAAACGACATGCAATTTGTTATTAAATTTGACATGTCATTTCTAATTAAGATTTCTTGCGTTCACATAAATAAAATACGGGCCACTCAAGTCGGCAAAAAACAACCGGTTTGTTGTTTATGATGGTCGACAAAATGTCGTTTGAAATTGGGAGCAACACACTCCTTCTAATCTTAAATTTTTATTGTCATTTATTTAAACGACATGTCTTTACTCGGACATTTTCTCGTCGTTTTAGAAATAAAAAAACTAGTTTCTACTTCAGTAAAATCCATTTTCATTTTAATAATTATATATGGCGTCGTGGTTTTTTTTTTTTTTTTTTTTTGAGTCAGCTTTTTCATGTTACAAAACTTAGCTTTCTTCCACAGCGTGTCGTCTCCTAGTTAAAGTAAAAACAAAAAAGAAAAAGAAAACGATGCAAGGTTAATCTTTTTTATGCAAATGAACATTCAACGCTCCTCTTTGGCAGTGCTTGGGCACAGTAAACAACAAACACAGTTTTCACAAATGTTGGAGATCACGCTTGTTGACAAACATCTCATTCATGTTTTGACTTTAAGTTCAGTACATATCCAAACTAGATAAACCAATCATAAAGTAATCATGATCAAAGGAAAAGAAGCATGAAAGATGAAAATAGCATCTGATGAATATCAGGAGCTTAATATGAATGACAGGCTAATCAAGATGAGTGTTGAATGTTAGAGATCAATAAGCATTATAACAAGAGAAATTCTATGTACTAAAATATCTGCTCCATTCATTTCTAGTAGTTTGCCAACATAAGAGTCTCAATTCAAGTATTGATTCCAAACCTCACTTGAACATGCAAGATTTTTTATTCCTAAGTTTACTATGTCCCTATTCTTGGGCCATTCGGTTCATAGTCTTATTCCACTCTATTTATATTCTCAGGAGCTGCTCGGTTACAATATGACATTGAATTGTCTGTTCTAGAGCGGATGATTAAGTCTGACTTCAGGGTTACAGCCATAAACTAAAGGGTGATTTATTATTCAAAGTCTTCTCCCATAGAAATGACAAATTTAAACCAAAAGAGTTCCTTCCATCACAGTACACGCTTTTCCGCGCAAAAGTACCCTTCGGTTTTGCTCATCCAGATGAAGGTTCAACACTCCTCCTCTAGGTGATGCCTGACACATTAACCAATAACACAATTTGGATAAATATACAACAAGAAAGTATTAATTGTGAAATATAAAGGAGAAGAAAATGATACAGTACTTGGTATGCAACAAAATCACACTTCCCCAATTCTTTGCACCAGAATGGTGCCAAGCCACAATGTGCACTTCCACACACAGGATCCTGAAAAAAATGAAAAAGATAAAGATAACTCAAAGTTAAGGACAATCATTGGTTTCCAATTTCACTAGTATAATTTGGTATCACTCTCATGCTTGTTGACAAACATCATATTCATGTTCTAAGTCTAAGTTAGTACATATCCAAGGTATATAAAAGTAAATAGATCAGAGGGTAATTGACAAGTAGGTCATGATCAAAGGAACAACAAGCATAAATAATGAAGCTTCCATCTGATGAATATCAGAAGCTTACAACGAAAGACAAGCCAATCAATTTACCTCATTGATTCCAACCTTTGGTGCAAAGAACCTGCTGTGAAAATCAAACCCAGACTCTGGAGGAGCAATTCCTGTAGCAATTATTCCCCCTCCCGGACATTTTTCTATTGCTGCAAAGTCTGGCCTCAATTCTGTAACGGATTTTGCCGATGGGAGCACAACCTGTACAATAATGAATAAATAAATAAATAAAAAGCTTTGACTAATATAATATGAAAGCAAAAAAAAACAAGAAACTGTGGCAAAATTCAGAAAATGGAGGAATTACAATGAGATTATCTAAATTAGTTGTCTTTCTTATTTTAACCACAGAAGCACCACCCAAGGCCTTCGATATCAATGCCCCATCAACGGAATTGAATTCGGTGTTTGGATCAGCAGGAAAGTTCAGTTCAATTAAGAAGCCTTTGTGTGCTTCGCCATTCTGAATATTGGAAGCATCAGTAGCCTTATTATTCTCTGGAACTCTTTTAGCAGTTAGAATTCCAGACAGCGTGACGAATTCAATAGTGTCGGAATCTATTATTCCAGATGTAAAGAGAGTATGTGCAGCTGCTATTGTTGCATGCCCACAAAGCTTAACCTGCCAACGAAAAAAAAAGAATGCAAGAATATGCCAGTATTAAGGAACTAGTTGTTCTATTAAGCATGGCCTAGCGATAATTCCAAGCTTGACTCGGCCACCAAGGGTCAAGTTCAAATCCCTTATCTCCAATTTCGAAAAAATACTAAGGAACTAGTTAAAAAGAAAGCATTCAGCTATTAAATTGTGACCCCGCAATAGAAATTATCAAATTTCCATCTACCATATCATTATCACCAGATTGAAGAGGAAAAAGAACAAATTTCAAAACAGAGATATCAATGTAATAATTAATGACAATCTTAAATCGTTTCTTTGTCATATCAGCCTTTTTATTGTATATTTTCAGCCTACCATATCATTATCACTAAATTGCCTAATTCACAAAAAAAAAAAAAAGATAAAATAAACTTAAATTAAAAAGTAAGATTTGCTATTTTCTTTCTATTGTGTCTCAGGAAACAATTACCTCGGCAAGGGGAGTGAACCATCTAAGACGGAACCTTGGAAATATCGAGGACCCATTAGGCGACTCGTGAGCCTCTGACTCGGTGATTCGACTCAGGTAACCCGTCTGCGAGATATTGAACTCGGCTGCCACAGATTGCAACCATTGGTCGTCCCTGTCTTCCTCCAGAAAGCAAACGGCCGCCGGGTTTCCCTTGAATGGTGATTCAGTGAATGCGTCTACCTGTTTATATATTTATTCACAATTAACAAAACGGAGTGTATATATATATATATATATATTATAGAGAGAGAGAGTACCACAGAGTACTTGACGAGGTTCTTCGCCATTTCTGTAAGATAGAAAGAAGTTGCAAACAAGAAACGAAAGCAGAAGTGTATATGTTATCAGAGTCAGCGATCGGCTGGGTAGAATTTTGCAAGATGTTCATCTTTTTATAATCCATCACCAAGTCTCAAAGGTGAAAAAACGTTAGCATACTTTGTTGACCTTGAAAATGTTTGAAAGGTCAAGAAAAAAATGTTTTCTAAGGTGAAATTATTTAAGATTTATTCTTATAACAATACGACCTAAACTATAAAATATAACATCTATTTTATACCATCAACAAAATATTAACAAACAAAAACTCGTTTTATTAAAATTTTTTATAATGGTCAATATATATTTAAGCTTTGATACATCTATAATAACTGTATCATGTATAAACCTAGATTGATTTTAAAAATTGATATAATTTAAAAGTTTTTGTTAAAAAAAAAATAAAACACCTTTAAAAAAATTATTTTTATCATGTCTAAACCTTCTTTGAATTTAAAAATTTGATATAATTTAAAAGTTTTTGTTAAAAAAAATAAACAACTTTAAAAAAATTATTTAAAAAACAATCTGTTTTCTCACTTCAATATGACTGCACCATGTGACTATATTGAGACAAAATAACATTTTAATTATTTGTGTGATTTTATAACATTTATACTTAAAATCATAATTTAAAATGTTTCATTATTAATATTTTATTAGACCGGGAAACAAATGTTAGGTAATGTCCCTTTTTTCCCAAGAAAATTACAAATTTCCTTTCGTCTTTTTTACAAACGACGTCATTTTTTACAATCAGTTATCCGCATGAACTCCCAAGAATGGAAACATGTTGATCTTTCAAATTATTCAAAAAAGCCTGCTATCATTTATTCAAATAGCTTTTTTCTCTTCCTTCTTCTAGCGTCCACTGTCAAATTATTGTAGCGATAGCCTCCGTTTGTTTAACATCTATAAACGCAACAAACAGTGAAATTACCATCACAAATCAACAACTCATTACAATTCTATCTCATTCAGAGTACAATCTTGTGAAAACAAACTGAAATCTAAATTCAAACTAGAAGTGTTCCTTCCATCACAGTGAAGGCTTTTCCACGCAAAAGCACCCTCTGATTTTGCTCATCCAAATGAACATTCAACACTCCTCCTCTTGGTGATGCCTGGGCAGAGTGAACAATAAACGAAAATTACACAAATGTTAATGGAGATCAAAAGAGGGTGCATAATTAAGCAAAAAGAGAGCAATGGGAGGCGGGAAAAAGTACTTGATATGCAACAAAATCACACTTTCCCAGTTCTTTGCACCAGTATGATGCTAAGCTACAATGTGCACTCCCTGTAACAGGATCCTGAAGAGAACAAAAATAAAATGTAACTCGGCTATGAACAATAATTTGAAGACCTTTTTATTTCCCAATTTTTTCTTTTTGGATATGTTAACCAAACGGTAAAGGAATGTAAAAGAAAAAATAATTATATTGGAAAGTAAAATAAAGTAATGGCGGGGAGCATCATTCATTTACTTTTTAGTGTTTACTTAATTATTTGATAGTGTAATAGAAAACAATCTTATTCCCTTTCTATTGTTTGTTTTACTTAAGAATAGGGATCTTATTTAATACAATTATTAAAATATCCTTTTTACATAAATAATAGTTATTAAATAATAACATTTGAATTTAAAGACTAAGTAAATATAGTATTCATTCCTTTTGAGAGTAAATCAATACTAAAGGTGTGGGATTATTGGTATTCCTTTTACTCATACCTTATATTGTGTGGGCCCTTAAAACTTTCATTACTGATTTTGTAAGTAAACACATCATTTAAAATGAAAGAGAATCACTCCTTATTTTCCATTTCCCTTTCACTCAAAGTAAACAGGAGTATTTATCAAATCAGTGAAACAATTATTAACAGCAGAGAATAGAGGCCTGAAATTCCTTTCATTGCTTCCCTGCTAGTTCACTTGTCCAAAGTAAAATCTTTGATCGAGCGTTTAATGTCATATTTTTGTTCGTCATACTAAAACACATGCAAGTAAACGAGTTTTGGTACTTGGAACCAAGCATAAAGAAAACACAATCTCATGGATTCCAAGTTTTCATTACCTCATTGATTCCAAAGTTTGGAGCGAAGAACCTGCTGTAAAAATCAAATCCAGAACCTGAAGGAGCTACCCCTGTCACAATCACACCCTCTACTGGAAATTTTCCTATTGCATCGATGTCTGGCTGCAGATCTTCAACAGATTTTGCTGATGGGACTACAACCTTGAATTCAACAATTATGAGTTAGAAAATACAAGAAAATGTATGTAAAATTATATCAAAAGAATTTTATTTTTTTGTGGCAAAATGGATAGTTAGAGGAATTACAATGAGGTAATCTAAAGTGGTTGTCCTTTTTATATCAATCACAGAAGCACCACCCAAGGCCTTGGAGATCAACGAATCCTCGAGAGAATTGAAATCGGTATTTGGGTCGGTAGGAAAGTTTAATTCAATAAAGAAGCCTTTGTGTGCTTCATGACTATCCCCGTCCTGAATATTGGAACCATCCAAAACCTTATCATTCTCCAAAACTTTTTTGGCAGTTAGAATTCCGGACAGCGTGTCGAATTCAATAATTTCAGAATCTAGTTTCCCAGAAGTAAAGAGAGTTTGCGCGGCTGCTAATGTTGCATGTCCACAAAGCTCAACCTGCCAAAAATGCAAATTTGTATTAGTCTTTTGAGCTGAAATGACCCTTTAACAATATAACGAATTTGATGATACAAGTAGTAAGTGAAAGGTAAGTATTATATCCAATCCTTTGATTTATTATAACCCCACATCCACAACAAATGCAGAGGTCGTTTTTCAACTACTATAAAACAACTCAAATATATATAAATACAATCTAATCAATATACAACTACAAGCAAAGATTACTAAACAATAAACCAATTTATCTTGCTTGAAACAAGCGCACTCAAGAAGACAATAGTAAGTAACTTTCAAACAAGGAACTGATATATGACTACTAGAGTGAAAAAAAAAAAAAAAAAGGAACAAATGCAAAAAGCAAGAAGTCGATACCAAATTAATCAATCTCACCCAAAAATTAAAAAAAATAATAATAATTGTCGCAATTTTTTTTTCTATTTCCTGAAATTCAACCAAAATGGGGAAGAGAGACCTCAGCAACGGGAGTGAACCATCTAAGACGGAACCTTGGGACCAAAGGCCCATAAGGTGAGTCGCGAACTTCCGAGTCAGCGATTCGAGTGAGATAGCAGGTCTCGGAGATGTTGAACTCGGCGGCCACCGATTGCAGCCATTGATCGTCCCTGTCTTCCTCGAGAAAGCAGACAGCCGCCTGGTTTCCCTTGAATGGCGAGTCAGTGAACGCATCGACCTGTTTATCGTCAACTCTCAGTTTAACTAGAAGCTACGAACAGTACCAAGATACAGAGAGAAACGGGGAAGAAATTACGCACCACAGAGTACTTGACGAGCTTCTTCGCCATTTCTCAGAAAGATTGAGAGGCCCTTTTCTCAAATTCTTCCCTATACAGAGTCGGGTCCCGTTTTGCCTCACAGAATCGGTGTAGTAGAGAGATACAGTATTGTCTGTATACACTGATGTGCGTATGTATGTACGAGAGTCAACATCCGCCATCTTCTAGGATCTTTCCGCTGCTCTTTTTTCTTTTCTTTTCTTTTCTTTTTTTTTCACTACTCTTGTCCTGAAAACTTAAATCAAACGACAAGTCGTTTCTTCGAAGGAAATCATTTTGTTTCCAGACGACACTGACTTTTTATTGACGGCCACGAACGATAATTGTTTTTTACCTTTTTTTTTTTGCTAATGACGATACTAATTATTCTTGTTTACCAGCAAAAGGATACCAAGAACACTGACAAGTCACACTTTGTTTAGCTCGTAAACGACAAACGACATATGAGGGTATGCATAGGGTGTTTGAAAGGGCAGTCTAAACAGTATTTGAGCTTTTACGTATTTTAATTAAAACTACAACATAAAACCTTCACATTTATATTTATATGTTATAATTCTCAAAACTTAAAACTTAAACTGATAGTTTAAACTACTCTATCAAACACTCAAATAGTTCATCAACTGAAACGATATAGTCGTTTGACCGGTAAACCTTCCGAATAGATAATTTTAGGATTGTTTGATTAGCAAAAGAAAGATTATTTTTAGGATTAGAAAAATATCAGTCAACAATTAAAATTTTGAAATGAGGATTATTAATTAAAAATATATATATAGCAATGCGAAAGTTTCTTGACAGCCACGAACGAGAGGATTATTAATTAAAAAATATACCTATAGCAATGAGAAAGTTTCTTGACAGCCACGCACGATAATAATTAATCTTATTTCATGAACAGTTCTTTGATAGTCGTTCTAATCAGAAAAAGGGCCAGCTCAGATAGCTGGACTTTTTCCAAGTAAAATTCTTAACCTAAACGTCTTTGAAAATAACGCTTAAATATTTATGCTTTGTACCACCTGTTCTATTGAAGGAAACAAAAACAATAAAAGAATTCCCATAGAAGGCATTGTAAAATAAAAATGAATGTTATTAGTCATTGAACCTAAGCTTTCAATCAACCATCTTTGTTGACTAGGAAGAGGCTATAATGAAAAATACGTAACCATACAACAACATTTCAAACCTAAACCTACAGACCGATAAACCAAGTTTATTGATGATAAACAACAGTGCAGCCTAATACGTTATTTTTACAGAGTACATAAAAAATGGGCATTCCACTACTTTATTTTATGTAAACATGGAGTGGAAGCACCTGCCCAAGGAATTACCAAACGCCTTCCTTGGACATTCTTAGGAAATGGGACAGAGTAATACTTGGGATGTCAGCACAACTCTTTTTCTTCTTTGTTATTCTGGTTGTCTTGGAAGACTTGGCATCCTCCGACGGTTTAACCGTCACAGACCACAAATTGTAGAACTGCCAAAAGCCACCAAATTATTAGATAACGTTGAAAATACTTTCATGAGGATTCATTTGCATACAGTAATTCTACCGTGGCAGAACATGTCTTTTGAGATTAAATGTCCCAAGACTAGTAGATTGGATTTTTTTTTTTTTTTTTTATGCTATGTAATTTAGAAATGATTTAGCAGATTGAACTTGGACGAATCAAACTTTTTTTTTCCTTTTTTGACTAGTTTGTGATGATATCACTACTCAAAAGGGCAGCAGATCCTCCTAAATCCCAAAGAGAATTCGAGTAAGAAATTTACCTCACAAACACCATGCAGCAACAATCTATGGAAAGGGTCTTGGACCTGTAGGACGAGGGCTTCCTCCTCCCCACTATCAGTAATGTAAGCTCGTATGCGTTGCTGAAAAAGACAGAAATCGCATTCTCAATGGCACAACAACAGCTAACGAAGTTTAGTTTGGTTACAAATAATTTGATGAAAAATGATAATTGAGATCAACATGGGATGATAAAAAAAGCTCATAGAAAATTCAAATATATTTTTTAAACACGCATACGCCATACCTCATAGCCCTCAATGAGTTCCAAAAGAGAGCTACGCCGAAGCGCCTCTCTTGTTCGACAATCAACTCTATGCCAAGCATTCAAGACAGCCATCTTATCGGAATCAACTCGACCTTTCCTCTTTGCAGGAGAACACCTTAGAGTATCCATAATATTCGCCTGCCATAATGACCATAATGAAATTAAGAGTTGAAACAGTCATGTAAATTCAAAAACAGGACATCCTATGTGAAAACACAAAACAGGTAGATAGTATTGGTAACAAACAATAACTTAAGGGAATGTTGCATCCGAAATTATATATCAAGCACTATGCTCAAATAAGTCGCAAGGCCGTGATCAGAACAGAGGAGATAGATACATGAGTAGGAGGATCAAAGTACCTCTCTGTCCATGTCAATGTTCCTAAATTTATCCCATTCGCCCACATTAGTCATGGAAAATGGAGAAGGCGGAACATCATCACCTGTTAAAATTAAAACCAAAATTAAGACAATTTTTAAACATCTAGAAGAAACAACAACAAACTTAAACAGAAAGCCAAAAAACAGATTATGTATGAGTTCAGTCCTGGCCAAATATCACATTAGACTACATAACTTGAGTAAATAACAAACATTAGCCAATGGGGTGTTTCTTTAAAATATGAATTACCAAAAGGTGGTGGAGCAAATAGGCCTCTAATTTCTTCTGCATTCAAACGAGGAACAAGTTCCATCAAAAGGCGATCATTTAACCACCTACGTGACCGTCTGTTCCTGACCTACCAAAGAAAAGAGGAAACAATCCACACTTCAAGAAATTCATTTCACAATTATTAAAAGGAAAGCGGAGCAATCTCCATTAGTAGAGTACGAAACAAGTACATATTGAAACTATCACAACCACCAGCATGTTTCATTTTAAGTCTAACCACCTAAACATTGCAAGTGTTGTACAAAAAATCCTAAATTATAGCTAGAAACAGCTTCCTTGGTTTCATAAGATGTCCAAATACTCCAATGTTCGTAAAACAAAGCCAAAATTTCCAGAGATAGAATACATTGACCATCTTAGTGCAATCCAAATCCAGTTTTACTTCACATATTGAAAAAAAAAAAAAAGAGCAATACCTTTCCAGCCAGGCTCTCAAGAAACTCTATCTTCTTCTCAATTGACATTTCACCGGATTTTCCATTGTCTCCTGGCAAAAACGCCCCAAAAAAATGAAAACTTATTTTCATCTAACTTTTTTAACACCAAAATAAAATCTGAAATGACTTCACATTCCAAGTCAATACCGGAACCGAGCAAGTCAAGGCAAAATCCAACGAAATCTCAGAGCTTTCACAACTTCAAAATCAACAAAAAGAGGATAAAGCTTGAAACTTTAACCAATTTTCCCTCGTCAACAAGCTAGAAAGCTATCGTAGAAGCAAAATCAATAGAAAATCAAGTACCTTTTCGAGGGTAGGAAAGAAAAAGGTCAACATCAGGAGTCGCCATGATTGAGGGGGAAATAGCTAAATTCTGGTTTGTCTCTGTTCGACGAATGTCCCAAAATGAAAAATCCTGAAACGCCGAACACCGCCTTCAAGAGGGAAACCAGAACGGAGATGAGAAGAGGAATATACTCTTGTCCTGTGCGATCCTAATCAATCAAAGATAAGTGTTTTTTTTTTTTTCGCGAATATAGATAAATAAAGAAGAAAACAAATATTACTTTATCTTGTACGTATGCAATACTACATATGCACGGTTGGCTATTCCTTGAGGGTCACTCAACGATGCGATACGTGGAAAGTTGGGCCGCGCTCATATTTGCACTTTTTCATTTGTAATAATCTGTTAACTTAACTTTGCTCTCTAGCAGTTCTGTTTCACAACCAAAAGGAGATGCATAACAGATAAATATATTACTGTGATTGTGGAAAAACAAATAATCAACTATTTTCAATACTTTTTAACAGCATGATTTTTTCAGTAGGAAAGATTGTAAAAGATGCGGGTGGGGTTGGCAAAACCATTTTAATTGTATAGTTAAAACTGTTACAATATAGTATTTTTATTAATTTTATAATATAAAATTTTTATATGCTACAACAAAATTATTTTAACTTTTAATTTTGGTTAAATCGTCAAAGACCTTATTTTTTCCTCGTGATGTAAGAGATGTGGTTACATTGTTTAGTTACAAGGGGAGCCATTTAATACCATTTTTACTCAAAAAAAAAATAACAAGATAAAACTCAAGGAAAACACAAAACACTGATGCAACTATATTTATTAAAACCTTTCAAACAAAAAATTTGTATCTAACTCTCTGAACAAATTGTTCGCACATATAATTATGTATAAAACATTGACTATGTAAAACATTTAGAAAATCCTTTTCATATTAGGAGGTTAAAACATCTATGTTCACTCTTTTTCTGGTTCTTTTCTTCTAAGGTATTTAGGATAGTAGTTTAAACATTAGTTTGAATTTGAGAATTATAACATATAATAATTTTATACTCGAAACAGAGTCTTCCATCATTTTCGATTTTGTTGATCAAAACTACAATGTTAACAAGTCGTTAGGGTTGGATAGTCCTAGTCATTTTCCTGCACCGATGTTGATTACTTATTTAAGTGTTTTCTAAAGCAGCAATGAAGGATGCGAATCGCCTGCAGACTTAATGCATTGCAAGAACTGCTCCCAAACTCTGCAGAGGTTGGAATCTATATGTAGACTTAAATTCTAGTAATGGAACATGAAGTCTAGTCCTTGAACCTATCCTGGAATGCCTGTTGATTTTTTGTTGACCTTGAATTTCCTCTAGCTGACGTATGCACCTCCTATATTATGGTGGTTTTATTGTAGATTTGAATCCAAATATGTTATGTTGACAATTAAATCCTGTGATCAAATTTGGACTTGCAGGGGCGTCAAGCATCTATGCTGGATGATGTCATTGATCGTGTCAAGTTTTGCAGCTACAAATAAAGGTGGGCCTTTTCTTTTTGCTTTCTTTCTTTCTTTTCGGGTTCAGAGACACACCGTTAAAAATGCCAACATCCTCCATTAGCAGCTTTACTTGGTAAAATCCTAAGTTGCAAAGCAGTGAAATTGAGATTTAATTGATGGACTAAAAACAAAAGAGAGATATTCAGATTAATTTGGAATTTTTTGTCCGTCCATTTGGAAAAATAGTGGTATATATTTGTGTTCAGGATATAAAACTGTATTTGCAGGATTTATGCAAGAGCAGATTGGAAGGTGAACCTGCAACTGAGGCCATCATTTACGGCGAGGTGCTTTTGAATTCCAATGCGAAAGAGACCCCCTTTTTTGTGCTTCTTTCCTGGGATCAAACTGCATATCGTCTTTGGGAATTTTTCTTTTTTCTTTTTCTTTTTTCTTTTTTTTTTTTTTTGCTGAAAGTTTTTGGGAAAGTTTATCACTACTTCCGCAAGCAACAGATGTCGAATGAACCTCTTGAAGAGATGATAGGGAAATCGCAAGAGCTAAATCCATTAGAAGCAATCCAGCTGCTGGAGACGAAGGGTCTTCTTCTGATGCCCTTTGAATTCACTAGAGGACTAGTCTGAGCCACATCTAGGCTCACCCACTTTTGCATCTTCATGCTTCTCTTTTCCTTGGTTTCTTGCTATAAACTTACAGGAACAAAGTCTTCTAACTCTTACTCTGATATTAGTTCCCCAATATAATCAGAAAGATGAATTATATCCCAGATTTTTTCTTGTTTTTCTACAATTTTTGCATCCGATTGGCCATGGAGCAGGCATACCGCATACAGTAAGGAAGCCAATACTGCTTGCTGATTGGCTTGTAGAAACATGCAGACAAACATTGCTTCTCATACCAATAAAAATCTTGAGAGTTGTTTTTTTTTTTTTTAAAAAAAAAAAAAAACAATCTTAGAGTTTCTTGCACTACTTTTTAAATGTACTTGATTGGATTTGGAGTCTACAAGAACACATCATTACGGGCATTTTTTACATTAGCCTTAAGCAAAAATACTTGTTGATCAAGGCAAAGCAATACAAGTCAATATTCTTTTGATCTTATTAAAATATAATAGGAACCATTCTTTTGATCTTATTGTCAATATTCACGTACTGATTTCGGAGTCATGTATTAATTAACATTTTCTATACTAGTCTCTCTCCCTAGGATACCCATTCACGTAGATTAAAGAAGCAAAGTTGAGGATTAAACATTTGGCATGTGTGTTGGTATATTCAAATCACAATTTAACTTATTTTGCTATAGTATTTTCCTCATTAAACTTTACTTTTTGTTTATATTTATGAACCAAATTGGCCAATTATCTTTCTTCTAAGGTGTTTAGAGCTATGGTTTAAATCACAGATTGCAGTTTAATATAATTTTGATACGGTATTTTCTTTCTTAAAATTTGATTCAATATAATGTCCATGGAACTAATTTCTCAAATTCATCGATCAGTCATTCACCTATAGGATGACGAGGACGTAGCAAGCATGACTAGTTGGGTTGTAAAGAGCTTTTGGGGAAAGGGGACAAAGTATCACCTAGTCTGTCGCTGCTTTCACAGAATAATATATTAAAGCCCTCCCATAGAATTTTAATTCTCAAGGACGAATTTTTACTTTGTTATTCAGTATTTATGACATTTTTTTTCTTTTTTAAAGCATGGTAAATTTCCTATTTGATCAGCTTTCTCTATAAATGAGTAAATTCGTCAATTCAAGGATAAAAAATCAATTGTGAGTTTTAAAGAAGTATAAATTTAATGTGAATTTAAGATATGAAAATGAATTTATATATACTTGGATGCATACATACATACAATCTCTTAAAATATTACACTTCTTTTTCTTTGGAATTCGTAATTGAAAAGGAGATGTCATGAAATAATCAATTAGAAATTGCTCCTAAACTCTGATCATAGAAAATTGTTGAAGATTGGGAAATTAGTATGACAAGAAAGTCTTATCTATTTCAAGGCCAGGAAGATGCTCATGCGAATTCAATCAAGAAAGAAACACAAGGCCGTATGAAGATCTGATTTCAGCCACGTTCATTGGTCATTCACCCTTACAAAAAAAAAAAAAAACCAGCTAAGCTGGAGATGATCAGCTATTGGCGCCTATAAACATGCACTTGGTCTTATCATATGTCCTATATCTCGATGTGGCATGCGAACTGGCTGTTTGTTCGATCAATACGAATGCGACTGACAGAAGGAATTTTTTGTTTGAAAGGACCCAACAGAGGAGATAAGACTGATTTCTTTCCTTGAACTATTAACCGCAAAGAGCAGATGGTAGAAAGGGGGTGAGAGAAACCAAAGGAAAAAAAAAAAAAAAAAAAAGTGTTGGCGAGCTTATAGAAAGAGCTCAATCTTTTTTTCAAATTGCAC
This sequence comes from Artocarpus heterophyllus, assembly GCA_025403435.1. Classification (NCBI taxonomy): domain Eukaryota; kingdom Viridiplantae; phylum Streptophyta; class Magnoliopsida; order Rosales; family Moraceae; genus Artocarpus; species Artocarpus heterophyllus. The sequence continues at coordinate 2,987,144 of CM046335.1, forward strand.
CAGTGAAAAACACTTCAATCATTGGTTTCTAAATCTACTCAAATTACTTTTTTGTTTGGATTTAAGATTAACTTTCTTTAACATATTCAAATTAGAAAATTAGATGCACATGCATCGTTTTAAGCTTTGCGACTCTCATTTTGAGTCTTCCATTCATACACTCGTTGTAAATCTTCCATTCACACAAACAGCAAGGCCAATTACTTTCTTTCTCTTTAGATGACCGTTTTAGTTTCTATGCAAATAAAAAATAAAAAATAAAAAGGCAAGATGTAGTTTTACAAATTCTTTCTTGATTAACAGATCTATGATCCATTTTTTGACATCGCATAAAAAAATGGAGATGCTAATCGAAAAGTATACAGTACACTACGAAATTATTATATTTTCTTTTCGGATAAATACAAGGTAAATGAGAAAACCAGAGGAAAGAACAAGACTGTGCCATATACAATCTCTTTTGATCATTAATTTTTATTATTTCCCAAATTTGTCCACATCTAAAGCAGCTTTATGATGTAAAGAGGTAAAAAAAAAAAAAAAGGAATTTACATAAAAAGGGGAAAAAAAAGTGAGATTATTTCTCCTGGCATTCTTCTAAAGGGTCTATTTTGATGACGAGAGGCTTTTGGAGGTCCACGCCCGAATTTGATACAATTGGTAGCATCGATGGGGTCACGATGCCTTCTATTTCAACATTTTGAGCAAGCGCTTTCTCTAGAGAAGCCTTCGCCAATTTGGTAATACAAACGAGTAGAATCACTGAAGAGAACAAAACAAGAACAAGAAGGAAGAAAGTTAGAGAGCTCGAGTAAATCATGCTTAGGAAGTCAGGATGCCTCCTATGCCTAGTTCTCTATGTTGGAAAAAAATTGGCTATCAACTGAAAGGCTTCGCGAGCCGTGAAAGTGACTCATATGAGTATGATCTAAAAATGTTCGTAATGAACAGGTCAAACTCAGACTCGACCAAATTAACAAGCATGCTAACAAGTAACAACATTAGAATTAATGAAACTTACAGGATATCCCGAAGCCTAATGCTATAAATACCTGCAAACACAATCAGATACACAATGACAATCAGATAGAACCTCTACAGTTGAAAGAGACATAAATGAAATAAGATAAAGCACAAAGAAAAAGCAAAACAGAAATTAGAACAAAATTTACCCAATTAGTTGTTGACATCTCGCTCCATCCATGTGTCACATCGGAGAGATCCTTTAAGGTTGTTCCAACATACACTAGGGCAAATGTTATGGGCTACAGTAAGAAGCAGAAGCAATTCCTATCAGTAGTAAGCAGAATCAGCAGCCATGACCCATTTATTCAAGCAAAGATGACAATTAAGAAAGTATTCGGGCATGTTTTATGATTGAAAGAGTGCATTATAAATAACGGACTCAAATAACTACACAACAAAACATAGAATAAAACATCAGCTGCCAGTCATAAGTATTACCATCATCCCTAACCAAGATGCCAGTACATATTCCCCTATCCGAACAGGAGTCACAGACAGGAGGTAGTTCAACATGTTAAATGGGAGCAAAGGAACAAGCCGAAGCAGTAGAACTATCTGTTAGATAAACACAAGAAAAGAAATTAATAAAAGAAAAGTTGGCCTGCTGTATCAAAGGGAGAATATATGCAGCAAAGAAAAGAAATTTATTAAGGAAAACTTGTTTTCAGATATTATCAGTTATAGTCGGTGTTTGTCTATCCAAACTGTTCCCACAATAAGCTTTGAGGGAAATAACAAAAATACAATAAGAAATCTGAGCTCCTAGATTTTATGATAACTTATGCCTTAAAGCCAGATCTCTCAATTGCAATGGCAACAGCTTGAAACTTCGGATAGTTCTTTAGCTTGGAGATAACATATGATCTTCCAATCTGCACCCAATACAAAAATAAAATAAAAGTTAGAGTACTTATTATAGTTTCTCCAAGACTAATAGAATTAGTTTATGGTCAATGGTCCAGTTCAAGTGAGTATATTGGTAAAAAGGTGTCCTTTTTTTAGCTTGTATAAGAAAAAAGTGCATCCATCCATGCAAACAAGAACCAATAAAACCACTGGACTACGAGACTCACTGTTCTACCAAGAATGAATGCAGCTGTAGCACCAATTGTTGCACCAGTAGAATCAGCAATAAACCCCACAGGCAACCCAAAAAGATAACCTCCACCAAGCTGGAAAAGAAAGGAAAAGAATTAAGCTGATAATGTGGTGACCATAGCGAAAATTTACATATTTATGCTCAACAAGCCACAAAACTTAAAAAATAATGAGAATGCCCCAGCTCGAAGCAACTGTAGATGCCTGTAATGAAGGGATCCTCATGATGACAGGATAATTAGATAACAATCTTAAAGCATCAACAGAAATATGTTGTAGCCTACTGTAAGCACAGAAGCTGGAACTGCCAGGATTGTCAGGGGAATGTATGCAATGGCCCTGCAATTTCCAGGAAAAGTGAATTAGAGAAACGCATGCCTGGAACCGAAACGAAAGAAAGTTAAATGATTGGAAAGGGAACTGGACCACAACACAAATTAAGCAAGCCTCTTTCAACTAAGGGGGACCTTCCGAAATAAGGTACGATATAGTAATGTACGAAGTTGCTAATACATGAATTCCAGTTAGCATGTTGATGCAAGGGTGCGACGATGATATTATACCATAAAGATTACTTCCACGAGTACTGATTAGGATTAAAAATCATTTGGAAACTAAGTAAATTCAGATCATAAAGAATGCTTACAAGACAATGGGACCCCAAGGTCCAAGATCCTGCTTAACCCATATCAAGAAATCTTTTAATATCTGCATAGAACCAATCTTTAAGCATCAGAAGAATGTAACACATAAGTAGTAAAACATTAATAAAAATAACAAAATTCTACTAAACTTTTTCATCCCAGGAAGGCAGTAAGTAAATTTAGATTCCATTCTTTTTTACTATCCTTGAGCTAATTTAGGTTTAGGAGCTGCTATCTTTTGCAAATCAGTAAAATGTTAATCTTGTAATTCCGAAGGTTTGCTCAAAATTGCATCTTTAATGCGAAAAGGCCACAGCAGGGGAAATAGTACCATATATCAGCATGTCTCAAAAATTTTGTAACGGTTTTCCAGAAAAGGAATTTCAGAAGAAACTTGGGATTCTAAAAACAAGTTATTAGCTGAAAGATATATTACATACGTATGTTTACAAACATTTTCATGTTCTTTACATATTCCTGCAAGTTAAAGAGCATTCTCTTAAGCAATCCACCTTCTCTGTCTTTAAATCTCAAATCGATTTCCTTGGAACATCGCAATCCTCAATATTAAGCGTTAGCTGAAATTCTTATCCAAAGCATGTTCACAATCACAAATACATTCAGTACTACACATTGCAATCAATACCTAGTCTTGTCACAACAACGAAATCCAAATTAAAGAAGCACCTAGACCAAATCAAAATCCAGCATTTTATAGAGTGGTCAAACTGGCATTTTGAAAACAACGAATTGAAAACCTAATTAAAGATAAACATCCGAGTACATTTCCAAATCCACCAACGAACATTTATGCTTATATGTACATGTATACATATATATATATATATGAACCGGTCGGTGCCTTTTCAATTGGAAGGAAAATACAGGCGGTGGCAATGGCGGCGATAAGGAGGAAAAGGAGAGCGAATCTGGAGGCGGAGGAGGAGGAGAAGCATGTGAGCTTGAGCGCCATAACCGACGACAGGAATCGCCGAGACCAAGGCCTCAAATGGCCGTCGTCGTCTTCGTCATCGTCGTAATCGCCGATCCAACCTTGCCTCAACGACGACCGTGCCCTCAAACCCTCTGTGTTTGCCAGATTTACCTTCTCTCTCTAAATTTAGTTGCTTTCGAACTGGTACTAACGTGGAGCTGTTTTTTTCCGTTAATTACATTAAAATTGTCGTAAGTCGGCGACTTTTACTTGTTCTTTTTTACTAGATCTAAAGGGTAGATTCTGCCACGTCACAATTACCTGACTGGATTTTAATCGTGCGGTCAATGTTTTTTGGTTGACTTTATAATTCAGTTAAATAATTATAAATATTCATAATGTCTTCAATGATCTCTCCACTAACCGGGGAGACTGACGTGTTTCCCCGAGAAACCATTTTCCCGCCTTCAATGGTCACCCGGCCCAAGCCCAAGTGTCACAGTGTCCAGTGTCGGTACACTTCCAGGCGACTAACTAAACCCACTTAAATAGTCAACCAAACCCAAAAGGAGTCAGACAGCGGGTCAATTTGGAGTAAACTAGGCCGTATAGTAATGTGTTAGATCACCTTTTTTTGTAAATCATTTTTTTTTCTCCTCTTTGATCCATATCATTTTACTTAACTAAAAATATCAAAATACCCTTAAATAATATATGTTTGTCTATCCTTAATCCAAAATACTTAAAAACAATAGAGTTTTTATTCATTGAACACAGTATGTTTTAAACTTTCTCATAAAAGTTGTAAAATTGAAAAACAATACCATAAAAGTGAAATTTCTTAAATTGATGTAATCTGGGTTAGGATTAGGCAAATGCGTGCTATCTAAGGACATTTTAGCTTTTCTCATTTAGGAAAAATGTCATTGATCAAAGGGAAAAAAATGATAGAACACAATAATGAGAGGAAAAAAGTGATACATCACCTAATTTACTCTACAGAAGCTAAGGTGATTATAAAGGATGCCTGTGGATTGACTTGTACGACATTTTAGATTGAATCAAAGGTTGGTAATAATGTTGTCCGGTAAATAGCGACTGGTTACCGGTTCATAATTAAAGGCGGGAATACTCAAGGTTACCTTCGGTGACCAACGGGTTCGCTTCTAGCGATTACTAACCAGTAACTTAAGAATACCTCTGGTACTCAATAGAATGGTGTTGCATGGAGTGGTTTTTCGTCAATTTTTCTTTTTTTTTTCTTTCATAAGTCAATCTAGCACGGAATCATGACATTCTTCTAAAGAGCCTGTTTATTGTAAGGTTGTTGATGCTTTAATCAAAATAAAAAATTAGTAACTTTGCTCCTGATCTAAATGGACCTAAGCTATTAAAAGGAAATGTTGATCAGAGAAATATTAATTTAAGAGAGTCGTATTCGAACAATACAATTATGTGAAAAAATATTTAAGGTTACCTAGAGGAATATTGCTTTTTAAAAAAGTTGAATTATTTTGAGTATTTAAGTATAATTTTCATATTAAAACATGGATAAATAGCTCATTTAGTCCCCAACCTTTTTAAAAAACTACATTTTAGTCTTCAACTTTTTTTTATTTATTTAATTGAGTCTAACCTTTTAAAAAATGTATAATTTGATCTACAGCTGTTAAGTTTAACCGTTAAAAAATGTTTTAAACACTTTAATAAAGGTATTTTAGTAAAATATAATAGGTTTTAAAGAAAATAAAATTAAAACATAGAAAACAATTTAAAAAATAAAAAATAAATATATATTATTAAAATAAGATCTTTTTACCAAAACAATCAAATCAGATCTTTTTAATCTTAAAAAGATCTTATTAAAATAAGCTCTTCACGCTCGCCGTGTCTACGGCCTTCTTTCCTAGTCGGTCTTGTATTTAAAGAGGGGTGCATGAGACGAAGGGTGGGGGGAGGGGGTGTTGTTGGTGGGGGATGGGCAGTGGGTGTGGTTGGAGCAGAGAAGTTTTTAGATCTAATTGTTTTTTAGATTTAAAAGATTTGATTTTGTTTTTTGAGTAAAGATCTATTTTTTTAAGATCTTGTTTTAAAAGGTTAGACTCAGTTAAATAAAAAAAAATTGATGACCAAATTGTAACTTTTTTAAAAAATTGGGGACTAACCAATCTATTTATCCTTAAAATAATGTATATAGTGTCTGGCAAAAACGGTTTTAAAAAAATTTGGTAACCACAGTGTAAGGCTCTCACATATTACAGTGATAAAAAAATCAACTTAATATAAAACTCTCGTATGCTACACTTTTTAGTTCTACTCATACTTCCTAAACACCTTTATAGTTGTCTAATTAGACTTGTGTGGTGTGCTGTGAACAATCAAGTTTACATGAAGAATTTTGAGTTTAAGCTTAAAATTTGTACAGGGACCATGGTTACGAAGGAATGCACAAAAAAATGGACAATGTTACGGTCTTTCCATTATTAGCCCACAAAAAGTGTCCTTTTTTTTTGTGGTAATGATCCACACTGATTTTCGAAGCCCACTATAAGAGGCACAAATCTTTTATATAAAGAGCCCCTTAACTCCTATAGGATTTATTCGACTAATCCGGAGCTGATCCATGGAGAGACCCAAAGGAGACAAGAGTCTCCTAACACTGGCAGCTGCGTTCACAAGGACTCAAACTCGAGTCGTTTGTTTAAGCAAAACAGTTTCATATCAACTGAACCAGCCAGGTGGTAGGCTACAAAAAAGTGTCCTTTAAAAGGAACAAAAGCGCACATGGAGATTAAAATAAAAAAGTGACACGCGTCCTAATTTGAAAAGTCTATGGAGTGTTTAGGCCCGTTTGGTTCGAGTATTTGAATAGAGTATTTAAATGAAGATTTAAATTTTTGTGAGAAAAAATAATGTAGCAAAATAATTCAAATCATGATTCAAACCATAAAATAAACGGGCCCTTAGTGATCCAGAGGGACAGAAAACAACTTCACACTCAACGCACACGGTTGGCCTTTCCTCTGTTTAGTGAGAAATCACAACTTGCGGATTTGTCTTCTACTCTACACAACACGTGTGTGACAATTTTACAATGTCGCGTTTCATCATTCGGCTTGTGGGACAAATTTCACGCCACGAACCTCTAGAGAAAAATATGTATACCCGCAAATTATTAACGCCGGAGGAGTTTCCAAAATGGTATTTTTATATAGTATAATTATACAAAAATGTAACGGACATCACTCATTTTTCTTCTTTATTTAAAAATTTGTTTTACAAACATACTTAAATTTAGGATGACCTGATTGAAAAGACTTAACAGAATGTTATTTTCAGTTTAAATTATTAATTTTAGTTAAAAATATTGTAATAATTTAAATTTTGTAAGAAAAAATACAATGACAAAATTAGTTCGAACTAGATTTTTCTGGTCCGAGCTAAGTTACTAAACGCTCCTTCACATAGATTTGGACCATGAATCATCGTCCATAACACTATGCTTGATAAGGAAGATTGAAGAAGATTGAGAGTTTTTTTATTATTATTTTTTGGGGGGGAAGGAGGGGAATGAAAAGTTGTATCTTTGGTAGGAGAAAGAAGAAGAAGAAAGGGGAAAAAAAGTGATAAATTACATTAATGGAACCTACTATGGAGAGCTTTCTGGAAGGAAAAATTATAACAGCTAAAACATAATATAATTACTTAATTAACTTTATTTTAAAATTAAATATTATAATTAAGAAGATAAAATGTCAATTGCGCATTTGTACTTTGTTTTAAAATGTATATATATATATATATAGATATATTAATTGTTTCTCTCCTTCTTTTTATACCAAACATTTTTTCATCTTCTTAATTTTCCATCCTATTCACTCATCTACTAAATATAGCTTAAAAGACGGCTCTATTCTTTAAATACTTTCATCCTTTTCCACCTAAAATCTATATTTGACTAAAAAAAATATTATATGTTTCTCTTCCTCTTGTTATACTAAACATTTTTTCGTCGTTTTTATTTTCTAGCCCTCGTTTTTTTTTTTTTCTATCCCATAAAGGACAACTTTCGTTAAATACTTTAAGCCCTTTTCACCTTGTTGGAAACAAAGTGCTTAGCGAAATTTTTAAAAAAAATTTCATCAGAGTAATTTCTAAAACACAAGTTTGATATGTTATATGTATAAATTAAACAGATCTTACTAATCTCAGTGTGCCGAAGAACCTCCGCAACCTGTGTAGAGAAGTAACGTTCCAGAAGAGCCTCAACCAATTAGTCTTCTTTGCTATTTTCTATCCACAACCGGAGTGAGTGTGGGCTCACACGTACAGCTCTTTCACCAGTGACTCTCCTTCCAACCAATTGAGAGAACCCAAAGCTAGTGCTCGTGATTTGTGAACAAAAGCTTTCAGGGAGTTTTCAGATGCTCACTAGAAGATTATCACTCTTAATCTCTCAAATTGATCTGAGTAAATCATGATACTCACTCCCTTTATATAGCTATTGGTCCTGGGGTCAGTCCATATTAGATTAGATCTCAAAAACTCGAAACAGAATCAAGTTCGGATCAATATCTGATAAGATCCACTTGAAAACATGTAATCTTATCTCCCGCTGATCGGCAGGCCGAACAGACCAATTCGGTAGGACGACCACGTCGTTCGACAGGCCGAACTTCCCGAGAAAAAATGTAACACCCGAGATTTTTAATACATTAAAAATGCATTAAATTAAGGATTATATTAAAATAAAGTACAGTTTAAAGAAAACTACTGTATAATAACATGGCAAATTATACAGTATTAGAGCAACACAGTATAAGAATTGGATTGTGTGGACCACAATTTCTTTTTATACTTTTATAAAAAGAAAAGAAAAAAAAAGGAAAAATCAGAAAATCTCACAAAAACTCGACTGTTTCTCTCTCTACTTTCTCTCTCTAGAATTCTCTCTCTCCTCAAATCTCGTTTGAGATTCCGGCGTTATTTTTCGACACCTCCCGCACCAGTGGGAAGCTCTCGTTGAGCTGAGTCCAACGAGGTGTCGTGCCACCCAAATAGCCGCCGGAGGGAGGCTCACGCGCCGCCCAAAGTGGCGGTGAAACCCATATTTTTCCCGACGTCATTTCTCCACCGTCCGACCACCAATCGACGTGATTTTGGTGTCTATGGACTCAGCGTGACGAGAGGAGCAAGATGGTACCATTTTTTAGCTCAATTTTGGCTGGAAAAGTCTCGCCGGAGTTGCCTGTCTCCGCCGTGTCACCGCCTCTAGGAATTGCCGCCACCGTTCGACTCAGACGGCGACGGGGAGTGAAACCCCTCGCCTGATTTCGCAGCCCAGCCGCTGCTGGTCGGAGTTCCACCTCTGCCGTCGTGCACCGCCACGACAGCCACTGACGACGACGTTCCCGGCCGCCTCGCCCCAAATTGAAAGGGGGAAAATGTTCAGATGGTTGAGAAGAGCATGAAGCAACTCTCAATTGCACGAAATGACGGCCGGTCACCGAAGAACGACATCCGCCTTGGTGCGCCGCTGTGGGGAGCTTCGGGCCGCCTTTTCACGGCATGTTGAGCTGCCCCACTGTAGGGGAAACACTCAGAGGAGGTCGGGGAACAATTCCCCCACCTCAATTGCACGGAAGCTTCGCCGGAGATAGGAGATCGGAGTCTCCATTTTTGCCGCCGATATTGAGCTTCTATTTGCTATGTTAGAGGCCGAATTGGATGAAATTGACCCCACCACTCGACTCAGGAGGGTCTAATTAGGGGGGTAGGCTTGAGCTCAGCCCTCAACGAAGCCAACCGCCGCCGGTCAACGGCCGGTCAAGGCCAAATTGAGATTTTGTGATCCGGACCTCCGATCGAAGATCCGAGACCACCTCCCGACTCGTTTCAACGCTCTGAACGCAATGGTGACCTTCGTTCGAGCTAATTCCACTTCGATGAAAATCGTCTAGTACCGACTGTACGTGGATCGAGGCGATTCAAACAGCAGTACCAGAGTCTAGAATGATAGTTTCAAGAATGTATGATCTCCAGGAAGCATTCTTAGCTATTCATGGTCGCTCGAGGAGCACTACAGAGGATGTTTCGTATACTGTAGATGCAGCGAGATACAAGTAGATCTGCTTTGCTTTGAGTCCAAGTAAGTAGGAATTTCGCATACAGTATGAATTGTTTTAGAATAAATTGTTTTAGATGCTTTCATAAAAAGTTATGAAATGCATGATTAGTGATTGTTGCACTATTTTATGTGAGAATGAGTTTTATAACGTTATAAGGTGACGAAAAACCCATTAAGGGTAAAATCGTCATTATCAAGGAAACGACTAGAACGGAGTCGAACACTCTGATTTAGCATAACGTTATTAGACGAAAAATGTTCCGTAATATGTTAAGTAACGTAACGGTCATAGGAGACCAGATATTTAATAAGAGATGTTTTAAGTAAACGAGAGGTAATCGATGGGTTACAAAGTTAAAAGGAAATGTAACCTCGGTGGGTTACATGGCTAATTGAAGGAAATGTAAACTGATGGTTTATAAGGTTGAGTAAAGAGAACGGTAGACCGATAGTATACCAAGTTATGAAAAAGGAATGAATGGTTAATGCTTACGTTTTATTATCAATCGAGTGGATTGATAATAAAGAAAGTTAATTAATGAGTCGGTTGTCGTATGATCAGGACACAAAAGCCGACCAATGGAAGGAAAAGGAATGAGAAATGAACGGAATAGAGAACGCTAGGGCATAGTCCGGATAAGTTCAGATTTCACCTACAGCATGAAGTAAATAGTTTTTAATGCATCCATATGCATTTGTAAATGAGTTTGCAATGGTTATGCAAGTTGTTTTTAAAGTATATTTGCACTTATTATGCAAAAAAGTTCTAAAGTACAAAATAGGATTTGCAATGAATTTGCAACCATTATGTTTGAAGTCTATTTGCATATTGATATGCATGAACGTTATGAACTATGATTGGTGTGTGTATTACAATGTGACATGACTTAAAGTATTATATGAATATAATATGAAATAGTTGCTATTCAAAGAAGAAAAATGTATAGCAACTCTACGATATGAAAGTATGAATGACAAATGAAAGTATGATATGAATGACATGAGTATGATATGAATGACATGACATGAGTATGAATAATATGTGAAAGCATGAAATGTGAAAGTATGATATGAACGACATAAATATGAGTAATATATGAAAGCATGAAATGTAGAAGTATGGTATGAATGACATGTATATGTATGATATGTTTATGAATACGATATGCAAGTATAATACTTATACGAGCAAATAATATGGATAAGAATGTTATGATTGATGCTTGTTATCCATAATGTAACAAGATATAGTATATAAGTATAATACCAGGTAATGCATAACGGATATGCACAATAAGGTTCATAAGAAATTCATTAAGGATATAATCTTCAAGTTGCCTATAGGGAACTAGAAAAATTACTATAAGACATCCTAGGTTCGATTATAAATCGTGAGAACGATTTAGATAATCAAGTAGAATTTAAAAAATTTCTCGTGACTGATAGCGAGGTCACAAAAGCAGAGCCAAGACAAAGACTTTATGAATACGAAAAAAAAAAGAAGATAAAAGCTAGTTTTTCCTTTTATTGCACCCTCAGGAAAGGCTAGACATGTTCAAGAGAGATATAGAAAGTTAAGCACTGTTATGACCCTAAGAAGTTTTCAGACAGGTACGTAAACATATTTTAAATCAGCATTGTCACTAGTCTAGAATGACTAGATAATAAAAGGCCTATAGACTGGACAATAAAAAGATGAACTTACTGACCAGTTTTTTTACGTACCAAATTATGATCTAGATGCAGATGTGTAACATAGAAACGAAATAGGATTAGTATAAATCCTGCTTTTCGACAATGCATAATGTGTTATAATGTAAGTTATAAGTTTTATGAAGCATTGCTATGTAATATATTGCATTGGTATGCAATATGTTTTAGGATAAGAGTTATGATATGCAATATATCATTGTGTAATATATTGCATTTGTATGCAATATGTTTTAGGATAAGAGTTATGATATGCAATATGTGATTGCGATATATATTGCATTTGTATGCAATATGTTTTAAGATAAAACTTATGATATACAATATGTAATTGCGATATATATTGCATTTGTATGCAATATGTTTTAAGATAAAACTTATGATATGCAATATGTGATTGCGATATATATTGCATTTGTATGCAATACGTTTTAAGATAAAACTTATGATGTGCAATATGTGATTGCGATATATATTGCATTTGTATGCAATATGTTTTAGGATAAAAGTTATAATATGCAATATGTGATTGTGATATATATATTACATTGTATGCAATATGTTTCAAAGAAGAATTATAATTCGCAAAATGTGATTGCGTTATATGATACATTTGTTATGCAATATGTTGCATTTGTTATGCAATAAGTTTAGGAATAAAAGTTATGATTCGCAAAATGTGATTTGCGTTATATGATGCATTTGTTATGCAATATGTTGCATTTGTGATTGCGTTATATGATACATTTGTTATGCAATATGTTGCATTTGTTATGCAATAAGTTTAGGAATAAAAGTTATTATTCGCAAAATGTGATTGCGTTATATGATACATTTGTTATGCAATATGTTGCATTTGTTATGCAATAAGTTTAGGAATAAAAGTTATGATTCGCAAAATGTGATTGCATTATATGATGCATTTGTTATGCAATATGTTGCATTTGTTATGCAATAAGTTTAGGAATAAAAGTTATGATTCGCAAAATGTGATTGCGTTATATGATGCATTTGTTATGCAATAAGTTGCATTTGTTATGCAATAAGTTTTAGAATAAAAGTTATGATTCGCAAAATGTGATTGCGTTATATGATGCATTTATTATGCAATAAGTTGCATTTGTTATACAATAAGTTTCAGAGTACAAATTATGATTATCAAAATGTGTTTGCATTTTAAGTTGCATTTGTTATGCAATAGATTTTATAGTACAAGCAATGATTTGCAAGTGTATTTGCATATAATGTGGTTGCATTTGATGTGCTCACTAAGGTTAATAAGAAGGTAACGTAAAGTTGAAAAGAAAGTATCGTACCAGCCTCCTCGTTGTGAGGTAATAAAAATATAGCTAAAGTTTGACCTCCCAGATGTGAGGTATACGACCTCGAAGTTCGATGGTCTTAAGTCTTCCACAAGGGAAGCATCACGTTTATGATCTCATGATTAAAGATGTTGGTACGAACACTAAAAGTTATAAGATAAAGAAAGTTAAGGAACAAAAGGAGGAAAGTTAAAGTGTAAGATAAGAAAATAGAAGGAACAAGGATAGAAAGTCAAAGTAAGAAAGAATGGTCATAAGATGCTCATAATCGAAAGTTCATAATTGAGCATAAATTAAAACATGCATTGTGATTGTATTTGATTTGTTTATTGTGAAACATTTATATGTTATGAAAAACATTCTGAGGAATGTTTTATATTAAATGTTTATGAAAACATGAATGACATTATGAAGAGCAATCTGATGATTATTTTATGTTAGATACTTTGTGAAAAGCGTTTATGAAAAACGTTATAGCAATTGCTTTAGGAAAACGTTTATGGAAAACGTTCTAGAAAGGTTTTTTTTTTAAAAGCATGTTTAAATGCTTTGTGAGATTTTGTTTGAACTTACTGAGCGAAAGCTCATAAAAAGTTTCGTCATGTTGTAGGTAGTTTTATGGGCAACCAATAAGACCCGTTAGAAGAGCTGGGTGCTGCGGAGGACAGATACGAAGATTTGGGTATGGATACCATCACTGTTTGCTTCCGCTATGTAAAAAAAAGGTTTTCCATTGTTTAATGTTGTGTTTTCAAAGTTTAAAGAAATCAGAGTTCTAAGAATTGTATTGAAAGTTTTAAGATACAGTTTACAAACTGTTTTATGCAATTATAAAGTAAAGTTTTAAGCTATGATTTAATAAATGTTTCTTATTAAGTTTTAAGAAACGATTTAAAATGATTTTAAGAGCAAGTGTTGAGCGATGTCTCAACTTGAATGGCGACAAAGGTCGCATCAGTTTTAAAGAACGTTTAAAGAAAAAAAAATTTATTACAGTATTTTTCTTACTAAGTAAGTAAGATTACTATTTATGAAACGATGCTTATGAAAGTAAAGTGACTGCCCAAAAAGGCGTGTCGTCACAAAAAATCTCCTCAAATCTTTTATTTTCCACCCAAGATTCTAAAGGATAAAGTCTCAGTTTTGATTCAAATAACTCAATAGAGAAGTTATCTGATCAAAACATACTTTATCAAGATAATCTCTAAGAAAATAAATCAATTCACAATAATTCTACAAGTTTATTTTGATATAATTTATCTAAAATTAAATCAACCGATAAACAGACAAGAATTATCTGATCGCAATAATTCAACAAGTTTATCTTGAACTAATTTCTTACAAAATTAATTCAACCGATAAACAGACATGAATTATTTGGTTCTTACAAATTTTAAACTAATCTGATAAATCCGACATAATTCACCAATTATTGGAAAAGCACACCGTGTCATTACAAGATTTTGTGAGCTAGCAAAGGGGACCAAAATGGACCTATAAAGTTCAAGCTCATGATAATTATGAAACCCAATATCCCAGATATACATTTCACAATTATCAACTCCAACGCTACCCCACTAAAAGCTTGGAGCTGTACTCTCGAACTTTATAGAATTACGAAGCTCGTGTAGCTAAGTCTCCATGGCATATCATAATGTATCGTATCCCCATATGATCATCCATAATCGGCTTAAGGACAAGTTCTGTCTTACCTTCCCGATTATTTTTATCTTACGTTCCATTGTCTCACCATTAGAAAACTTACCATCCAAAGATAGTATACCATTCAGTTACACCTATGTATCCAAATGGTTGAGCGCTTCAGTTTTCCAATTACAAGACAACACATATAAGAGGATATTATTACTCTTGAAGAGGAGTTATGGACTCTATATCTATGAATAACAAGTCTACGCTATCAAGAGTCATACCTCCAACGTACCGATATGCATACCACTATTGAGATATGGGTGTCACCCTTTGGCACATCAAAAGACACAAGTCCAGACAACGGGCTCACTATTCATCTCAGGATTAAGATACAATACAAATGACTGTCTAAAGTGAATCGATTTGCTGAGACAGAATTATTAATCCAAATCAATTCACTTTATGTCCTGATCCTACACGTTGTCACCTATGACAACGCGCCAATGTTTCTATTCACGGAGTCCAACTCCGATGGTCAAGACAAACCATCTCCCAAAAGGGATATAGACAACATAACAATCTTTACATGAATAAAGCGCCCAACTTTATTCCCTCGATTGCGGATCATATGTTTTATACCGTCACCTTAAGAATCGTGTCTTCCGCATAATCAGTCCATCATATGCCCAATTCTTAAGGTTTAGACTGACAGTCTCAGACTACTGTTTGCTTATCATACATTCAACAAATATGAACGTAAAGAGGACAAGATTTGGTATATATAAATGAATAAATTCTTTATTGATAAAAATGTCTCCAAAAACGTATTATATTTTTACTCCTTATGGCATACATGTCTAACAATCTCCCACTTGCACTAAGTGAGTAAATACAACAAATTTCGCATCCCTATAGCTTCCACATGCCTCTCGAAGACTCTCCAAGTAAGTGTCTTCGTAAATGGATCAGCTAAATTGTCCTCTGACGCGATCTTGCATACCGTGACAAGCCCGCCCTCAACGAAGTCTTTTATCACATGATACTTTCGATCAATATGCTTACTCTTCTTGTGAAATCTTGGTTCCTTAGCATTAGCTACCGCCGCACTGTTATCACAGTACAGTGATACTGCTTTATCCATATCAGGAACTACCTCAAGATCCCCAAGGAACTTACGGAGCCACACTGCTTCTTTCGAAGCATCACTAGCCGCCACATACTCGGCCTCCATAGTTGAATCCGAAGTGCAATCTTGCTTTGCACTTCTCCAACTGATGGCACCGCCACCCAGAGTAAACATAAACCCCGAAGTCGATTTCCGAGAATCCAGACAGGATTGAAAATCTGAATCAGTGTATCCTAGAGGAGTTAAATCCTCACCTGAATACACAAGCATATACCCTCGAGTCCTTCTCAGGTACTTGAAAATATGCTTTACCGTAACCCAATGGTTCGGTCCTGGATCCGCCTAAAATCGACTTACAATCCCGACCGTAAAGCTAATATCCGGTCGAGTACAAAGCATAGCATACATGAGACTACCCACTGTCGAAGCATAAGGCACCTTCTTCATGTATTCTCTTTCTTCATAAGATTTTGGAGAGTCTTTCTTAGAAAGAGTAATTCCAGACCTAGATGGTTGCCCACCTTTCTTGGAATCCTGCATTGCAAACCTTTTGAGAATTTTATCTATGTAGCCGGCCTGAGACAAAGCTATCATTTTGCTCTTCCTATCCCGAAAGATCTGGATACCGAGAACAAAATTAGCCTCACTTAAGTCCTTCATGTCAAACTGCTTGGTCAACCATAATTTGACCGATGACAACGCCCCAACGTCATTGTCAATTAGCAGAATGTCATCTACATAGAGCAGTAGAAAAATCACCTTCTCATCCTTAATGTGTTTGTAAACACATGGTTCATCCACATTTTATGAGAACCCATAAGTCTTGATCTCTTGATCAAATCTTATGTTCCAAGAACGAGAAGCCTACTTAAGTCCATAAATAGACTTTAGTAGCTTACAAACCTTACCATCTTGACCCGCGACCTTAAACCCGTCTGGTTGTTCCATATAAATGGACTCATCAAGATAGCCATTCAGAAAAACCGTCTTGACATCCATCTACCAAATCTCGTAGTCGAGAGCGGCAGCTATGGACAAGAGAATCCGGATGGACTTAAGCATGGCTACAGGCGAAAAGGTTTTCTCATAATCAATTCCTTCATTTTGCGTATAACCCTTAGCTACCAGTCTAGCCTTAAAGGTTTCGACCTTTCCATCCACTCCTCTTTTCCTCTTGTAGATCCACTTACACCCTATGGGTTCTACCCCTTCGGGAAGATCCACAAGCTCCCAGACCCGATTAGTCTCCATAGAATTCATCTCTATGTTCATGGCCTCTATCTAGAGTCTTGAATCAACATCCTCCATAGCTTCTGCGTAAGTATAAGGATCCCTGTCATGTTCATCCGGTTCAGCCAAGAAGATCTCCCCATTGAACATATACCTCTCAGGTTGACGCCTGATCCTCCCACTACGTCGAAGCCCCTGAGGTTGTTGTTTAGGTTTGTTTGGTTTTTCTACACCGATCGGAATGGTTTCATTTGGAACCTCCGGAGTGAACGGATCACCCCTCAACTCCTCAAGCACCACTTTACTTCGAGGTTTAAAGTCGTTCATGTAACTCTCCTCAAGGAAAATTGCATTAGCTGAAACCACGACTTTATTTTCCTTTAGGTTATAAAAATAACCCCCTTTAGTCCCTTTTGGATATCCAACAAACACGCAAACTTTCGAACGTGCTTCCAACTTATTCGGATCCTTAAACAAGACATGAGCCGGACATCCCCATATGCGAATATGGTTTAAGGATGTCTTCCGTCTTGTCCACAACTCGTGAGGAGTTTTAGGGACCGATTTTGAAGGCACATTGTTCAAAAGATAACATGTGGTTTGTAGTGCATATCCTCAAAAGGATAAAGGCAATGATGAATAACTCATCATGGACCTAATCATGTCCAACAAAGTCCTATTCCTTCTCTCCGCTACGCCATTCTGCTGCGGAGTGCCCGGCGCAGTCAAATGGGATAAAATCTCATTCTCTAACAAGTGTCCCAAGAACTCATCAGAAAGGTATTCCTCACCTCGATCAGATCGAAGTGCCTTTATGGGTCTACCCAATTGCTTTTCCACTTCAGCCCGAAACTCCTTGAACTTATCATAAGTTTCGCTTTTGTGGTGCATTAGGTACACATACCCATATCTTGAGTAATCGTCAATAAAAGTGACGCAGTACTCATACCCTCCTCATGACCAAATGTTCATTGGTCCGCAAACATCACTATGCACAAGTTCTAGAACCCCTTCGGCCCTATTGCCCTTAGACCCGTATGGTCTTTTGGTCATTTTACCCTCCAAACAAGATTCACATTGAGGTATAGATTCCACCTTTAAGTGACTTAAAGGTCCATCCCTTACCAACCTTTGAATCCTATTCAGGTTAATATGGCCAAAGCGCAAATGCCAAATATAAGTCTTATTAGAGTGAGAAGTTTTAAGTCTTTTTGAGTTATTATCATTTATCTCAGCATTAAGCAATAAGTTCATCTTAGGTTTGATAAAATATAGATTATTTTGCATCCATCCAGAACAGAAAAAAGATTTGTTTTTACGAATCACCACTTTTTCATTAAAAGATACCACATAGGAGTCTTTAAATAAAGAAGATACAAAAATTAAATTCCTTTTAAATTTAGGAACATAAAAACAATCTCGCAAAATTAAATTCCTATAATTATCAAAGTAAAGATGGACATTTCCTACTGCTTCCGCTGAGACCAAGGATCCATCGCCCATCCGAAGCGTTAAGTCTTCACACAGCAGACTTCTCGTTTCTTTGAATCCCTGTAGAGAAACACAAACATGATTAGTTGCACCAGAATCTATGACCTAGATGTCACTGGATTCCTCAACCAAACAAGTTTCTAAATATAGAAGATCACACCTACCTCCCTTGGAAAGGAAGTCCTTGCAATGCTTCTTTATATGCCCGGCCTTACCACAGAAGAAGCACTTAAGCTTCTTTAGGTTATTCTTCTTCTTCTTCTTGCTCTTGGTAGCAGCAGGAATAGAAGACTTCCCACTCTTGGCCCGTTGCTTCTTTCCATTCCCAGAGTTAGGATTGAAACCAGAAGTAGCTACCATGTTGGCCTCACCACCAGCAGGAGACTCCCTGATCAGCAGTTCAAACTCCTGTAATTGTTTCATCAGTTTTGTCAATATCATATCCCGTCTATTGCTTAAATTAAAAGTAGCTCTAAACGGAATAAATTCCTTAGACAGAGTCTCAAAGACCATAGTCATCTGAATTTCAGCATCGATGTCGGCTCCATTGGTTTGAGCCTCAGCGAGGTAACCCATGACCAACATCATGTGCTTCTTTACAGATGTCCCCGGTCTCTGTCTACAGTTTAAGAGTTTCCGAAGCGCCCCTTGCCGCTTTGTTATGGCCTGGCCTCCAAACATGTCCTCAAGATTATCCAAGATCTGCTTTGCAGTCTCATAATCCTGATGTTCAGCCTGCAGTACGTTGTTCATGCTAGCCATAACATAGCAGCGGGCCTGATCATTAGCATCTTTCCAGCGGTCGTACGCTTGAAATTGCTCATTACTTGAGTCTCCCGTAGGCTCAGGAGGACAAAGAGTGGTCAGTACATATTTCAGTTTCTCAAAGGATAGGACGATGTCCAGGTTCCGTTTCCAATCGTTATAATTCTCACCGGTTAATTGGTTTTTATCAAGTATCGATGATAAAGCGTTTTTAGACATTTTCAATCTACAATAAAGAATCATATACCAAACATAAGCAAACATATATAATAATTTAGTAAGATAACACAATCATGTAAAATCATACAAATGTGTTTATGTGTCAAAACCTTAAAAATATCACAACCTTACAACGATAATTCCCAACTCAGAATTCAACAAGCTCCTAAGGGAGTCATGCCCAATTCAATCAGGAACACGGATCCCCTCCTGATTAATATATGCCATCCAGGACCCATATGATCCAGCATATACTAATAATCGTTTCTTTGGCCATTAATTTTATTAACAGAGCTCCTAGGGGAGGTTAATAAAAAAATTAACGTGAGTATATAACCACCGTTTCAATATTTTATCCATGATTTATAATCACCACCTAGGGGTGTGCAACCATAAATCATACTAAAATACCTTATCATTTCAGAAATCCAATCTGGTACATGATAGAAATCTCTTCCTAGGGGTCGGGACCACCATGTTCTTTCTATGGACCAACGATGGAGGCCTTAGGTCCTCTCTTCGAAAACCTTCTCCCACTCAATCTTTTGAAGTCAAGGTTTTATTTTAAAATTATACATGAATAATTTTAATATGAGCGGCACTCCCTATTCTATATCACATGTTATCAATATACATGGTAAATCATATTATAATGCAGACAAGCAAAGCAATCAAGCAAAGCTACAAGCAAAATAATAATAACCGTAATATTATGGTTCCACCCTAGAGAATAGAAAACTAAGATTACAAGAGAATAATCGAGACATTTATCAATTCTTCATCCTTGAATCCTCAAGCTGTATCATTCTTCATGTAATATCCATCTTTAAGTCTTCAATCTCGTATGAATCGAATACTTCCTATTTCCGGTCATATCCAAATTTAATGTTTCTCAAAATCGTCCCAAAAATAAAATTAAAACTGCACTGAAAAGATTACACATTTTCTGGACACTTGGCAGCTCTCGGTCGGCATGTCGATCTGGGTGATCGGCCTGCCGATCATGAAGGTTCGGCCTACCGGCAGAGCACCAAAATTTCTGCCCCACTGTCGGCCTACCGGACCATACGTTCGGCCTGCCGATCTGTGACCTTCGGCCTGCCGAACTGTGAGGTCCGGCATGCCGATCGAGCAGAAAACCCTTATTCCAGAAAATACAATTTTAATGCAATTCATCAAATTTATTTTTAACAATTCAAAACATAAAATTAGAGACTCAGAAAATACCTGGAGGCGCCATCATCAATCTTTAAGATCCGACTTCTCGTTCCGTCTTCTCCGAATAATTATTTAATTACAAAATTCTTACAAATTAAAAATTAAATAACAATTCCTAGATGGAGATGATAGTCCGCCATCTAATTACATGAAAAACCTAGATACACATTCTAACCTCTAAGGAACCATAACCGGTATTAATTAATTAATAAATAAATAAACAATAATTTAATTAACCATAATTAATTAATAAACATTCACCACACAATCCATGACAACATATATATTATATAAAAACCTAGAGTGCCATCTCTCTATAAAATTCAATTCAGGCATAGGAAAGATTAAGATCACAAAATTTATGCATATAACATGATCACAAACTTGCAAATTTATGTAAAAACCTCGTCTCTGATACCAATTGTTGGAAACAAAGTGCGCAGCAGAATTTTTAAAAATTTTTTTATCAGAGTAATTTCCAAAACACAAGTTTGATACGTTATATGTATAAATTAAATAGATCTTACTAACCTCAGTGTGCCGAAGAACCTCCGCAACCTGTGTAGAGAAGTAACGTTCCAGAAGAGCCTCAACTAACTGGTCTTCTTTGCTATTCTCTATTCACAACCAGAGTGAGTGTGGGCTCACACGTACGGCTCTTCCACCGGTGACTCTCCTTCCAACCAATTGAGAGAACCCAAAGCTAGTGCTCGTGATTTGTGAACAAAAGCTCTCAGGGAGTTTTCAGATGCTCACTAGAAAAGTATCACTCTTAATCTCTCAAATTGATCTGAGTAAATCATGAGACTCACTCCCTTTATATAGCTATTGGTCCTGGGGTCAGTCCATATCAGATTAGGTCTCAAAAACTCAAAACAGAATCAAGTTCGGATCAATATCTGATAAGATCCGCGTGAAAATGAGTAATCTTATCTCCCGCTGATCGGCAGGCCAAACATTTTGATCGGCAGGCCGACCACGTCATTCGGCAGGCCGAACTCCCAAGAAAAAATCTCTGCGAATCTTTTATTTTCCACCCGAGATTCTAAAGGATAAAGTCTCAATTTTGATTCAAATAACCCAATAAAGAAGTTATCTGATCAAAACAAACTTTATCAAGATAATCTCTAAGAAAATAAATCAATTTACAATAATTCTACAAGTTTATCTTGATCTAATTTATCCAAAATTAAATCAACCGATAAACAAACAAGAATTATTTGATCGTAATAATTCAACAAGTTTATCTTGAACTAATTTTTTACAAAATTAATTCAACCGATAAACAGATATGAATTATTTGATTCTTACAAATTTTAAACCAATCTGATAAATCCGACATAAGTCACCAATTATTGGAAAAGCATGCCGTGTCGTTACAGGATTTTGTGAGCTAGCAAAGGGGACCAAAATGGACCTATAAAGTTCAAGCTCATGATAATTATGAAACCCAATATCCCAGATATACATTTCACAATTATCAACTCCAACGCTACTCCACTAAAAGCTTGGAGCTGCACTCTCGAACTTTATAGAATTACAACGCTCGTGTAGCTAAGTCTCCATGACATATCATAGTGTATCGCATCCCCATATGATCATCCATAATCGGCTTAAGGACAAGTTCTGTCTTACCTTCCCGATTATTTTTATCTTACGTTCCATTGTCTCACCATTAGAAAACTTACCATCCAAAGATAGTATACCATTCGGTTACACCTATATATCCAAATGGTTGAGCGCTCCAGTTTTCTAATTACAGGACAACGTATATAAGAGGATATTATTACTCCTAAAGAGGAGTTATGGATTCCATATCTATGAATAACAAGTCTACGCTATCAAGAGTCATGCCTCCAACGTAACGGTATGCATACCACTATTGAGATGTGGGTGTCACCCTTTGGCACATCAAAAGACACAAGTCGAGACAACGGACCCACTATTCATCTCAGGATTAAGATACAATACAAATGACTGTCTAAAGTGAATCGATTTGCCGAGACAGAATTATTAATCCAAATCAATTCACTTTATGTCCCGATCCTACACGTTGTCACCTATGACAACGTGCCAATGTTTCTATTCACGGAGTCTAACTCCGATGGTCAAGACAAACCATCTCCCAAAAGGGATGTAGACAACATAACAATCTTTACATGAATAAAGCGCCTAACTTTATTCCCTCGATTGCGGATCATATGTTTTAGACCGTCACCTTAAGAATCGTGTCTTCCGCATAATCAGTCCATCATATGCCCAATTCTTAAGGTTTAGACTGACAGTCTCAGACTACTGTTTGCTTATCATACATTCAACAAATATGAACGTAAAGAGGACAAGATTTGGTATATATAAATGAATAAATTCTTTATTGATAAAAATATCTCCAAAAACGTATTACATTTTTACTCCTTAGGGCATACATGTCTAACACTTTTCACCTTAAATCTTGGTATCGACTAAAAAAAAGTTAATTGTTTCTCTCCCTCTTGTTATACTAAACATTTTTTTTCGTGGCTTTATGTTCTGTCTGTTGTATATTTTCCTTCTATCCTATTCCCTTTCTCCTCCCAAACATAGCATAAAGGACGGCTTTGCTCCTTACATACTTTATGCCCTTTTCACGTTAAATTTTGCCATTGATGAGAGGCTGAGAGGAAATCGCAGATCAGATACGACGAACCATATTGCTCAACCCCCACAAGCTTTAGTACCATAAACTTTACAGACATAACTTTCTCTATGTACCTAGACCGAATCCAAGTTTTAGCCTTCTTATTTTCCTTCCACTAAGTTAACAAGTAGAGGAAGAGAAAAAACGTTCAGTCCAAGCACTTCAACATCTACTAGATTACATACCTACCGACTTATCTCAGATTCTGAGCTCTGATGAGGATTTTGGACATTTCTGACGCTTTGGGAAAGGCAAAGGAATTTGGAGTATCCATTTACTAACGCATAGGATGGTTTGAAAGGCCTGTCAAATATTTTACTAGATTGGTGCCAGCCAAATGTGGCCCTAGCTAGCGAGCTAAGACAAAAATTATGGCAAAGATCAACGAATTTGCATTGTTGACCCTTGGGGGTCTTCATGTGGTCCTTGTAATCAACAAAAAATTCCCAAATATTATCTCAAGTGACATAGTTGTACTCATTGATGTGAAACTTAATGGTCAAATTTATGGGGATTGGGGAATAAGAATGCACGAAAAAATACATCATTTGCGTGCCTTTTTAAGGATTTTGAAATGATTTCTATTATTGTTAATTTGTAGCTAATGATTAACATAATAGAGTTCACTTTAATTGATCTTCAATCAACCATCAATTTTACATTTACTTTATAAAAATCAACTGCAATCTTTTTAAGATAGTTTTGCACCAAAAACTCACAAGGGATTCACCGAGGCACAAGTGTTGTTCTTCATGTGTATGCGCAAACGTCACAAGTATTGGATAAGGGTTTTGTTAAAATTTGACAACCGAGAACATAAAGTGTTTGACAACTGTAGTTCAAATCAATAGCTCAAACCATTTTAATGTTTGTGTTCAAACTATTAGTTTAAATCACGTTTCTTTAACACTTTAGAAAAATCACGTCACAAGACTAAAAAACCCTTTATTATGATAAGAAAAACTATCCTATATTTTTTATGAAATTATTAGAAATACATGCTACTTGTAGTGAATGGACAGTACATGCCAGAAGAATACATGTAAAGTAGCTTAACCCAAATCTTGCATAGAACTCACGAGAGGAATACGGTTGCTAAAATGTCCAATCGGCCATACCGCCCGAAATACCACTAAAGTAATAATACAAGGACGTACGGCGCGATCCAAATTTCAATGCTCATCGAAAAATACTTTTGACTTTGAAAGACTCGTTTAAAAATAATGGTGGCTAATCAATCAATCATCATTCCAATCATTTTTGCTTTTCTCAGGGAATCGTTTCAATCCTTATCTTTCTACTTTTGGAACCATGTCAAAAATGACCCGTCAATTATAAATCAATAATTTTGCAATCAGTATAAGGCCTTTGTTTATTCAGCCAGCTGTATACTCTAGCTTCCCTTTTATTGGCTCAAATAATTGAAAAATTTGCAACCGAACCCACCCAGTTTGCACGTTTCATGTGAAAGGATTAAGGATGTGAGATTAAGCGGCTCTGCCATGCAGGTGAAGTTGAAAGTTCCCATCTCATCTGTGTGTGTATGCGACTCTGCGTGTGTTTATAAGTAGAGTTTTAAACCCGACACCTAAACTAGTCTGGCAGTTATTATTGTTTGTAAGTTCGTGTTACACTTATTTATCAAAGTGTAATCTTAAATATTACAAGTGTTGAATTAAATTGATTGAATGTTAAATGAAAACAATTTGAGTATTACACAATCGTTTTAAGTGCTTAAGTGGAAATATTTTTAATAGCATTTGTATTTGTATGTGTGTATGTAGGTATGTATGTATATATAATGATTGAATTATTATATTTACACAGTCTGATTAATTGATGATGATCGTTTTTCTTGTCAACGAGGTCATCAGTCATCAGCTATATATTTCAATGTTCTAACTGAATTCGCGGAAGCGTGATTTTAGCACTGGGAGGAAAGAAATGGATCATGATGATGATACATTCATTCATCTCCTGAATGACTCATGATTTGATATGGTAATAGAGAGACTTTTGAGAAAAAACTGAAGAGTACAAGTCTTTTCCATACATCTTGTCTACTTTTCTCCCTTTTTGTAGCTTATTTGCCGACTTACAATCAGTTCTAACTATTTCCAATATCATCTTTTCAGCAGCCAAATGTAGTTACTAATCCATTCGTTAAGAGACAATCAACTTGACTCATGCGTGTTTTTTTCCTATTATTTTCCTTCATCAACGGTACAAGGACAGAATGTGCACTCGTGCGTTTTCTTTTTTAAAAGTAAAAAAATTAGTCCTTATAATAACATCATTCGCTTATTTTTTTACAACACTAAATTATTTAATTTTAATTCTTAAACAAATACTGTGTTCCGGTATGAGAAATGTCACGCGTATGCGTGAGTGTCGCTAATGTATCATTTGGCCTATTTTTTTACGTTGACCTCACTTTCAAACCCATAAAAATACTATATGCACTTGCGAGCGTTACGAGGACACCATTTAAATCATTTGCTTACGTGGGCCTCACCATCGGACCTATAGAAACCATCAAGTCATATATGCACTCGTGAGTTCCACCATGTAGTATTTGTGTTTTTTTGTTTTTTTGTTTTGTTTTTTTTTTTCAACTATATTGAATTTATGGAGTGTAACATTTGTATTTGTTCTATGAAGAACCCTTCTATTGCAACTTTTGAAGCCATAACAGAGCGGTTATCATGGAAGACAAAGAGAAGGAATCAAATTAAAAGCACAAACTTCTTTAATTAGGATAATATATCTAAGTTTATGGCATCACTTTTTCAATTTCCAGAGAGGGGATATGTTGAAGCGGCATAATGTTCTATTACCTGATCAAAGCAAGTGATATGACTACTAATAAACCATATTCAAGGGGTAGAAATAGAATAGGAATTATCCCTCTGGAACCAATGAAAGTTCTTCCGTACATGTACCTTCTATTGTATATTTTTATCTCTTTCAAATGATTGGCTTAATGAATTAAGTAGAAGAGAAAAATTTCAGTGACCAAAAGATTACTTTCATCTCTTAATCCAAGGCCAAGGCAGTGATTTTGTTAAACCCCACTTGCGAGAAGGAATCGGATCTTTTGTTTTTTCAAATGCGCCATATGCACAGTTGACTCCAATTAGCGTAACAATCAGTTGTCGTTTTGAGAATCTTAACCACACAATAAATAAAGAACATTTTCTTTCTTTCCTTTTTTTTTTTTTTCTTTAAGCGGTACTGTCCTTGCAAATTATAATTGACCAAAAGAAAAGCATACTGATTTTGACTAGTGAATTAATATGTATGATAACCTTTCCCTAACATGAAGCACTTTCATGTCTTTTTTTTCTTTTTTTTTTGGGAACTTCAAAACTTACGTTATTATAGGTAAGGACTAAAGTAAAAGGGCGTGAGATACTTGTATATTTGTTTAGATGCGGAGTTTTCTTTGTTAGTGTGTCTTTCATCGAAATGTTAAAACACTCTCCCAACAAACGAGTGAGAACAAAGATAAAGTTGTTCGAAACAAATTGTTTCGGTTCGAATTGGTGAACCAAACACCAATTGAAAATATTGAATAACAAAACAAAAACCAAATTAAAAGAAGAAAGTCCAAATATATCTTTTTAAAGGTCGTATTTTAATACAATTTGCTAAAAGTACTCTCATCCAATACAAAAATACCAAAACCACTAAACTAAGGAACCTTTTTTTTCCTCCCCTGCCCATCCCTTTCTTGGCCCTTTCATGTTGTTGGACAGTCCGGAAATTCGCTTGACAATTCATAAAAAACAGAGGGCCTCCTCACAATACTATATATATACACACACACACACATATAAAGCTAAATAAAACAATAGAAACCAGAAGTTTTTTTATTTTCTCTGACGGAATAATTGTATTTATACCCTTCCCTTTCGTAGTTGACCGTAAAAGAACAGTGATCACCATTTCTTCTTGCCCCCCACTTTTTTTTTTTTCCTTTTCTTTTTTCTTTTTGGGAATTCAGCTGACAACGAAAGTGATCTCCACTCCACTTTGACACATTTGACATTTCTCTTATAAATACTCCTCTTCACCATGCTATTTGTGTGTATGCAAATCCGGCTGAACCCTTTTTAAAACAAAGATATAAATATATGCACACACTTTGTTTGCGTCGCATTTAATGTTGTATCCTAGTTTTCATCAATGAAAGGAAACTTGCAAAGAGTAGGGCACTTACTCAACTGTCTGCAGACCACACCATCTTAAAAACAACACACCATCAGTTTGCCGCGTCCAACAAATTCTTATATACCAAGGTAAGCAAGTGTCTACTAAATTTATAACTTAAATAACTCACTACTCATGTTTTTTTTAAATTTAAAATTTACCTTTTTTAAAAAATTTAAAATTTACCGTTAAACTATGTTTGTTACTCGACTGTAGTGATGGGTTTGTTTTATTTATTATAGTTTGATTCAACATGATGTCCACGTGCAAACAACTTCAACCAACCATAAATATCCCGCCATGTGGGCTGAACCTCCGGTGTCAGAAGAACAAGGCGGTGATCTTAATGGGGGCGACGGGGACGGGGAAGTCGAGGCTCTCGGTCGACCTGGCGACGCTTTTCCCCGCGGAGATCATAAACTCTGACAAAATGCAAGTCTACAAGGGCCTCGAGATCACGACGAACAAGATCACCGACGAGGAGCGGCGCGGCGTGCCCCACCACCTGCTTGGGGTGGTGCCGAACCCGAATGCGGATTTCGACGCTGACGACTTCCGCCACGAGGCGTCGATGGCGTTGGAGGACATAGTTGACCGCGGAAAGCTCCCGATCATTGCGGGAGGATCGAATTCTTTCATCGAGCACCTGGTGGACAACAGCTTCAGGGCAAGGTACGAGTGCTGCATCCTTTGGGTGGACGTTTCGATGCCCGTCCTCCACTCGTACGTTTCGAAACGCGTCGACGAGATGGTCCGGAACGGGATGGTGGAGGAGGTTAGGGGAATGTTCAACCCGAACGCGAGCTACTCGAAAGGGATCAGGAGGGCGATCGGGGTTCCGGAATTCGACAGGTATTTCAGAGACGAAGCGCTCTTATACGACGACAAAACTAGGGCTAGGGTTCTGCAAGAAGGCATTAACGAGATCAAGGACAACACCTGTAAGCTGGCGTGTCGACAGTTGGGGAAAATCCACCGCCTTAGGAACAGGGACGGGTGGAACCTACACCGCCTCGACGCAACGGAAGTCTACCGGAGGAAAGGAAAGGAGGCGGAGCGGGCGTGGAAGAGGCACGTCGCGGCGCCGAGCGCCGCCATCGTCGGCGAATTTCTGAGCAGTTTCTCGCCGGTGGCTAAGTGTCACGCAATCAGAATGCCGGCGATGGCGGCAGCTGCGTCTCATTAGAGAAAACGGAAGAACATCTTGATGCGTTATTTATTACGTACCCCTCTCTTTTTTAATGTAAAATAATAAGTGACCATTTGTGGAGAGAGATATCTTTTGTCTCTTTTTGTTTTTGTTTTTGTTTTTTTTTTTCAAAAAATAAGGTCTTTTTTCATTGTCTTTTTTTTCTTCAAAAAAACATGGTCGGTGGGAAATTTGAACTCATTCTACACTACAGAGTGCAGCTAGATGTGTATTTACCGTTATATATGCAATCACTTACAATTGGCTGCCATTTTTTGCTAAATTAAATATTACCAACTTTAAAATTTTAATTGGTGAATGAGTTAAATTTAAAACAAGTAAAAGGTTCTTTTTTTTAATTTGTGATACATTTAATGAGTAAATTTAACTAAATTTGTTAATTAATTAGAAAACTCTTTTTATGATGGGAAATTATGTATTTATGAGTTTCTAAAAGTGGAATCATATCAAAGTCGTATTAGAAGAGGAAAAAGAAACAAATTCAATGAAGATGGGAGCTATGCTAATTTATTATTTTTTAAAGAAGAAGGAGAAGGGGGAAGGAGAAGAAGGACTACGTGTTACTATGTATAGCATTGCAAATTACAATCAAATCATTTCATCATATGAGGAGTAACAGTTCTTGCATGAGATTATTATAGATAATTAAGAGCATTTTTAACACACCACTAAATTGATATGCCAAAGATAAATTTAGTATTTGAGTATAAAACAACATTCTCTAATGCAATACTAGTTTTAATACTAATTTTGTTATGCCCTAAATTTTTGCCGCAAATTTAACATGTAACAAATTTAGTATTTGATTCTTATTGGTTAGCAGATTGATTTTTTTGCTTTAATAATTAAAACATTCTTAATGCTCTAATCATTTCAAGGTTTAATAATTATGACAAAAGACATATATGACATTATAAATAACATTATGCATTAGAGTATAAATAAAATAACACAACAAATACGTTTTGTTTTATATTTTGGTAGTGAAATATAACATTGGCATTAACATTTGCATTGAAAGTGGTTTAACTTTACATTAACTGAACAAATCTGGTGGAATCAGTTTTTGAGTGGGATTAAGCTTCATTATTGAGTCTACATTAGTGATATACTTAGGTTTGAAATACAATGTATCTTACTTTTTCCAAAAAAAAAAATAGCAAATTAATTATCAGAGTAAAAAGTCGAGCCCTTGTATTACGTGATATTTTTATAACCAAATCAATGATTACGTTGCTTTGTAGTCATTAAAAAATAAATAAAAGTTGCAAAACAAAACAAATTAATGATCAGAGAAAAAATTTTAGCCAGTTAGATGGCCTTGTATTACATGAGTCTATTTCAAACACAGCTAACCTTACATTGACCAAATAATCAATGATCAATGATTATAGAAAAAAGTTGAACTTGTTAAACTGCATTATTGCAGGCCGCCATGTAATATAGATTACCTGTTTGATGTAGTTCCTATATTACAGTCTTCAAAAAGTTCTTGAGATCCTGTTTTCTTTTAATTTCCTTCTTTGTCCTTTGGTGATCTCCTGAAATATTATAAAAGAAACAGCTTAAAGTCTAACTCCAATCTAATCATTTAAAGAACTACTTTGACGGTTAGAGGCCTATTAAAATCTAAGATACACGATATAAATAAATGCTTGAATACAAGGTAATTTTTTTAGTCAAAACAGAAAAAATAAACTACTGTTAAGACTCTATTTTTTAGTTATCAAATCTGTGTCAAAATTGTATATTTGACCACATTTGACAGTCAAAAATATGTCCTACTAATATATAGGTAATTAAGCTATGCAAGAAACATAGTACAAGTTCAGATATGCTTGGAACAGTTCATGTTTACTTGTAGCATCGATACTAAAGGCTGTTTAGTTGAGTGGTGGGAACCGTTCAGTTATAAATAATGTAAGGCTCTCATATGCTACAGTAACAATAAAAAAAATTACTACAGTGTAAAGCTTGACACGCTATAGTAAAAGTGATTCTAACCAACGGTTCCCGTAACCCTTTCGAACAAGTGTGTATTTAGTGTTCGGCAACATTTAACTAAGAAGACTATAGATTGTTAATAAAATTGTTCAAAAGTTAGGGTCAATTTAAATATCTTAAATCATCCAATCAAATAGATGGACGTCTCAAGCATTGGATCCACGTATATAAAAGAAAAATAAGCAGAGGAAAAACAAGGAAGTGGATTCAATTTTTTGACAAAGATGTCTCGAGATCAATTTGTCATTGTCAAAGGCAAGAAAATGGATGTCACTTATAGAATGACAGCTAAATTCTATTTTGATTCTAAAACTAAACTGATTCGTATATATTACTTGGGTAAAAAACATAAGCATCACCTTAAAAAAAAGCAAAAATTGAGAATAGTATAAATTTTACCGTGTGTGTTCAGCGTGCGTACATTCATAGAGGGACCCACTGTTGTCCATACTGAGATGCAGTTAAAATAGATGTTTGAAAAAATAGTTTAAATCAACGGTTTGAACTGTAAACAGTGTAAAATTCTTATACGTTACAGTAAAAAATTATAGTATAAAACTTTTACATGCTACAGTTATCAAATCTAAACTGAAAATTTAAACTACTCTTTCAAACACCTTAAAAGTTTTTTTTTTTTTTTTTTGAGGACAACGGTTAAAAAAATTAATTCATGTTTTTTTGTCTTTTGTAACAGGAGAAATTTGGTTAAAGACTTTCATTTTCGTTATAAGATATTTGAAAGAGTAGTTCAAATTAATGGCTTAAAATGATAAGAGTGTAAAGCTCTCATATGCTACTGTAAGAAATTACAGTATAAAGCCATCATATGCTATAGTTGTCAAAACCTATAAACTGATGGTTTAAACTACTCTTACAAACACTCTATTAATAAGATAGAAACCAATTTGTCGCGAAATCTTCACTTATTGACCACGCCGGAACTTCCACGTTGAAGGCTTTGCACTAGATCAGCCTGTAAATTTTGTGTTTTGTGTACTCTGTTTTCGCGTGGTTTTTAAAACAGACGTGAATTTCAAAAAGAAGAAAAAAACCACCAAATTGCACTCATGAATGATTTAAGAACAGGTCCTTCGACGTTGTATATTTTTATCGATAAGACTAAATCTTTGGCCATTAAAATTGGTTAAAATTATTTTTTTTTATAGATCTCACGATTGAAAAATAAATATCTAATCGGTAAGTTTCTTTGTCAGTATCTACTGTGGTTAAAAAAAAAGAGTTGAGGAAACTTTTAACAACTGAATATAATAACTAGGCTGAAACTCCAATGTGAATTTACTTGGGTTCTCTCAATATATTTTGTTTTGTGGATTCCTCGGTCCACCATTGAGTTCCTCACGAGCTATTTACGTGGGTAGCTTCGGTTAAGTGGGCTTACTCTATCAATCTATTTATTTATTTATTACTTTAACCAAATGTTCTATTCTTTGTTGTCTTGTCTGCTTTAAATAAGAGTCATTGTGGTGGAGCTGATCTTCTGGTCTAATTATTTTCCCCTCCTCCTACTTGAAAAGGAATACATAAATAGAGGAACAAAAGAAAAGAAAAGAAGATACGCATCACACTTGAGGGATGAGACGTATGCAACTTTGCAAAAAGATAAAATGCCCATTCCCCCGGTCCATATTATTCACCGTGGCCCAATAGCAAAATTTCCACTGAAAATGAATTAAAAAAGGAAAAGAATTATTGAAAAAATAATTAAAAATTGATAGGATATGAAAAAATATATATATGTCATGAACAATTATTGTGTCCTTTGATAACATGGTCTCAACCGAAAATTTCAGTTTTAATTGATTTTATTATAATATTTTCTCTCATAAAATTTAAATTGCTACAATATTTTTATTTTCAATTCATTTTTTGAATGGCCTATATTCTTTTAGTCAAATTATCATTTTTCTATGATTTGAATAAATTTAAGAAAAAATTACAATTGACGTTCTTCTCAAAAGTTTACTTCAAGAGCATGTTTATCAAGTCATAAAGGAATGTAATAGAAAAGGTAATATCTTTGAAGGGAAAGTAAAGTAATTGGAATAAGAATCATTTATTCTTTTTTCTTGTGTTTACTTACTTATGAATTAGAATCTTACTCAATATTATTATTAAAATATCCTTTTTACATAATTATAATCATCAACTAAAAACATTTAAATTTGGATATCTATTTGAATTAGCATTCATTCCATTTGATAGATAATCAATGCTAAAAGGGATGTGACGATTGACATTTATTTTCTTCATTCACTATATTGTGTGTAGCCTACAAAACTCTCAATATTATTTGTAAATAAATACATTATTTAAAGTAAAAATGAATTACTCCTTACTTTGCTTTTTTTTTTCCATTAAAAAAATTCTTTTAAAATATTACTTGTATAAATCCATATTGATTTTTGATAAATTGTTGACTGATCTTGATAAATTTATTAATTCATCGATGCAAGTCTAATTCTAAAATGTCAGTTTCAGTTATATAAATTATTAATCTTTAATTTTTTAAAAACGTATCTCTTTATAATTTCATAAAACTAGAAACATTTTCAAAAATATTGGTCTAAAAAAGTCATTTTATGCATATTTTAACATTGTAAACGTGTATTCCATTTGAACTTCTTAGTTGACGTTTTTTCATTGACTTACCATTCAAAATTTCATATTTATTTTAGTCTAGAGGCGAGCTTGGTAGAATAGCAAGTCACGAGTTCATTGAGCGGGATGGCTAATCTTTTGTTTTAATTTTCTATAATTTTTAAAAAAATTAGTTTAGAATTCATTAATTAAAGAGTAAAAATGAAATTTTACGTTAAAAAAGTAAACTCAAAGTACCAGAAATGAGATTTTTAAAAATTATATGATACAATTTTAATATTTTTCAAACAGTAAAGCATCAAGGTGAGTTTCTCAAAAGACAATATACTAAAATAATATATATAGTATCCTAAAAAAAAAAAAAAAAAAAAAGAAGAAGAAGGAGGAGGAGGAGGAGCAGGAGCAGGAGGAGTTATTCTCAACAAGAAGCACAAGCAAGCGTGCGGGTTTTTTTCATACGGAGTTTAGGACATCCATAAGTCAGACCCATGCTCTTGTTTTGTGGAAGGTGGGCCCGATTTCCATAAGTGGCTTCGGCCATTTTAACAGGCCCACGAGCGGGTGAGACACAAATGACTCGATTATGTTTATTAAATTAAAATATATAAAAATTACATAATCTATCTATTTTTAAGAAATAAATAAATATCTGTATTCGTTATACAAATATCACTTATATATCCCTTTTTTAAAATTTCATATATTTATAACTTTAAAATATTCTCTAACTAAATATTATCATGTATTTAAATTTTTATAACAAATTTTCTTATTTTTAGAATAGTTAAATTAAGGAAAAATATATATGTCTATTTCTTATTTTAACATATTATATTGATGCATTATTATTATCACTTTCTTAAAAAAAATAAATGTCATTGAGTATCATTATCATTACGTATCATTGACTTAATGATATAATAATTATATAACCTATAAGATACACAAAAATACTTAATAAATACTATATCACTAATTTAATTACATATTACAAAAAAACAGGAAATATCATTCACTTGAAGTCTTAAGAAATGAATGTCATTACGTATCATTATCATTATGTATTATTAGCTTAATGATATATTAATTATATAACCAGTAAGACACATAAAAAGACTTAACAATACTGTATCATTAATTTAATTACAACACCATAATTTTAATTTGTCAATAAAACTATATCATTAATTTAATTACAACACTCTACTTCCAATTTGTCAGCAAATCCAACTCGTCGATAAAAAAAATTTCATCTTTTTAGGGAATCTTAAAATCATTATTTTAAATACCAATTTGAATTTAACCAACGAACACTCTAATTCTAGGCATTTTTTAAATATAATGATATCATAATTTATTTGAAATCTTAAATATGTATATTATAGTTATTCTGAAAAAATAAATTAAAACTAATAGTATTATTATTATGGTCATTAATGTTTTTATACATATGCATTGAGACATATAAAGAATATTTATGAACTGCAAACATATTTCAATTCTACAAATAAAA
The DNA here is from genome assembly GCA_025403435.1 of Artocarpus heterophyllus. Classification (NCBI taxonomy): domain Eukaryota; kingdom Viridiplantae; phylum Streptophyta; class Magnoliopsida; order Rosales; family Moraceae; genus Artocarpus; species Artocarpus heterophyllus. The sequence continues at coordinate 3,021,939 of CM046335.1, forward strand.
AAGGGTCACATGTCTTATTAACCCATATAATGTAGCTTCAGGTTGTAAAAATTTTACAAATGTCTTAAAATAATATCATTAAAATTATTACTATGTAATTATACAGTACAATATGTGATATCATTAAAATAATTACTATGTCATTAAAGACATTTTTAAGATATTCTGAATATTGTGTCAGATTTTAATTTCATAACAATAATTTGGTCACATAATTTTTCTTGTTCGTTTTTGCCGAAAAAGAAAAGAGGAGGGACAGAAAAAAGGAAAAAGGAAAAAAAAAAAAGGAGACAGCGAATGGAAAAGGGTGCATGGAGAATAAGTTGCAAAAAATATGATATCCAAAATTCCCTGTTGGCTCCAAGGTTTCACAAAGCTATTTTGATGATAACAAATACAATTTTAATTATATGTGCAAAATATTCTTTTAGATAAATAATTATCTTGAGTGTCTCTAAGCTTACTTTTCAAGATATCAAGTGAAGACAGTTCAAGAAAGCTTGTGGAAAAAGTCTTTTGAAAGGGAACTCACAAGGACTTGAAGATTACAAGTTTTATTCTATAGTCTAGAATTGTAAGTGAGCAATTCTCAAATTGAATGATCAAAAGAAAGCTCAAGAGCACACACTCATAATGCATACTTGCATTTAATGTTAGTTCATATTGCATGTGAAAATTATGATTTAAACTGTTTTAGAAGTGCTTAAATATGTTGATATAAACAGGTTTCAAAATCAGGTCACAAAGGCTTTTTGGTCTCAGGCAGATCGGCCTGCCGACCAAATTTGGTCGGCCTGCCGAATATGATCGGCCTGCCGAAAATCCTGCTTCGGCCTGCCGATCTGGGGATTTTTTTTACCCCTCGCTGCAAAGGCTCTGCCGGCCTGCCGAAGGCATCTTCGGCCTGCCGAAGTTATGGAGATCGGCCTGCCGAACTCCCTGCTTCGGCCTGCCGATCTGGGGACTTTTTAGCCCCTCGCTGCAAAGGCTCTGTCGGCCTGCCGAACTCAACTTTCGGCCTGCCGATGGTTCAAAGTTCGGCCTGCCGAACTGTGAACCGGCCTGCCGATTTGGTGACCGTTGAGAAATTGATTTTTAGCGCCTCATTCTTCGGCCTGCCGATCTTTATTTCCGGCCTGCCGAACTATCTGTAACGGCTAGTTTTCTGACCGTTGGAGATCCATTTGTAACGGCTAGTTTGACTCAAAATTGGTTCATTCAGATGTTTCTAAGCACTAGGAGGCTATATATACCTATCCATTCAATGTGCAATGGTGGTTGAAGGAATTGAAGTGAAATTTGACATTATTCTACATTGTTCTTCTCAAGCATTCATTACACACATTTTCTCTTGAGCCAAAATTGTTTCATACTCTAATTGAGAATTACTCACACCTCCAAACACACACCATATTTGTATTTTCATCTCTTTCTGTTTTGGAGTGTATATCTTGTGAGTGTACCAAAATTACAACTACATTATTTTCATTGTTGGTTTCCAAAGCCTTGTAAATTTGGGGAATTCTTGGTTAGACAATCTCCGGGAAAATTGTCACTTTGTAAGAAGGTGTGGTGAGCCTCGGGTTGAGCAAGTCACCGGTTGTATAAAGGAGTGATCGTGCCGAAAAGACGGTCTATTAGTGCAAGAGGTCAAGCAAAGGAGTTTAGCTTGGCGACAGTGGACGTAGGCATATTGGCCGAACCACTATAAATAGCGTTTGCATTTCTTCTCCTTACTCTTCACTTTATTGCTGCTTAATTGTTGCTTGGTTGTGCTCTTATTATCTCGTTCTCATTTTTACTTCTTAAGCTTTTTACTTTAGAAAATTTCCAATAATTGTAAAAGTTTCGAAAACCCAATTCACCCCCCCTCTTGGGTAGTTATTCTTGGGATAACAATTGGTATCAGAGCCGGAAGCTCGTTTAAACTTCTCAAAAAGATTTTACAATCTTGAGCATGGCTACCCGATGTGTAGAAGGTCAATCCACACATAGACCTCCGTTTTTCAATGGCACCGACTATAATTATTGGAAAGCTAGAATGTCCATTTATTTTCAATCGATTGATTTTGATCTTTGGGATGTGGTTGAAAATGGTCCTTTTCGACCTATGAAAGAGGTAGAAAATGGTCTAGTTCCTAAAGATCGTAAAGAGTATACCGAGGAGGATAAAAAGAAAATTTCTTTAAATGCTAAAGCAATAAATACTTTTTATTGTGCCCTTGATAGAAATGAGTTCAATAGAATCACATCTTGCACCACGGCACAAGAAATTTGGCGTACTCTTGAAGTGGTTCATGAAGGAACGAACCAAGTCAAGGAGACTAAAATTAACTTTTTTCTTCATGATTATGAAATGTTTAAAATGAAAGAACATGAATCTATTACTGAAATGTACACTCGTTTTACCGATATCGTTAACGGTTTGAAATCCCTTGGTAGGAACTTCACCACAAGCGAATTGGTGAGAAAACTTGTGCGATCACTACCACCTTCTTGGCATGTGAAGAGGACTACACTAGAAGAAGCTAAGGACCTATCAACATTGCCTATTGAAGAATTGATAGGATCACTCATGACACATGAGATTACAAGGAAACAAAACCAACGAGAAGAAGAAGACGACAAAAGAAAGAAAGGGATTGCACTAAAAGCCTCTGTCACCGATGATGATGAAGAGGAGGAAGAGGAAGAGGAAGATGGCATAAATTCAAAGGACCTTGAAGAATTGGCAATGATTGCCAAACGATACAAAAAGTTCCGTCGTAAGGTCAATCGTGGAAAAGGTATGAAAAAGAAGATTGAACGAGGTGAGAAAACTAAAGATGATATTATTTGTTTTGATTGTAAGAAACCTGGTCATATAAGACCGGATTGTCCTTTAAGAAAGAAAATAGGCAAAAAGGAGTCAAAGAAGGCATTACAAGCTACATGGGATGAGCTAGAATCCGAGGACTCCGACGATGATGCACCAAGAGAAGTCGCCAACATGTGTTTCATGGCGATAGATGACGATAATGAGGTAAGTAGTTCCTACTCATCCAATAGCGATAATGAAATTGAAATTGATGAATTGAGAAATGCTTTCAATAATTTGCATGATGATTATGAAAAGTTGGTTCTCAAAAACTCTTCTCTCAACAAGAAAATTTCTATGCTTTTAGAAGAGATAGAGAGTTTGAAAGTTGAGAAAAACAAGCATGATTCCTTGGTTATTGAAAATGCATCCCTAAAGGAAAAGGTTGATGATTTGACAAAGACCATTTTGAATTTCACGAATGGAAAGAAAAATTTTGAACTAATGCTTGGAGAACAAAGATGCGTATTTAACAAAGGTGGTTTAGGATATAAACCACATATTGATCAAAAGTATTTTAAAAATTACTTCGTCAAGGCATCAACAAGTCCAAAATATGTGTGTACATATTGCAATAAAGATGGACACACATCCTTTGCTTGTCCAATTAAGAAGAATGCCTACTTTGGAATTAAATACAAGTGGGTTCCAAAAGGTAAGAGCACTAACAATGATGGACCCAAGGTCATGTGGGTACCGAGAATCAAAACTTGAATCTTTATTGTAGGTACCAAACAAGGAGAAAGCAAAATGGTTCCTTGATAGCGGTTGCTCAAAACATATGACGGGGGACTTATCACTCTTCTCCAATTTTGTTAAGAAGAAAGGTGGAAGTGTTACCTTTGGAGACAATGCAAAAGGAAGAATCCTTGGTATAGGTGATATTGGTAACAATTCCTCTACCTCAATTGAAAATGTATACTTGGTTGATAATTTGAAACACAATTTGCTTAGCATTAGTCAATTGTGTGATAAGGGGTATAAGATTATCTTTGAGTCTTCTAGATGTTTGATTGAGAATGTTTGCAATAGTGAAGTGGTGTTTATAGGTGATCGTCACAATAATGTTTATACAATTGATATTGAAAAGCATTCAAATCAAAACCACTGTTTTTCGGTTTTAAATGATGAATCATGGCTTTGGCATAGAAGACTTGGCCATGCAAGCATGCATTTGATTTCACAAATTTCCAAAAATGATATTGTTAGAGGTTTACCAAAACTAAGTTTCGAAAAAGACAAAGTGTGTGATGCATGCCAATTCGGAAAGCAAGTCAAAATTTCTTTTAAATCCATTTCCGAAATTGCTACCACTAGACCCTTGCAACTTTTGCACATCGATCTTTTTGGCCCTTCTAGGACCACAAGTCTAGGTGGTAAAAGGTATGCTTTTGTTATAGTTGATGATTTTTCAAGATTTACATGGGTTTTGTTTTTAACAAATAAAAATGATGCTTTACAAATGTTTTCATATTTTTGCAAAAGAGTTCAAAATGAACAAGGCTACATGATCACCTCCATAAGAAGTGATCATGGAGGCGAGTTCGATAATGATGCCTTTGAGTTGTTTTGCAATGAGAAAGGCTATGAACATACTTTTTCGGCACCTAGAACACCACAACAAAATGGAGTTGTTGAAAGGAAAAATAGAGCTTTGCAAGAAATGGCTAGGTCTATGCTAAATGAAAATAATTTACCAAAATATTTTTGGGCCGAGGCCGTTAACACTTCTTGCTATGTGATCAATAGAGTTCTTATTAGACCAAAAATGAACAAAACTCCATATGAGCTTTGGAAGGGTAGAAAACCCAATATCGGCTATTTTAAGGTTTTTGGTTGCAAATGTTTTATCTTAAACACCAAAGACATTTGGGAAAGTTTGATTCAAAATCCGATGTTGGTATCTTTCTCGGTTATTCTACCTCTAGCAAAGCTTATAGAGTGTTTAACAAAAGAACTCTTGTGGTTGAAGAATCCATGCATGTTGTTTTTGATGAAACTAATGCTTCTATGGAAAGAAGAGAAGATGATGATGATCTAGGTTTGGAGAATCAAATGAAGAAGCTAGAAATCAAAAGCAATGCAAAGGATACAAAGGACAACATCATTCAAGCTTCACCAAAGGATGATAAACAACTAGAAGAAACTCCTAAAGAAGAAGGTACTTCACAATCTTTTCCAAAGGAATGGAGGTATCACCCTTATCACCCTCAAACCGACATTATTACTCATGATAGTCCAACTCATGGGGTGAGAACTAGAGCATCTTTTAGAAATTTTTGCAACAATTTAGCTTTTCTATCTCAAATTGAACCAAAAAGTTTTGAAGAAGCTGAAAATGATGAGTTTTGGATTTTAGCAATGCAAGAAGAGCTAAATCAATTTGAAAGAAATGATGTTTGGGAACTTGTTCCTAAGCCTAGTTCTCAATCCGTAATTGGAACTAAATGGGTATTTAGAAATAAAAAGGATGAGCAAGGTCATGTTGTGAGAAACAAGGCTAGACTAGTGGCCCAAGGTTTCAATCAACAAGAAGGTATTGATTTTGAAGAAACTTTTGCACCGGTTGCTCGTCTAGAATCCATTAGAATGTTACTTGCTTTTGCATGCTACAAGGGTTTTACTCTTTATCAAATGGATGTCAAAAGTGCATTCTTGAATGGATACATTTTAGAAGAAGTTTTTGTTGCTCAACCTCCCGGTTTTCAAAATCATAAGTATCCGGATCATGTCTTCAAACTAAAGAAAGCTTTATATGGTCTAAAGCAAGCTCCTAGAGCTTGGTATGAAAGACTAAGTAAATTTTTGATTAAAAACGATTTTTGTGTTGGAAAAGCGGATACTACTCTCTTTATCAAAAATAAAGGTGAAGATCTAGTTATTGTTCAAATATATGTTGATGATATTATTTTTGGTGCTACTAACCACACTTTATGTGAAGAATTTTCTAAGTGTATGCACAGTGAATTTGAGATGAGCATGATGGGAGAATTAAACTTCTTCCTCGGACTTCAAATCAAGCAAACAAAGGAAGGAATTTTCATAAATCAAGCCAAATATGTTAAGGATCTACTCAAACGATTCGAAATGGACGATCTTAAGCCAATGCCAACTCCTATGAGCTCTTCAATCAAGCTTGACAAAGATGAGCATGGCAAGGCGGTGGACATTACAAAATATAGAGGTATGATCGGATCCTTGCTATATTTGACTGCTAGTAGACCCGACATTATGTTTAGTGTAGGGGTTTGTGCAAGATTTCAATCTAATCCTAAGGAATCTCATTTTAGTGCCGTTAAACGTATTTTTAGATATTTGAGTGGTACTAAGAACCTAGGATTGTGGTATCCCAAAGGCACTCACATAGATTTGCTAAGTTATTCCGATGCCGATTGGGCCGGTTGCACAATTGATAGGAAAAGCACAAGTGGTACTTGTCACTTTCTAGGTTTTGCCTTAGTTTCATGGTTTAGCAAGAAACAAGCCACGGTGGCACTTTCTACCGCGGAAGCGGAATACATATCGGCGGCTAGTTGTTGTGCACAAGTCCTTTGGATGATGCAAACGCTAAAGGATTTAGGTCTATGCTATGATCATGTTCCCATTTTATGTGACAATACTAGTGCAATCAATTTGTCAAAGAATCCGATTTTACATTCACGCACAAAGCATATAGAGATTAGACATCATTTTTTGCGTGACCATGTTCAACGAGGGGATATCACATTGGAATTCATTAGCACAAATGACCAACTAGCAGATATTTTCACAAAACCTCTTGCACTAGAACGTTTTTCACATCTTAGAAGAGGACTTGGAATCATTGATCCTTATGAATTGCATTTGCTTGATCATTGATGTACTTAATGCTTATCTTGATGAACTCAATGGTTGATTCAGTGTTTTACTGTGTTTTTATGCTTAACTTATATTTACATATGTTTGCACATCATTTTGAAATAAGTTTGTGTTTTTAAATTGGACTTAACAGCCTTTTTCTGCATTTTCTGGTAATTGCTCGACTGCAGCAATCGGCCTGCCGACCATTCAGAATCGGCCTGCCGATTTTGCTGAGTTCGGCCTGCCGAACTTAAAGTTCGGCCTGCCGATTTGTCGGGGTATATAAACCCCGAACTCGAACAAACCCTCATTCATCTTCATTTTTCTTGCTTTCCTCGGCCGCCTCTTTCCAACCTCAAGTGCGAAAATCATCACCCACTCCATCGTTCATCGATTTTCTTGCATTTTTCATCAATTTTGTGGACTTTCATCGTTCTCCCTCATTTTTTTTTAATTTCCCGTGTGTTCTTGCACTCTTCTTTCAAGATTCTCCACTTTCCCTCAAAACCCGCTGTTCCCTGCTTGTTTTTGAGCTCTTCCTCCGGCATTTCCAAATGGCTTCAGGTTCTCGTCCTTTCAAGCGCACCAAATCTGTTGCTCACAAGGAAACCCACAAAGAGGTAACCTTAGCGGAATTTTCAAACGAAAATTATGTTAAATTTTTCTCCTCTAGGAAAATTATTGATGGAAAGTATGTTTGTTTTGAGGATTTTGCTAGCTTTGGTATAGAACCTTTGTTAGATAGACTAGGATGGAAGAACATTATGCTTTTGAAGGAAAATACATATCCTAGGCTTGTTAAAGGGTTTTATGCCAATCTTAGAGCATCATATGATCCCCTTGAAATTGAGGTGACTTTGAAACAGAGACACATAGAGCTGAACCCAACTGTAATAGGGGAAATCCTTGATATGCCACTAGAAGGTGTAGATATTTATGGAGTCAAGACTTGGATATTTGATAAAGAACCTATGGCTAAGGTTATTTTCGAAAATGATGATGGTAGCCTACCTAGGAAAATCAATGCAGCATCTTTACCTCCTAGGAGTCGAATTCTTCATAGGCTTATTACTACCAACATCTTACCTAGAGCTGGCCATAAGGACGAAGTCCAATTTATTGACCTCCACCTTATTTATTGTATTCTTAGTGGCACCAAAATAAATTTACCTCTCTTGTTGGTGCGACGGATGATTGATGTCGCTGAAGGAAAGAAAAGTGCCGGACTGCCATATGGAATGCTTCTTTCCAAAATTTTTTATTCATTTAATGTCCAAACTGCTGATGAGAAGGACGTGGCTCTGTATAAACCCCATAATGCTTTTGGTGTCCTAACCATTTGCAAAATGGGATTTGAGGAAGTTCACGGGCAATGGATGCCAGCTGGTGGGCGAGCCGTTCCTCCAGGTGCTCAAGCAGAAGAAGAAGAAGAGATAGCCAACATTGAAGCTCAAGGTGGCCAAGATGACGACGAAGAGCCTATCACTCTTCAAAGGCTTTACTCGCATCAACAGCTCCTCTTTGAGCAGCAGCAAAAGATGGGGGCCGACATTGCAAATCTGCAAGCCGGTCAACAAGAGATTCTCAATCTTCTTCGTCAAATGCACTTTGGTGGAGGATCATCAAGCCAACCATAAAATCTCTCATCTTGCTTGATCATTCTTTTGACTTTGAAAATTTTATGAACTCTACTTGTAAATTAATTACTATTTTGATTACTTTCTTCTTTTATATAAATTGCCTATATTTTGTTTTCTTCGCTTTGTTGATGACAAAAAGGGGGAGAATATGCATATTTTTGATTATGGAGCAATAAGGATGGTGGTTCTTGATTATGATTATGATGATTATGCGGTTCTTGATTTTGTCTAATGATTATGATGATTATGCTATATTTCATTTGGAGATTGTTTGATGATTGTGGAGATATAAGGTTGGTGGTACTTGTGATATATTTTCTTTAATCCTTTATTGGTTTCTTGACATTTGTAATGAAATTTGATGTAAAGGAAAAGCATATTTTTCAGGGGGAGTTCTTTCAAATTTTTTTCATGTTGTATCCCTGCACATATTAAGGGGGAGCTATTGCAAATTTTTCAAATCAATCAAAAATTGTTTTGTCATCATCAAAAAGGGGGAGATTGTTGGCTCCAAGGTTTCACAAAGCTATTTTGATGATAACAAATACAATTTTAATTATATGTGCAAAATATTCTTTTAGATAAATAATTATCTTGAGTGTCTCTAAGCTTACTTTTCAAGATATCAAGTGAAGACAGTTCAAGAAAGCTTGTGGAAAAAGTCTTTTGAAAGGGAACTCACAAGGACTTGAAGATTACAAGTTTTATTCTATAGTCTAGAATTGTAAGTGAGCAATTCTCAAATTGAATGATCAAAAGAAAGCTCAAGAGCACACACTCATAATGCATACTTGCATTTAATGTTAGTTCATATTGCATGTGAAAATTATGATTTAAACTGTTTTAGAAGTGCTTAAATATGTTGATATAAACAGGTTTCAAAATCAGGTCACAAAGGCTTTTTGGTCTCAGGCAGATCGGCCTGCCGACCAAATTTGGTCGGCCTGCCGAATATGATCGGCCTGCCGAAAATCCTGCTTCGGCCTGCCGATCTGGGGATTTTTTTTACCCCTCGCTGCAAAGGCTCTGCCGGCCTGCCGAAGGCATCTTCGGCCTGCCGAAGTTATGGAGATCGGCCTGCCGAACTCCCTGCTTCGGCCTGCCGATCTGGGGACTTTTTAGCCCCTCGCTGCAAAGGCTCTGTCGGCCTGCCGAACTCAACTTTCGGCCTGCCGATGGTTCAAAGTTCGGCCTGCCGAACTGTGAACCGGCCTGCCGATTTGGTGACCGTTGAGAAATTGATTTTTAGCGCCTCATTCTTCGGCCTGCCGATCTTTATTTCCGGCCTGCCGAACTATCTGTAACGGCTAGTTTTCTGACCGTTGGAGATCCATTTGTAACGGCTAGTTTGACTCAAAATTGGTTCATTCAGATGTTTCTAAGCACTAGGAGGCTATATATACCTATCCATTCAATGTGCAATGGTGGTTGAAGGAATTGAAGTGAAATTTGACATTATTCTACATTGTTCTTCTCAAGCATTCATTACACACATTTTCTCTTGAGCCAAAATTGTTTCATACTCTAATTGAGAATTACTCACACCTCCAAACACACACCATATTTGTATTTTCATCTCTTTCTGTTTTGGAGTGTATATCTTGTGAGTGTACCAAAATTACAACTACATTATTTTCATTGTTGGTTTCCAAAGCCTTGTAAATTTGGGGAATTCTTGGTTAGACAATCTCCGGGAAAATTGTCACTTTGTAAGAAGGTGTGGTGAGCCTCGGGTTGAGCAAGTCACCGGTTGTATAAAGGAGTGATCGTGCCGAAAAGACGGTCTATTAGTGCAAGAGGTCAAGCAAAGGAGTTTAGCTTGGCGACAGTGGACGTAGGCATATTGGCCGAACCACTATAAATAGCGTTTGCATTTCTTCTCCTTACTCTTCACTTTATTGCTGCTTAATTGTTGCTTGGTTGTGCTCTTATTATCTCGTTCTCATTTTTACTTCTTAAGCTTTTTACTTTAGAAAATTTCCAATAATTGTAAAAGTTTCGAAAACCCAATTCACCCCCCCTCTTGGGTAGTTATTCTTGGGATAACAATTGGTATCAGAGCCGGAAGCTCGTTTAAACTTCTCAAAAAGATTTTACAATCTTGAGCATGGCTACCCGATGTGTAGAAGGTCAATCCACACATAGACCTCCGTTTTTCAATGGCACCGACTATAATTATTGGAAAGCTAGAATGTCCATTTATTTTCAATCGATTGATTTTGATCTTTGGGATGTGGTTGAAAATGGTCCTTTTCGACCTATGAAAGAGGTAGAAAATGGTCTAGTTCCTAAAGATCGTAAAGAGTATACCGAGGAGGATAAAAAGAAAATTTCTTTAAATGCTAAAGCAATAAATACTTTTTATTGTGCCCTTGATAGAAATGAGTTCAATAGAATCACATCTTGCACCACGGCACAAGAAATTTGGCGTACTCTTGAAGTGGTTCATGAAGGAACGAACCAAGTCAAGGAGACTAAAATTAACTTTTTTCTTCATGATTATGAAATGTTTAAAATGAAAGAACATGAATCTATTACTGAAATGTACACTCGTTTTACCGATATCGTTAACGGTTTGAAATCCCTTGGTAGGAACTTCACCACAAGCGAATTGGTGAGAAAACTTGTGCGATCACTACCACCTTCTTGGCATGTGAAGAGGACTACACTAGAAGAAGCTAAGGACCTATCAACATTGCCTATTGAAGAATTGATAGGATCACTCATGACACATGAGATTACAAGGAAACAAAACCAACGAGAAGAAGAAGACGACAAAAGAAAGAAAGGGATTGCACTAAAAGCCTCTGTCACCGATGATGATGAAGAGGAGGAAGAGGAAGAGGAAGATGGCATAAATTCAAAGGACCTTGAAGAATTGGCAATGATTGCCAAACGATACAAAAAGTTCCGTCGTAAGGTCAATCGTGGAAAAGGTATGAAAAAGAAGATTGAACGAGGTGAGAAAACTAAAGATGATATTATTTGTTTTGATTGTAAGAAACCTGGTCATATAAGACCGGATTGTCCTTTAAGAAAGAAAATAGGCAAAAAGGAGTCAAAGAAGGCATTACAAGCTACATGGGATGAGCTAGAATCCGAGGACTCCGACGATGATGCACCAAGAGAAGTCGCCAACATGTGTTTCATGGCGATAGATGACGATAATGAGGTAAGTAGTTCCTACTCATCCAATAGCGATAATGAAATTGAAATTGATGAATTGAGAAATGCTTTCAATAATTTGCATGATGATTATGAAAAGTTGGTTCTCAAAAACTCTTCTCTCAACAAGAAAATTTCTATGCTTTTAGAAGAGATAGAGAGTTTGAAAGTTGAGAAAAACAAGCATGATTCCTTGGTTATTGAAAATGCATCCCTAAAGGAAAAGGTTGATGATTTGACAAAGACCATTTTGAATTTCACGAATGGAAAGAAAAATTTTGAACTAATGCTTGGAGAACAAAGATGCGTATTTAACAAAGGTGGTTTAGGATATAAACCACATATTGATCAAAAGTATTTTAAAAATTACTTCGTCAAGGCATCAACAAGTCCAAAATATGTGTGTACATATTGCAATAAAGATGGACACACATCCTTTGCTTGTCCAATTAAGAAGAATGCCTACTTTGGAATTAAATACAAGTGGGTTCCAAAAGGTAAGAGCACTAACAATGATGGACCCAAGGTCATGTGGGTACCGAGAATCAAAACTTGAATCTTTATTGTAGGTACCAAACAAGGAGAAAGCAAAATGGTTCCTTGATAGCGGTTGCTCAAAACATATGACGGGGGACTTATCACTCTTCTCCAATTTTGTTAAGAAGAAAGGTGGAAGTGTTACCTTTGGAGACAATGCAAAAGGAAGAATCCTTGGTATAGGTGATATTGGTAACAATTCCTCTACCTCAATTGAAAATGTATACTTGGTTGATAATTTGAAACACAATTTGCTTAGCATTAGTCAATTGTGTGATAAGGGGTATAAGATTATCTTTGAGTCTTCTAGATGTTTGATTGAGAATGTTTGCAATAGTGAAGTGGTGTTTATAGGTGATCGTCACAATAATGTTTATACAATTGATATTGAAAAGCATTCAAATCAAAACCACTGTTTTTCGGTTTTAAATGATGAATCATGGCTTTGGCATAGAAGACTTGGCCATGCAAGCATGCATTTGATTTCACAAATTTCCAAAAATGATATTGTTAGAGGTTTACCAAAACTAAGTTTCGAAAAAGACAAAGTGTGTGATGCATGCCAATTCGGAAAGCAAGTCAAAATTTCTTTTAAATCCATTTCCGAAATTGCTACCACTAGACCCTTGCAACTTTTGCACATCGATCTTTTTGGCCCTTCTAGGACCACAAGTCTAGGTGGTAAAAGGTATGCTTTTGTTATAGTTGATGATTTTTCAAGATTTACATGGGTTTTGTTTTTAACAAATAAAAATGATGCTTTACAAATGTTTTCATATTTTTGCAAAAGAGTTCAAAATGAACAAGGCTACATGATCACCTCCATAAGAAGTGATCATGGAGGCGAGTTCGATAATGATGCCTTTGAGTTGTTTTGCAATGAGAAAGGCTATGAACATACTTTTTCGGCACCTAGAACACCACAACAAAATGGAGTTGTTGAAAGGAAAAATAGAGCTTTGCAAGAAATGGCTAGGTCTATGCTAAATGAAAATAATTTACCAAAATATTTTTGGGCCGAGGCCGTTAACACTTCTTGCTATGTGATCAATAGAGTTCTTATTAGACCAAAAATGAACAAAACTCCATATGAGCTTTGGAAGGGTAGAAAACCCAATATCGGCTATTTTAAGGTTTTTGGTTGCAAATGTTTTATCTTAAACACCAAAGACATTTTGGGAAAGTTTGATTCAAAATCCGATGTTGGTATCTTTCTCGGTTATTCTACCTCTAGCAAAGCTTATAGAGTGTTTAACAAAAGAACTCTTGTGGTTGAAGAATCCATGCATGTTGTTTTTGATGAAACTAATGCTTCTATGGAAAGAAGAGAAGATGATGATGATCTAGGTTTGGAGAATCAAATGAAGAAGCTAGAAATCAAAAGCAATGCAAAGGATACAAAGGACAACATCATTCAAGCTTCACCAAAGGATGATAAACAACTAGAAGAAACTCCTAAAGAAGAAGGTACTTCACAATCTTTTCCAAAGGAATGGAGGTATCACCCTTATCACCCTCAAACCGACATTATTACTCATGATAGTCCAACTCATGGGGTGAGAACTAGAGCATCTTTTAGAAATTTTTGCAACAATTTAGCTTTTCTATCTCAAATTGAACCAAAAAGTTTTGAAGAAGCTGAAAATGATGAGTTTTGGATTTTAGCAATGCAAGAAGAGCTAAATCAATTTGAAAGAAATGATGTTTGGGAACTTGTTCCTAAGCCTAGTTCTCAATCCGTAATTGGAACTAAATGGGTATTTAGAAATAAAAAGGATGAGCAAGGTCATGTTGTGAGAAACAAGGCTAGACTAGTGGCCCAAGGTTTCAATCAACAAGAAGGTATTGATTTTGAAGAAACTTTTGCACCGGTTGCTCGTCTAGAATCCATTAGAATGTTACTTGCTTTTGCATGCTACAAGGGTTTTACTCTTTATCAAATGGATGTCAAAAGTGCATTCTTGAATGGATACATTTTAGAAGAAGTTTTTGTTGCTCAACCTCCCGGTTTTCAAAATCATAAGTATCCGGATCATGTCTTCAAACTAAAGAAAGCTTTATATGGTCTAAAGCAAGCTCCTAGAGCTTGGTATGAAAGACTAAGTAAATTTTTGATTAAAAACGATTTTTGTGTTGGAAAAGCGGATACTACTCTCTTTATCAAAAATAAAGGTGAAGATCTAGTTATTGTTCAAATATATGTTGATGATATTATTTTTGGTGCTACTAACCACACTTTATGTGAAGAATTTTCTAAGTGTATGCACAGTGAATTTGAGATGAGCATGATGGGAGAATTAAACTTCTTCCTCGGACTTCAAATCAAGCAAACAAAGGAAGGAATTTTCATAAATCAAGCCAAATATGTTAAGGATCTACTCAAACGATTCGAAATGGACGATCTTAAGCCAATGCCAACTCCTATGAGCTCTTCAATCAAGCTTGACAAAGATGAGCATGGCAAGGCGGTGGACATTACAAAATATAGAGGTATGATCGGATCCTTGCTATATTTGACTGCTAGTAGACCCGACATTATGTTTAGTGTAGGGGTTTGTGCAAGATTTCAATCTAATCCTAAGGAATCTCATTTTAGTGCCGTTAAACGTATTTTTAGATATTTGAGTGGTACTAAGAACCTAGGATTGTGGTATCCCAAAGGCACTCACATAGATTTGCTAAGTTATTCCGATGCCGATTGGGCCGGTTGCACAATTGATAGGAAAAGCACAAGTGGTACTTGTCACTTTCTAGGTTTTGCCTTAGTTTCATGGTTTAGCAAGAAACAAGCCACGGTGGCACTTTCTACCGCGGAAGCGGAATACATATCGGCGGCTAGTTGTTGTGCACAAGTCCTTTGGATGATGCAAACGCTAAAGGATTTAGGTCTATGCTATGATCATGTTCCCATTTTATGTGACAATACTAGTGCAATCAATTTGTCAAAGAATCCGATTTTACATTCACGCACAAAGCATATAGAGATTAGACATCATTTTTTGCGTGACCATGTTCAACGAGGGGATATCACATTGGAATTCATTAGCACAAATGACCAACTAGCAGATATTTTCACAAAACCTCTTGCACTAGAACGTTTTTCACATCTTAGAAGAGGACTTGGAATCATTGATCCTTATGAATTGCATTTGCTTGATCATTGATGTACTTAATGCTTATCTTGATGAACTCAATGGTTGATTCAGTGTTTTACTGTGTTTTTATGCTTAACTTATATTTACATATGTTTGCACATCATTTTGAAATAAGTTTGTGTTTTTAAATTGGACTTAACAGCCTTTTTCTGCATTTTCTGGTAATTGCTCGACTGCAGCAATCGGCCTGCCGACCATTCAGAATCGGCCTGCCGATTTTGCTGAGTTCGGCCTGCCGAACTTAAAGTTCGGCCTGCCGATTTGTCGGGGTATATAAACCCCGAACTCGAACAAACCCTCATTCATCTTCATTTTTCTTGCTTTCCTCGGCCGCCTCTTTCCAACCTCAAGTGCGAAAATCATCACCCACTCCATCGTTCATCGATTTTCTTGCATTTTTCATCAATTTTGTGGACTTTCATCGTTCTCCCTCATTTTTTTTTAATTTCCCGTGTGTTCTTGCACTCTTCTTTCAAGATTCTCCACTTTCCCTCAAAACCCGCTGTTCCCTGCTTGTTTTTGAGCTCTTCCTCCGGCATTTCCAAATGGCTTCAGGTTCTCGTCCTTTCAAGCGCACCAAATCTGTTGCTCACAAGGAAACCCACAAAGAGGTAACCTTAGCGGAATTTTCAAACGAAAATTATGTTAAATTTTTCTCCTCTAGGAAAATTATTGATGGAAAGTATGTTTGTTTTGAGGATTTTGCTAGCTTTGGTATAGAACCTTTGTTAGATAGACTAGGATGGAAGAACATTATGCTTTTGAAGGAAAATACATATCCTAGGCTTGTTAAAGGGTTTTATGCCAATCTTAGAGCATCATATGATCCCCTTGAAATTGAGGTGACTTTGAAACAGAGACACATAGAGCTGAACCCAACTGTAATAGGGGAAATCCTTGATATGCCACTAGAAGGTGTAGATATTTATGGAGTCAAGACTTGGATATTTGATAAAGAACCTATGGCTAAGGTTATTTTCGAAAATGATGATGGTAGCCTACCTAGGAAAATCAATGCAGCATCTTTACCTCCTAGGAGTCGAATTCTTCATAGGCTTATTACTACCAACATCTTACCTAGAGCTGGCCATAAGGACGAAGTCCAATTTATTGACCTCCACCTTATTTATTGTATTCTTAGTGGCACCAAAATAAATTTACCTCTCTTGTTGGTGCGACGGATGATTGATGTCGCTGAAGGAAAGAAAAGTGCCGGACTGCCATATGGAATGCTTCTTTCCAAAATTTTTTATTCATTTAATGTCCAAACTGCTGATGAGAAGGACGTGGCTCTGTATAAACCCCATAATGCTTTTGGTGTCCTAACCATTTGCAAAATGGGATTTGAGGAAGTTCACGGGCAATGGATGCCAGCTGGTGGGCGAGCCGTTCCTCCAGGTGCTCAAGCAGAAGAAGAAGAAGAGATAGCCAACATTGAAGCTCAAGGTGGCCAAGATGACGACGAAGAGCCTATCACTCTTCAAAGGCTTTACTCGCATCAACAGCTCCTCTTTGAGCAGCAGCAAAAGATGGGGGCCGACATTGCAAATCTGCAAGCCGGTCAACAAGAGATTCTCAATCTTCTTCGTCAAATGCACTTTGGTGGAGGATCATCAAGCCAACCATAAAATCTCTCATCTTGCTTGATCATTCTTTTGACTTTGAAAATTTTATGAACTCTACTTGTAAATTAATTACTATTTTGATTACTTTCTTCTTTTATATAAATTGCCTATATTTTGTTTTCTTCGTTTTGTTGATGACAAAAAGGGGGAGAATATGCATATTTTTGATTATGGAGCAATAAGGATGGTGGTTCTTGATTATGATTATGATGATTATGCGGTTCTTGATTTTGTCTAATGATTATGATGATTATGCTATATTTCATTTGGAGATTGTTTGATGATTGTGGAGATATAAGGTTGGTGGTACTTGTGATATATTTTCTTTAATCCTTTATTGGTTTCTTGACATTTGTAATGAAATTTGATGTAAAGGAAAAGCATATTTTTCAGGGGGAGTTCTTTCAAATTTTTTTCATGTTGTATCCCTGCACATATTAAGGGGGAGCTATTGCAAATTTTTCAAATCAATCAAAAATTGTTTTGTCATCATCAAAAAGGGGGAGATTGTTGGCTCCAAGGTTTCACAAAGCTATTTTGATGATAACAAATACAATTTTAATTATATGTGCAAAATATTCTTTTAGATAAATAATTATCTTGAGTGTCTCTAAGCTTACTTTTCAAGATATCAAGTGAAGACAGTTCAAGAAAGCTTGTGGAAAAAGTCTTTTGAAAGGGAACTCACAAGGACTTGAAGATTACAAGTTTTATTCTATAGTCTAGAATTGTAAGTGAGCAATTCTCAAATTGAATGATCAAAAGAAAGCTCAAGAGCACACACTCATAATGCATACTTGCATTTAATGTTAGTTCATATTGCATGTGAAAATTATGATTTAAACTGTTTTAGAAGTGCTTAAATATGTTGATATAAACAGGTTTCAAAATCAGGTCACAAAGGCTTTTTGGTCTCAGGCAGATCGGCCTGCCGACCAAATTTGGTCGGCCTGCCGAATATGATCGGCCTGCCGAAAATCCTGCTTCGGCCTGCCGATCTGGGGATTTTTTTTACCCCTCGCTGCAAAGGCTCTGCCGGCCTGCCGAAGGCATCTTCGGCCTGCCGAAGTTATGGAGATCGGCCTGCCGAACTCCCTGCTTCGGCCTGCCGATCTGGGGACTTTTTAGCCCCTCGCTGCAAAGGCTCTGTCGGCCTGCCGAACTCAACTTTCGGCCTGCCGATGGTTCAAAGTTCGGCCTGCCGAACTGTGAACCGGCCTGCCGATTTGGTGACCGTTGAGAAATTGATTTTTAGCGCCTCATTCTTCGGCCTGCCGATCTTTATTTCCGGCCTGCCGAACTATCTGTAACGGCTAGTTTTCTGACCGTTGGAGATCCATTTGTAACGGCTAGTTTGACTCAAAATTGGTTCATTCAGATGTTTCTAAGCACTAGGAGGCTATATATACCTATCCATTCAATGTGCAATGGTGGTTGAAGGAATTGAAGTGAAATTTGACATTATTCTACATTGTTCTTCTCAAGCATTCATTACACACATTTTCTCTTGAGCCAAAATTGTTTCATACTCTAATTGAGAATTACTCACACCTCCAAACACACACCATATTTGTATTTTCATCTCTTTCTGTTTTGGAGTGTATATCTTGTGAGTGTACCAAAATTACAACTACATTATTTTCATTGTTGGTTTCCAAAGCCTTGTAAATTTGGGGAATTCTTGGTTAGACAATCTCCGGGAAAATTGTCACTTTGTAAGAAGGTGTGGTGAGCCTCGGGTTGAGCAAGTCACCGGTTGTATAAAGGAGTGATCGTGCCGAAAAGACGGTCTATTAGTGCAAGAGGTCAAGCAAAGGAGTTTAGCTTGGCGACAGTGGACGTAGGCATATTGGCCGAACCACTATAAATAGCGTTTGCATTTCTTCTCCTTACTCTTCACTTTATTGCTGCTTAATTGTTGCTTGGTTGTGCTCTTATTATCTCGTTCTCATTTTTACTTCTTAAGCTTTTTACTTTAGAAAATTTCCAATAATTGTAAAAGTTTCGAAAACCCAATTCACCCCCCCTCTTGGGTAGTTATTCTTGGGATAACATTCCCTACATCCTAAAATATTATTAAAAGATTATATGCTTATGGTCCACACCCACATAGAGGGAAAAAATAAAATAAAATCATGTAACTTGCATTTGCTCTTATTTTATTTTCCTACGTACAAATTTCCATTGGCTTAATACTCACAAAAAAAATTATGTTCTCTAAGAAGCCACTTCATAATTTATATGCAAAACAATTTTCTCTCTCTCTCTTTATGAAGAAAACTACTTTGTAAAATGAAGAAAGTGAGGAAAAATAGTTGTTTCCAATACAAGGTACGTAATAACTGTCATATTTTGAATTGGGAATAGTCATAACATTCCTCTTTTTTTAAGGGAAAAAAAAAGGAAAGAAATTTAAAAATATAGTCATTAACATTCACTTGGGGAATATTTACGCTCCTTGCAAGCATATAACAATCCAGTGAAGGCATGCGTGTACAATATTTTCTTCATTGTGCTAATTTCTTATCCCCTCAAATAGATTATCTTTTCAGTTTTCACCCTTAAATGGATAAATAACATCAAAATGGGGGCTCGTATGAAGTCATATGGCGATGATGAATTGTTAGGACTAAGAACTATACTCTGGCTAGGAGCTTTTAAGGGCTCCACATTCATTCTGCTATATAGTATTCAAATAGATTGATCACTCTCTTTGGTCAAAGAAATAAAGCAACAAAATTATTTTTAACCAAAAACGAGTACATTAAAACTAAGCCCAATAAAAAAGCAATATTATTTTAACAAAAAATACCATTAAAATTAGAAGATTTTTTTCCTTGGTACTAAAAAGGTAACATATTGATAGATATTTATTTTTTAGTCATCAGACTTTAAAAAAAGATATAAATTTGATGATATCTAATGGTTTGAAAGCGTGCTCTACCAATGAGAATGCTAACCGGAAGAGGACATTTTGGCCTTGTTTGGTTTTATTCTCAAAATTTTTGAAAATGTTTCGCATGTTTTTTGAGGCAAAAATTTTAATCTTAAAAAATTCTTATTTTTTAAAACAAAAATATTTTCACCTATTTTAAAAACAATACCAAACGATCCTTATTTTTAAGGCAAAAGGAATTGTAAAAGGACGACAACTCTTTTTTCATGTTTTGCTTCCCATTTTGGTTTAGGAAATTGTGAGACGTGCTAAAAATCCTCATTTTTGGGTCTTTTTATCTATTCGTTTATTTTTTTCTTATTTGAGGGAAGGGTCTCGTTTTTATTCGCACTTAGACGCACCATTTCACAAAGCAATGCTATATATATACTCTATAGATAGATGTAATTCATCCAAAAAAAAGGGAAAGAAAGACATAAAGAAGAAGAAAGAAAAAATAGACGTAGATCATATGTGATAATCTGAAATTGGGATTTTTAGCAAGTACTTGAACATGGGTACTTGTTGCTGCAACAAACTATTAATTTATTTGTTAAGCTCAAAATTTCAAGGACTACAACATCAAGAAAGTTGAACAACTAGTAAACAAGACTCGGCATTACAGTCAAGGAAATTGATATTAGCCGACACAACCATTATATAGTCCACGACCAAACCCCACAAAACTAGACACAAACACACAGACCAAACATACATAATAACAAAATCAACACACATAATTAATATGTCATATTTCTACACTAATCAACTAAGCATCACATGATGGTAATGATGTTCTCGTAGATTTTATTTCCTTATGACCCTTCCTCCGCAGGTGAAAGAGACATTGCAGGATTGTCCGATGAGGAGGGTATACCTGTGGACTGGCCTAGAGAGGAAGTCCGGCAAGTGGACCAACATGTCGCATACGCAGTCGGTGTCTAACTGGGACAGCCACCGACAGCAGTCCTCCTCCTCCGCTGTGCCCTGGTTGTAATGGTGGTGGTGGTGATGGTGGTGGTGCCCATGCCCCTCGCGCCTATCCTGGTCACGATCACGGTCATGGTCGCTGTCGCGGTGGTGGTGCTCCTCTAATGAGGGTGTGGTGGGTGCTGGAGGCGGTAACGGGCTATAAGGTATCCTTGAGCAGGCATAGTTCGCCAGCGAGTATTGGGAGATGCAGACCGGCCGAGGAGCTATATTTATCCCCGGCGGTAGACTGCCACGCTGCCCCTCAGTCCTCCACGCAAGGAGGAGGAAAAACAAGAGAAATATTGATGCAAGAGTATTTTTGGCTCTCTCCATGTGAGGTACTGCTTTCTTTTTATTCTTCTTGCTTGTTGTAGGATGGCCACTTGCTAAAATTAATAATGCATGCAATTAAGATGTGGGGAAGAGGAACAGGATTTTAGTGTTTCCAAGATTAGGCTTTATTTCAATTTATAAACGGCTATATTCATGGTTTAGCAAAATTGTGGCGGAGGTGAAGATAATGAAATTAAAATAAATTGTAAACGAATAAAAAGCAATTACAAAGAGGGTGAGCTTATAGGCTCTGAATGGCTGAGTTATCTCATTCATCTTGTGTGATGGACTTTGGTTAGGTGAATTGTAGATTCTATCTATCTTAAAATATTTTGGGGGTTGAACGTCGATCGATCGAACTTGCTCCTACAAAATGCAAGAAAAGGGAAAACAATAATGATACAAGAGCAACATGTCTTTTGGACAGGACATTAAATTGGTCCATTCACCAACATATCTTTTTTCTTTTTTCTATTTTTTAAACTATAATTGACACCATCAGTTAAAAAAAAAAAAAAAAACTGCCCATGTCTCTAACTGGTAAAATTCAAAATCTTTGAGGTCCCTTCCACTCTACAATTACCAGACAATCAAGAGAATTGCTGTTTTAAGAAAGCTTATAAAGACCAGAAAATATTTATAAAAGAAGACATTGCTTTCAAGTAAATTGCGGTTAAGAGTCATCAGAGTAGAAATAAATTGGGAGTTATTGGAATGAGAAGCCTGAAGCCTTTATAGACTTGAGCTAGCACGAATAGACCTTTAACATTCTCTCTCCATGAGGCTGTGATATTACAGAACGAACAACTTATCCAGCTGAGGTTTTATAGTCCAAATTGTCCTGACTAAAATATTGTCAAGCTGCAATTTATCATGTTAGCAACAATGCTGAAACATAGTCATTTCAAACATAGTTGATAAATAAATAAATAACTGTAGCAAATCTCGAAAGAGAAAGGATTATACCGTCTACAAATTTAGGAGACATAGGCGCCCTCTTGGACATGGGCATCAAGCATGAACCATCTGATGCGCTCATGCTTATGAAAGGGCAAATTCACGGCCTCAAAGCGATATGTCAATCTGATGATCTTGCTCTAGATCAAAGAGTGACCGGCATTAGCATACTCCCTGAGTCTTACCCAAGGTCCCGCTAAGTTGTTCCAATTCTCTTAGGAATTCAAACTTCAAAGGATTATCCGAAGTTCAAAATTCCACAATAAAAATGCGGGCTTCTTATAAGCAAACAAACCAGAGCATGGCCACGATAACGGTCAGAAAGATGGTTGAGAACCTGTCAGAAAATCCAACCAGAGAAGCGTCCAAATATAAGAGCCAAGCACATATAGACATGAGACCTTGAGCATACTCTGTTCATTGTAATGAGATTTGAGATGATGAGGAAAAAGCATGTTAGTGAACAAGACCAGTCATGTAAAAACCCAACTAATGATGCCCAAGAAGACCGAAGACCAACGACACTGTAAAAATTGAACATTGGAAAGAGAGTTGCCAGT
Organism: Artocarpus heterophyllus; assembly: GCA_025403435.1. Lineage (NCBI taxonomy): Eukaryota > Viridiplantae > Streptophyta > Magnoliopsida > Rosales > Moraceae > Artocarpus > Artocarpus heterophyllus. The sequence goes on from CM046335.1 coordinate 3,044,515, forward strand.
GGATCAAATCCAAAAATCATCCTCCGGAAATTTCTTACAGAGCATGAAGCTTTAATCTAACAACAGTCACTGACATGTTTCATCTCACAGTTTAGATTTATCCGTATTGTCAATAGCACATTCATCTCACATCATATTCATTGGTAAAATTCGCCTTTCATGGTCAAAACTCAAACATTTTTTTTCCTTTTTGTTGATGCATAATTTCTTCTTCTCTTCTACTCTTCATTCCTTGCAGCCACCACCATTTCCATGTCTTCCTCAGTCTCCTTCCCCTGCAATCTCAACTGCTCATTTCTCTCCCTCCAACCCTCCTCCAAAAGCTCAAGAAACTTATCCTTTATCTTAAGCAGCGGATCACAGTCCACCAACTGATCGTCCTTGTAAGCTTCCCTGAGCACTGCAGTCTTAATCCCGCCTTTCAAAGACATGTAGAAAATACCCGAATGCCTCGTAAACACGCTCGAGAAAGCGTTTGAAAATCTGTACTCCTCGCTGAACTTGCCGAGGATTGGAACCGGAACCCTCTTGAGCAAGGACAAAGACAGCAACTCGTGGAACACCCCAACACTTCTCTTCTCCATTTCTGGCGAGGCCTGGTCCAAATGCGAGACATCCTCGTACGGTGAGATGTAATCGAGCTCCAACCAATCCCTAATCCATTCCCTCATTTCCTTCTTCAAAAAGAACCCCGATGGGAGCTTGTAATGGAAATTAGGCCGGACCCGGATTCCAGTCAACTTTGATTCCTCCTCCGCTCTCTGCTCGATCACCGATTTCGCAAACTCTGGATTCCACGAAACCAATTCCAAGAACGACTTCCCTTCATTAGGGCGCCCAATCAACCTAAAATACTCCGAATATTTCGGCACCAAATTGACCAAAAAATCATTTGGGAAACCAAATTCCCTCTTCACATGAACCAATTTCTCAGCGCTAAGAACCTTATCTTTAGACATCATCAACAATTTACACAATTTCGACACAAGCAAAGGCTCATTTTCCCTAACTATCCTCTTCTCTTCTTCCAAAAACCGTTTAAGCCCGTCGCTGGCGCGAAGAAACCGAACAGGTTCGGACTTAGGTTTGATCCTATCATAGTAAACATCGAACAGGCTAGGGTTTTGGTTAAGGAAGGTTCTGACCCTGATGTTGAGGCGCAATCTCTCGCGCCGTTTTTCCAGGTACCGAACTGGGATAACTTGACCCGGTTCGTTGAGGACTTCCTTAACGACACGGGCACAGAGTTTGTAACGCCTGTCGTTTTCAATGGCATTGTCTAGACTCCTGTCCTTTCGCCATGCCACTTTCAGGCTCGAAATGGGTTTGGCGTGAAGGTTGAGTTTGGGATTGGAGTGTGGAGAAGTGAAAATGGGTGTGAGATCGTGCAAATAGGAAGAAATAGTTCGGGTTTTGAGAAGCATACCTGGAAAACGAGCTATGGAGTTCTGTTTGTTCCACGGACTCTCTTGAGTTTCGGAGCATGGAGGAGGAACCAAAAAAAGATGTTTTCGAGCGTTCGGGGTTTTGGCGGCGGCAAAGTTTAAGGGCTGTTTTTTTGTGAAGGGCCGTAGATTTGAAACAGGGTTAACGGGACAATTTGTCAAATTATATGTATTGAATTAAAATATGATTCTAATTTATAAAAATTTTATAAATATCTTATAATGATATCATTTATAAATGTTAAATTATTTATTGAATTAAAATATGATTTTAATTTGTAAAAATTTTATAAATGTCTCATAATGATATTATTAAAATTATTTTTATGTAATTATACAGTATAATATGTAATATCGTTGAGATAATTACTATGTCATCAAAGATATTTTTAAGATATTTTAAATATTATGTTAGATTTTAATTTCATAACAATAATTTAGACACTATTGTAATTTTTTCTTGAAAGGGCTCGGTTCTCTTTAAAGGCCAGAAAGTTCTCCCAACGAGATACTAGCGGTCTCCAACCAGTCACTACAAAGTATCATGGTAGGATACAGGCCGATTATCACTGATTGTGTAAAAAATGTATCAAGGTGGATACCTCCTGATATTGCTGTAAGAACTACATGTGTATTCGATACTTTGGGTGTTTTATGTCTGTAGAATCTAATACACACTGTTTTTCTTTCATCGTGACTTTGAGTTTACTCATGGAACCGATTTTTTGTTGGTGTCGTGTTTTCTATACTAAGAGGTTATGTGTTTATGTGTGTGGATTAACGGTTGTATTGCCTTTTATGCCCGGGGATATATTTTCCTTTTTAAAAAATAATCCCTAAGTTTCAACTTTTGAGCATTAGTAAAATGAATAAAAATCAACATTTTACATATAACCTTGATTTTAAAGTTATTCAAATGTCTTTGGAAAAAATATGAAAAATATTAATATTGGTGAAAATATGATACTTTAAAATTAAAGAAATTTCATAGAAAATATCAACATGATACTCTAAAATTAAAGAAATTTCATAGAAAATATTATTATTGGTGGAAATATTAAAAAAAAAATTATGGAAGCTGTGTATATATTTTGAGGATCAAATTATTGTTATGTTTGTATGTACTGTATATGCCAAAATTGTTTGTTTTACCAAGAGCAATTAGGTTTTGGCAGTGAATTAAATCAAAATTTTTGCTTTGATTTTTTGGTAGTGGGTTGAATTTGCTTTGATTTTTTAGTATAGGGGAATCAAACGCGCTTAAAGGAAGAAGAATATCAATTTATTTTCCTCTTTTGTTAGTTTTTTTTAATTTTTAAATAATTGTATTAGATCTTTTAGGGTTATTTTGGTATTTTAGCAGTAAATTAAGGTCAATGCTTTACACATGACACAAATCCGTGAAAAATTTAACGTTTGACTATTAAATTAGCCCTTTTATCTTCTTTTTTTTTAGTTTAGAGTCAGTTGAACTAAAAAAAAGACCAACGAATTACTTTTTAAATAGTTTAGGAACTTGTCGAGCAATTTAATATTGTTTGACTAACTAAATTAAAAATATATATAAATTTCTTAGAACAAAACATACTAAAAATAGTATGCTAAGGTGCATTTGGTAACCCTATTCCAACTACATAATTAAAACTGTTATAGTTTAAAACTTTCACATAAGGCAAAAGTAGGTCATAATGTAAAGTTTTTATATGCTATAGTAAAATCGTTCAAACTTTTAAATCTAATTATGTTGTCAAACAATGACAGATTCAAGATTTGAACTTAATGGGAGCAAAAAAAGAACACAATTTATGAACTTAAATAAGGAAAAATTTATTACATGAGCAACACTAAGAATGTATGAAATCTTTGTTATCAATAACACTATAAAAAATGTACATGTGTTAGCAAATTATTAATTATCTATTGATTTTTTTAATATATATTTTTCGTAACATTCAAGGGAAAAAAGTATCCCCACTATCAATTGATTTAAGAAAAAAAAAACAGAAAAATTGAGATCAAAATCAAATGAATTGTATAATGTAGCAATAGTCTAAAGAAGAAACCCACTACCTAAGATAGTTTTCAGACCAATAAAGCCCAAAAAGAAGCTCAAGACAAATGCAGTGGGGCACTAAAAGGATGTTTGGAAGGGTTATGGAATCGTTCGTTAGAATTACTTTTATTATAGCATGTAAGAACTTTACACTGTAGTAATTTTTGTATTGTTACTGTAGCATGTGAGAGCTTTACACTGTTAATAACTGAGTTTTTACCACTCAGCTAAACAACCGATAAAATGTAACCTATCAACAAAACAAATGCACATAACTACACCTAATTTAGTTTTCTCATTTACTCAACGAGGCCACGTACCCCCACTAGTCCTAATATAAATTCGTCTTTTCCGTCAAGCACACCCTTAATTTAAAAGAACTTAATACATATCTAACTATTCTATCGATTAGAAATTTTTTAAAACAAAAAATATTATAATATTAAAAATACATACAAAAATATTATATAATATAAAAATATTAAAAAAATGATGGTACATATAACAAGTCATATTTGAGTGCATTAAAACATGAAGAATGCTAGACAAAGTAGGAAAGCGTGGGGAAAGCTCCGCATGCATTTCTTGGGTGAATGGAAGGCTTCAATTTCTGCCGCTAATCGAAGGACAATGACTGATTTGGCAAAATAACTGTCCATGAGCTATCACAAAGCCATGTCGATCAACATTGATAGCGACTTGACTAAAATACCCTCGCGTAACGTCCGAATTGTCGCTTATACCATGATCTTTCTCAGCTGCCTAGGTTTGCTCGCCCCAGCCGACTTTTTTTTCCCCCTATTCTCTTCCCGTTTTCCCGGGAATCGAACACTGCAAGTATCGTACACAATCCCTTCATCTTCCTCGTTTGCGCTCTCTCTCCTCCGCTGAAACAAAAGGTCAGTGCTTCCTTCTCTCACTAACCTTCTGTTTCAGTGTCGCGAAACAAAGCGATACATTTGGAAAATTTCGCTCGCCAATTCTCGCGAAGGGCCATTATTCACGTTCCGAGAATTGATTTTCAAATTTTACTTCTTTTCTCTCTTTCTTTCTTTTTTTCTTTTCTCGGTTTTAAGTTTGATTCGCGGCTAGATTGGAAAAAAATTCTGTATTTTGTTGTGTTAATTGGTGTTGCCGTGTTCTCCTCACTGATGGTGAATTATTTGGCGTTTTCATAACCAGAATTAGTGCAAAAAAAAATCCGTTCTTTATTTTATTTGAAATATTTTGCTCATTAGAGTTTGGAGTTTTATGATAGATTAAATAATTGTTTTCTTTTTCTTCTTATACAGATTGAAAGCTCTGATCATGGGTTTCAAGTCGGTTTATCGCTGTTTGCAGGAGGTTTTTCCTCAGGTATATGGGTATTGAAGAGAAGCAACAATGGAAATTGTTCATATATCATGCCTTTGTATTTGCCTTTTGTTTATGTAATATAATTTTGTGCCTTTTTGTTTATATGTATTTTGCTTGGTGCATAATTGTTGGATGCCGAGGTTAATAACCGAGTACGATTAGAATTCTGGTATAATATGACGTCAAATGTCATATCGTGATCTCATAAGCTACTGCTCACGAGAATTCTTGTTAAATTTTTCGTTGAACTGTGGCTACCAGAACTTTTTACGTCATGTATTTGTTTTCTCTCATTTGTCTCAGAATCTTTAAGTTGCACAAATCTACGGGATTTTTTAGGGGAAAGAATTTGGGCTAGAAAAGAAGATTGATAGGTTCGTTTTTCAATATATTTTTTGGGTCGCAATTGTTGTTGATAACATGATATTATTATTAGAGAGAGAGAGAGAGTTGTTTCAGAAGGGAAAGTTACCAACTGTGATGATAACGAATTTTCAATGCCATCAGCATAATTCCACTCTTTTTAAGATTTACTGAATTCAATTTACCTAATTTGATTATGAATTGTGAGTTTATTTTTTGTAGATTGATGCTCGCATTTTGAGGGCTGTAGCCATCGAGCATTCAAAAGATGCGGATACTGCTGTTAATGACATTTTGAATGAAGTTCTTCCCTACATGGCCATCCAGTCAACAGCCCGTACCAATTCTCCAAGAGGTACGTCATATATATATGTATATTTTGTTGAAATAGCCTTCCCTCTTCATTCTAGATTATTCATTTGATAGACCTCATCTATTTTTGGTTTTCTTTTTCGTTATATTGTCTTCCGACTGAAAGTTTTCTTTGCCTTAAAAACTGATAAACTCGTTTCTGTGCATTTACTTGAGTAGTCTAATTGTGGTTGTATTCCCTTCTCTGATTGGCATGTAATATGTGATAATATAAATATGTTTTGCCTATCTTTTAGTTAAATTTGAGGAGAATTGTTCTGTGTTGCGGCCCCATCCTGCAGCTGTGATATCAGAAGCTGGATCTTCAGAACCTAGATGCACTGTTCGTGAAATTGCAGAAGACGGTGCTCAGACAAATGGTGCCTTAAATGCTGATATCACTCACGTGAAAGAGGTAGATGAAGCGGGGCCTTCTTCAGAACGAAAATGCACCACTGTTGAAAATGCTGAGAATAGTGGTCGCACAAATGGTACCACACATGCTGACTTCACACATCTGGATGAGGTGGCAGATGCAGAGTTTGCCTCAGAACCAAGATTTACTGTTGTTGAAAATGTGGAAGACAGTGTTTGTATAGGGCCTTCTTCAGGACGAAAATGCACCTCTGTTGAAAATGCTGAGAATAGTGGACGCATAAATGGTGCCACACATGCTGACCTCACACATCTGGATGAGGTGGTAGATGCAGAGTCTGCCTCAGAACCAGGATGCATTGTTCGTGAAGGTGGGGAAGATAGTGCTCGTGGAAATGGTGTCTTTCATACTGACACCATGCCGAGAAGAGCTGGTCAACAAATGAGGATGGGGTTTTTCAGGGCTTCTTCAGAATCAAAATGCACTACTGTTGAAAATGCTGAATATAGTGGTTTGACAAATGGCGGGCCACATTCTGAGTTAACACATCTTGATGAGGTGGCAGAGGCATCGCATACTTCAGAACTGAGTTCCCCTAGTGGTGAAAATACCAGAAACAGTGATCGTTCATATACTGCTCTTCATGTTGATCTCACACGTCTAGATGAGGTGGTGAATGAATCTAAGGTTTCAGGTTCCCATGTTTCAAACGACATTGACGATCAGTTATGTAGAACCACCATGAATGAGGAACTGATTTTACTAGGGAAGACGTGTGAAATGAAAAACGTGCTGGAGCTTTGTCAGAATTCAACCACTTCACAACATGAGAAGGATGGCAGGTTGAATGGCCCGGATCATGAAGGCACCGATTTTAACCATTCCATGGCTAATGACGATGATCTGGTTAGCCATGAAAGAAGCTGCAAGTTAGATTCATGTGTAGATGGCTCTACAGAATGCAATCTTCCGTCTGAATTTCATTTGGATCGTGCTGTCAATGATAATCAAGAATTACAAGCAAGTCGTTCTTCGAATCTTACTTCCAGGACAGACTGTTCTGTGAGTGAAACGGGCACCATCGAGGATGATTTTACCAGTAACAGCATAGTTACACAATCTGGTCAAATATGCAGAATTGATATTCTTGATGAAATTATTGAAGATGCCAAGAGCAATAAGGTATTCATGGCGTATAACATAGCTTGAGAACTGCAATAGTACACTACCTTGTTGAAAGCAAAAAGGAAAATTCTTTGACTGCATGATAACTCCATCTTCTTGCTTGTTTTAATGCTCTTAAAATTGATATAGAAAATCAAATCAGATTTAGCCTTTAAATGATACAAATTAGACTTCTTTTACCCTTTTATTACTCCTCTGGTCGATATCGAAGTTCTTAATCACTTTACAATGGTGCAGGAAATGCTATTTTCTGCTATGGAGTCTGTTATAAACATGATGAAGGAAGTGGAACTCCAGGAAAGAGCTGCAGAGCAGGCAAAAGAGGAAGTTGCTAAGGGAGGGCTGGACATTCTAACCAGGGTGGAGGAACTGAAGCAAATGCTGGGGCACGCAAAAGAAACAAACGATATGGTTAGATGATGTTCAATGAGCATGTTGTTAAGAATTTACTGATCTTACGTTGAGCTTTCTTTTTCTTCTTCTTCTTTTTTTGGGAAATGTGCTTGAAGCTAAGTATACATCTGCTTTTTCAGCATGCGGGAGAAGTATATGGAGAGAAGGCCATTTTAGCAACGGAAATGAAAGAGCTTCAATCCCGACTTCTCTGCTTGTCAGATGAAAGGGATAAATCACTTGCCATTCTTGATGAGGTCCCTATTTATTAGCTTTGTGTATATGTATTTAAAATAGACACAGAATTCAATATATTCATTATCTATTCATATATGCAGATGCGCCAAACTCTTGAAGAAAGGCTAGCTGCAGCAGAAGAATTGAAGAAAGCAGCTGAGCAAGAGAAGCTAGAAAAGGAAGAATCAGCACGTAGTGCTCTTGCTGAGCAAGAAGCCATCATGGAGAAAGTTGTTCAGGAGTCGAAGTTGTTAGAAAAGGAAGCAGAGGAGAATTCCAAGGTAGCAACTCTTCATCATCATCATCATTATTATTACTATTTTTGTAAGAAAAGTAATGAAATCAATGACAGAGGAAAGACCTTATGTAGCAGCTCTCTTTTATTAATTGCCAAGTTGTTAAATTAAAGATATAACTAACAGTTTAGTTACTCATTCTTCCATTTTGCTTTTGCAGTTGCGAGAGTTTTTGGTGGACCGTGGTCGTATGGTGGACATGTTGCAGTAAGTTTTCATCTTTGCATGAGAAAATCAGGATATCACGGATTCTGTCGCTTTGCATTTATTGGTTTCAATTTTTCATGACTTGATTGCTTAATTATTTTCGTTCTTTCCAATATGATGGTTTGAACTTCATCTCAACTGCTTCAACATTTCACCTTAATAACGAGATAGATTGTGTGTTCTGCAGAGGAGAAATCTCTGTAATATGTCAGGACGTTAATTTGCTGAAAGAAAAGTTTGACAAGCATCTTCCTTTAAGCATGTCTGTTTCCTCTAGCCAGACCAGTTGCAAATTAGCTTCATCGAGCTCATCCGTGAAAAGCATGGCATCTGTCTCAGTTCCCGAGGAAAGAGAGTCACCTAAGAGCCCAGAAAAGGGTAGTCCGGTTTTGCTGACCAGTGACCAAAGCAAATTCGAAGAGGAGGACAAAAAGCTTCTAGAAGACGGGTGGAATATCTTCAACAAAGATGATGAACTGGCCATTGAGGCACACACATTTCGACATTAAATGGCAAATCATGAAGACTTGGCTTTTTGTTTCACTTAATAGGATATTAAACCTTACGGAAGAATAAGACGAGACCATACTTCGTACTCTATAAGTGTCGTTGAGAGGTGATACTATTTCTAGATTTACTTTTGTACAGTACGTATTTTGAGACAATAAATATAAAAGATGAGTACCTAAAAAATCAAAGCATATCATGGAAATTCCTGTTCATTTGGTCCTCATTTTCATGGCAATTCTTGTTCGATGTGGTCCACATTTTCATTCTAGCATATGTAGGAAGCTCCTTTGGCAAACAAGTGGACAATTTGAGCAACACATGATGTTCAGGAAAACCAAAACAAAATGCTTTCAAAGTATATTAGGGATGCATAAAGGAAGTTTTGCTACTTGACGTGCGAACACTTTGTAGGTGATTCTAATGATATTTTATTTCAAAGGCCATGGAATAGGCATATTCAGGGGTGGAGCCACACATAGCTGAGCATCGCCTCCTTATTATTATTATTATTATTATTTTAATTTTGTGTGTTTATTTTATTGAAAGTCGTAGTTCATCCCTTCTTAAAATATGAACTTATATGTCTGCTTCCCTAATTTGTGTTTTTGGTTCTGCGTCTATAATTTCATTCCCTTCGAACGAAAAAGAGGGAGAGAGAGAGAGGCAAAAAAAAAAAAAAAAAGCTGTTTATTCAAACTCTTTTTTATCTGAGAAACAAAATCATCAAAGCAACTAAAAGTTCAAAAAAAAAAATCCAATTTTACGTCAATTAGTCAATTACACTAAATCAAAAACTTGAAGCGGGAATGACATTACTTTACACGTGATAAATGGGGAACTTTCAGCCACGTCCCGGTTGACGATGCTATTATATTTGTACGTGGCTCTTTTGGTCCCATAGTCTCGTTTGTTTGCGCACCTGATTCAACTTTGTGCTTTTTTCTTTTTTTTTTTCTTTTTTTTTTTGCGTGCTTCAAGTACCCGATTCAGTCGATTAAATTGATAAGATGCTTTACAAAAATGCCACAGCACATTTGGATATATTGAATGCTCTCAACCTACCAATTGATTCGCTAAATCCACTTGGATGAATCCCCCAAAAGGAAGGGTAAAGTGAGAGTTAAAAAAAAAAAAAAAAAGACAAATGAAGTGAAAACTATCAAAACTCGATTTTGTTCTTGATCAAAGGCAACGACCAATAGTACTATTACGGTTTTTTTTTTTTTCCTTGTAATACAAGCAAAGAAAACATAGTCCCTTGTTTTACATACCCTTTAAGGAAAAATGCTCAATTTAGAGAGAGAGGGGTTTCTATAGGAGTGTGAATAGTTGCTGATGGAAATATATGAATATATATATATATATATATATATATATGAGCGTGTAAAATGCACCAAAGTTCTAAAAATGGAAATTATAACAAATACTTTTGGAGAAAAAAAAGGTGATATTATCAATATCAGATTTGTTTATATGGTAAATGTACATCTGCTTCATTGCTTCTTTTTTTTCTCTCTCTCTATCTCCTAATCACAAACAAAACTACCAGTCACTGGAGCTTTTCTTAGCTCTCTACTCTTAACCACAACTCCCACAGGGAAACCCATTAATGCCAATATGATCATGATCATCATCAGCAAAAATTTTGGACCCCACAAACAAAAACCCTTCATCCCAAAAGCTTGATCTGAGAAACCAAAAAAAAAAAAAAATTTCACACATCCTGATCATCAGTCATGCCAACAAAGGAGAAGCACAGTGCATCTCCATATGATATAAAGCCTTGCCCTCTGCTCTCTTATCTGCTTTGAACATCTTGGCCAAGCCCTGGCCTGCTTTGAACTACTACTCCTTGTTGAGAAAACATTTGCAGCTGCCATTTTGATCTATCTATATGCAGAAGAAGAAACTAATAAAGAAGAAAAACAACTAATTAATTTCTAGCTAGAAAGACTTTTTTTTTTTTTTGCTTTTGGATTGATCAGTTCTGATATAACTTTGGTGTGTGTTGTGGGTTTGAAAAATGGTATCCAAATGGGATCTTAAATAGAGGAGTGTAGAGATTGATAGATGATGAGGCAGATTTGTGACGAGAAATTTTGTGGTGGTTGACAAAGTTTGGGCCATTTTGGAGAAGACCCCACTGTTTTAGTTACATGACAAAGCAGACCTATTGGGTTGTCCCCTTTGCCACACCCCCTTTGATTAGGACCTCTCAGCAACTCTACCCTCTTGAGGGTCACCTTGTCTTCTATATACAGATGCATGCATACATACGCATATATTTATATATGTTGTCCTTTTTATTTTACGTGGAAAATTAAAAACAATGATGGATCGCCAGACACATGAAGACGTGTATTTTGTTGATTTATGTGCATGATTACGTTCATGCATGCAGATGATGTTGGGACACATGTAACGAGTATATTAAATAAAGAGAGAAGAAGGAATATTTTTCAGTTTGTGTTGTGGGAAGGAAAAGAAGGAAAAAAAAGGAAAAATCTCTTTCCATTGCTATCTTCAACATCCATGCTTTGTAGGCACAATTTGTTAAAACTGGAATCTGGGCAGCTAAGCAATCTGAGGTTCATTTATGTAAATGATGTGATGCCTCACACAACTTCATATACCAATTGAGACATTATCCGGGAACACCTTGGAACTTGAATTTTGTGGTTTCAACTAACTATTTTATACTGTTTTTTCCCATACATGGTTCAATATATTTGGTTCTAACTTGCTGTTTTAACTACTGTTTTTAGATGTTTTGAATATAAATACAAATTTAATGATCCTCATTAGGGTATTGATCATGTACATTAATTTGATGAGCAATCGTAATATATGTTTTTTGAAAGTTGATTAGTTCCAAAACTCAAAATGAGTTGTAAAATGGAAGATAAAGAACACAAGGGCCCAGAAAGGTACAAGACACAAGTAGTTAAGTTGATTAATATAGAGAAATGCTATTCTTCTCGAAATGGGTATTAGACACTTGTTATAGCATCATGATCACGTACATTAATATAATGAGCAATCGTAATATAAGTTTTTGAAAATTGGTTAGTTACCTAAAAGTCAAAATGAGTTGTAAAATGGAAGATAAAGAACACAAGGGCCAAGAAAGGCACAAGACACAAGTAGTTGATTAATATATAGAAACGTTAGGCTTCACTAAATGGGTATTAGAAACTTGTTATAGCCACTAAGGTAATCTCTATTATTGGTTATGATGATGTCACGTTACATTTTTCTTGTATTATTTTTGTATGGATGTGTTGGTCAGAATGATTAGTAATTAGCTTAGCATTATCTATATTATTGATAAAATAAAGTTTCGTGCTTCATTCATAATATAAGCTATAAAAACAATGTCACACCAGGTGTTGCATATCATTTAGAAATTCAGCAACTTCAGCCGACTGATAATAAAATAGAGATAACGAAGAAAAATGCATTCCAAATTCTAAGCAAATAGAAACATAGGGATAAACACAATTGCAAAAACCAGAGACAAAAAGGGCCAACTATTCAAGTGAATACTATATATTAATGTTATGCATGAAAAAAAAGTTTATAGTATTGATGGGTCAAATCATGGTCAACTCTAGACACAACTTATGCCACTAATAAGCTGTTTTTAAGGACATGCTTTATTACCATTTATAGCAACCCTAAAAAGGTGTTCTTGCCGTTTCATTACTTTTAACCCTATAAAGGGTTTCAAGGGGACTTTCGTGCAAATGAAAGGATTGGTACTTTGCAGATTCAAATCACTTATTTAACTTTTGGCATTTCAATGGTTTCAACTAATTACGTTATGACACATTGTTTAATAAACTTAAATATTAAAATATGAAAAAGTTAGTTATAAAAATGTGTTATAATATGAGCGGATAAACGTTACTAAAAAAACCAAAATTAACTAGGTGTTGCATATCATTTAACAAATGTTTAAACGTAAAACTCTAAAACGGAAATATGTTTGTGTGAGACTTAAACAAAATCCAAATCCCAAACTTACAAATATTTCAGCAACTCCAGCTGGCTGATAATTAAAATAGAGATAATGAAGAAAATGCATTCGAAATTCCAGTCAAATAGAGACATAGGGATAACCAAGGATGCAAAAACCAGAGACAAAAAGGGCCAACTTTTGCCACTAATAAGCCTTTTAATGACATGCTTTATTACTATTATACCAACTCTATAAAGGGTTTCAAGGGGACTTGCCTATAAACAAAAGGGTTGATACTTGGCAGATTGAAATTACTATGTCTAATTTTTTTGATGTTTTTAGCTAATTGTATCATGACATGTGATTTAATAAACTTCAATATTAACATAGGGAGAAGTTAGTTATGATGCATTTTGAATTTTTTAAATGATATGTCAAAATATACTACTTAGACATCATTTTGTAGTTCTTAGCATGGTGGTTAAAACCATTGGTTAGAACTGTAGACACTATAGCATGTGAAAGCTTTATATCATAACAACTTTTTCTTTTTACTGTAGCATGTGAAAGCTTTACGCTGTTCTTAACTGAAAAGTTGGTTAGAACCAACTTTATCAAACAGACTATAAAATTGGACAAAACGTCTCAATTTGGCACTTAGCACCTACAATTCATTATGCCACCACCCTTTAAATTTGATCTTCAAAACCACCTAATCCCACCACGTTTCTTGCTAAGCAACCACATACTAGGCTATTAGCAGCATTAATTCAATTGTTTTCACGTACTAAAACTAGGTTGGTTATCGCTAAGCAACCACATATTAGGCTATCAGTAGCATTACTACAAATGTTTTCACATATCAAAACTCTGCTGCTCATTCATAGACCAAAGAAGTATTCTATATAAAATCGCCAGCATGATAAACTTTGGCATCAGTAAAGAGGGAGGCCCCACATGTATAGCAATGCAGACAAAAAAGGCCATCAAAACCATCACGTGCGCTGTGTCTGAGCTTAAGTTCAATCCAAAGCTTTGTTCCTAACTTAAACTAACTTAAAAACCAATGGACTTCAAATTATTCCGGTCATGACTAAATCGTGTTCAAAAAGTCAAATTTCTTAACAAGGCAGCAATCATCAATCCTTATCCTCCTTTTTCCTTGTGAGAGCAACTCATAAACGATGTGAGTTTCTTCTTTCCAGGCAAACGTAGGCCTTGAGACCTCGCCACCGGGCTTTAATTGTGACCCCAAGACTAGATATCCAGGGCCCATTTCGGCCCAAATGGGCCCACCATTTGAAAAACTAGTGGGTTGTATCACCACAGGTGTTGTACTAGTTCGCTATCCATGGGGCCTCTTTTAGGGTAGTAATAATAACAGCTTCTGTTTTCTTATGGGCCCGGCCCACGTGAGAAACCACGCCCAATTGTTGTAGTCAAGACCAGCAGGGAAGTAGACCCATTAAGATAATCTGATGCTGAGGAAACAAAATTCAAAGGGTGTACTGTGTCAGATAATGAGTGTCTCGTCGCAGATATGCGGAGCTAAACTTGGTTGCACTAAACAGGACTATTTACCGTCCCGCCGTACATTTCTTGATTGAGTGGCGAGGAATGTGTATCACATGCGTATAACTATATTTTTCAAAGATGAGAATGTTGGGTTTCTTAGACATTTTGATTCGGTTATAAATGAAAATCCAAGCTGTCGGGAGTACAACTTTTACGGTCAGATTTTGCCGTTAGCTGAAAGGGAAGGATAGAGTGGTCTAAAAAAACAATAGCCACAATAACTATAGATCGTTTGAGAAATGAGTTTGAAATGAGTTTGATCTGAAAACACAGTTGAAAACTTAGTTTGAACTGTGGCTCCCAGATGACCTATTAGAGTAGTACTTTTCTCATACTCGTATGATGAAGCAAACAACACTTCTTGATCACATTACATAATATACAAAATGGATAGAGAGTCTTGTTTTCACAAGTACTTCAGAGAACAGAATGGTACATCAGACTTATAAACAGAACGAATATTGGACATAGACGTGGTGAAGAATGCCAAAAAAGAAGAGCAAAGAAGACACAAGCAGGTACAGGACTCAAAAAGGAGTAAAGAGTAGAAAATCAAACAGCAGCAGCAAACAGAGGCACCGAGCACTTGAGTAAACTCTAGTTTTGGCCTTCCACTCCAGGACTAATAATATTATGGTAGAATCTGAACTGGGAGGGATAGATCTCAGTATCTCACTCTTCACCCAATGCTTTCTTAATGTCACCCTGTGTCAAAGATACCAAAAAAAGAGAACAAAATAAGGACCCTTTTAGTTTATGGGCTTGAGAAGAAATTCAAAATCAGATTGTTGTTAGAGATTACACCGTAGCAAAAAGGTTTGAAACGCAGTTCAAACTACAAAATGTAGCACAAGAATTCTGAACGAATAAGTGTGTGTGTGTGTGTGTGAGAGAGAGAGAGAGAGAGAGAGAGAGAACCTCGATGGAGAGAGGAGTGGTGCCTGTGCCATAGCGCTTGATGACTTGGCCATCCTTGTCAACCAGGAACTTGGTGAAATTCCACTTTATCCCAGATCCCAGGAATCCAGTTTTGCTCGCCTTGAGAAATCTGTATACGGGCGCCGTTTCTGACCCATTGACTTTCACCTAGAAGAAAAGGAGTGTACAGATGTTAAGCTAATAATTCAAGTTCCAGGTAAAATTTGAATTTCAATGTATCTAAAGATGGGTAAGGTATC
Source organism: Artocarpus heterophyllus (assembly GCA_025403435.1). Taxonomy (NCBI): domain Eukaryota; kingdom Viridiplantae; phylum Streptophyta; class Magnoliopsida; order Rosales; family Moraceae; genus Artocarpus; species Artocarpus heterophyllus. Next base: position 3,060,001 of record CM046335.1, read on the forward strand.
ATGCAATAAGCAAAGCTAAATAGTCGTTATGCTTGTGCGCAACTAAAATCCTTCCTTCCTCTGTGTCACATGTAAGTTAGGTGCAGAGTACTTACTTGAGAATACTGAAACTATTTTGTAGATAACAAGATCAAGACAAGACAAACGAAGTTTAATTAAAAATTAAGACAAAACTAGAATGCTTTAACATGTCGGTGACCTCTAGAGATAATATGGCCATATGATATTGCAAGACTTTAACGAAATGATTTTGAGATTTGTTGCTTCTTTCATTGTTGCAATTGAGAATACGACTCATCAGTTACTGATTTTTGCTGTTGAAGAGAAGAACTTATTTAGAAACTTAATGAAAAATGAAAAGGAAAAGAAAATATCTTCCTTTCCACCATTTTTTTTTTTTGGCTCCATTCACAAAAAAATAAGAAACTTCCAATCCAGCTCCTTCACCCTCTGGAACTAAGACAAATGTGAGCAAGAGAGAATTAATAAATTGACAGCAAAAGGAAGAAATATCTGAAACAGTTTCACAATATCCCCTTCATTTTCATGTCATTTCCGGTGTCCAAGGGAGCCCATTTGTATATACTTTATTTCTCTTGGACCCATTTGTCTGCGTTCGAGGAATATCATATCCCATACATTATCAGAGGTCCCAAAACATCTTAAACAGTTGATGAAACCTACAAATCTCTAGACGTTTGGACCATTGTGGAACACATCACAGTGACTACGCCTTGATAATTTATGAAGACAAGCAACCTGAATTTCCTTCGGATCATATCATGTTAAGATTTTAGTCTGGCTGCCGATGAATATCGATCAGTGTTCCATGTAAATAAAAGAAAGATCATGAATTTCATTTAAAAAAAAATCAGCAAAAGAAAGCTAAGAGGCTTGCAAAAAGCTTGCCAATTAATCTTTCTATACAGGAACATGAGAGCCTCCCAGTCTCATGGGAACAGGGTGAAGAACACTAAGTTGAGGAGTTTTAAACCAGGCCAAGCAGCCAGCCACAAAATTCATCTAGGTGAAACCGATATTGAGGAGTTGAACATGTGATATTTGAAATTATACGGAAGAAATTTATGAGTTGAACACGTGAGTGATAATTGCTACTCTATCTTGAAACATCTGCAACTCCATAAATTCCATCCCCAGCTTAATATAAAAAAAAAAAAAAAGTTGGTTCCCATGAGGATACTAGAAAATTAGAACGTTTTCATGCCCAAAGCTAAAGAAAAGCTCGATCTCCATGAAAGTCGTGTCACTAAACTTTTTCCTCTACAGTCGTCACCCTAAAGCTCAACATCAAGCCCTAGTATGAAAAAACATCCATAACTCTGCTAAAATCTAAACTAGTAAAGAAAACCAATGACAAAATTCTAAAATAGAGTATAAAAATAAAAAATAACAAAAAAAACCACCCTATGATCATGGAGTTTTGCATACTTTTTATTTTAATAATTTTGACCAGACCTAATTGACGGTAGCGCTATGCCTATGCAGAAAGCTCCAAGCCTTAAACACCTAAAAACAACAACAGTACATAGGAAGTTTGCATCAATTTCTTCCCGTGATCTCTAAAATACATGATACGAAACACCCTCGCTCAATGTAAAATTAGATCACAAAGTATTCAATTACCTTTTGGAAGATTGGATACTCAGCCTTGTATCTTGTACATGCGAATTTTTCCGCGTCCTCGCTCGTCCCAGGCTCCTGCTTTAAGAACTGATTGCACGGAAACGCCAATATCTCCAAACCTGTAAATCAATTAAATCTAAAGCAGTTCATAAACACCAAATTAGAATTCCAAATGCATAACTTACATTTATGAGACCTTTGATCCAAAAAGTTCTAAACATCAAAGATATTAATAATAACAATTCCAATCTCAAATTTATATTGGAAAATTCTTAACGTGTAAATGGTGTTAACCGAAAATTGATGAAATATCTGATGCAAAAAATTTAACCTCAATAATTATTGTAACAATACAAAATAAAATAAAAACAAACAGTTTTTTTTGGTAAAAATTTTTTTTATGGAAAACGAAATTGGACATATAAGAGCAAAATTCAGAAAAATTAGTTATAGTTTGATCGTATTAATATACGCACTAAACGTATCTATGTACGAATTTTTATGCTTACGTAAATTCTTAAAAAAAAAAAAAGAAAAAGAAAAAAAGACAAACCTTTGTCCTTGTATTTAGTGTAAAGCTCAGTCAATTGGGTATAATTCGAATCCGTAAAGCCACTGCGCAAACAGCAAAAGAGGAAACAAAATCACGAACCGATCAAATTCAGACTCCAGATTCCCAGAATCTATGGAAAAAAGGAAAACTAGTAGTAAAAACTAGAGTAAAAAAAGGTAAAATTAACAAACCATTTCGAAGCGACGTTGACGACGAGAAGGACCTTCCCTTTGTAGACGCTAAGGTTAACGTCCTTGCCTCTCGCGTTCTAAAATCACCACACATATTAAAAAAAAAAAAAACAACAACAACAACAACAAAAACAAAACAAAGCAAAACAAACAAACAAAAAAAAAAACAAGAAAACAAAACTAAAAAACAAAAAAGTGAAAAAGTGAAAAATTTTCCTAGATTTTTTGACAGTTTCTCAGAAAAAAAAAAAAAGCTTGATTTCCCGGGGGGAAAAAAAAAAAGAAAAAGAAGAAGCTTTGGGATTACCTTGACTGTGAATTCATGGATGGATTTTTCACGTACAGATTGAGAAGCACCCATCTCTTACACCCGAAAAGCAGAAAATAATAATGAAAAAGCAAAAAAGTAAATAAATAAATAATCGATTTGGGTTTTTTTTTTTATATGTTTTCTGTGTTGGTTCGTGAACAGGAGAGTGAGACAGCAAAAGGGGTTGGGGGCCGTTCAAGGGAGTGTCGTCATGTGTGGATCATGATGATCATATCAGAATTCAGAGCCTTAATTCGAGAGCACCACCATTTTTATGACTGTGGGTCCGCCGCAGTAGCTGTCTCTGCTCTACTTTAATGCAATTCATCTTTCGTTTTTTGTAATTTTATAGTCGACATGTTCAACGCAGTGACATCACTCTCTCTCTCTCTCTCTTCTTTTTGTTCCCTTTTGAGTGTGCAGTGACATGCATTAAGACACAAGTTTATTGCGTGGATTCACCGTTTAATTTTGATCGATAATTAGCTTTGACCGTTTCTAGATGCTTGACGAATTTATGGACTAAAAGCACGAAAAAATCAGCAGCCTCATTTGAAATGGAAGGTTTTGCTAGGAAAGTCGTCAACGTGCCATTAGACCATGGAAGTAAAAAAGAAAAAATGCCAAAGAGGTGTGAAACGGGTTTTGAACCAACCATAAAACACGTAATAGAAGCAAGGCATACATCCTCCTGGAATGTTGGGCTGGCAGACGGAGAATGATAAATATCACATGATCAGATACTCAGCCATCCCAGCTGCCAACTCTCACATTAATTAATTAATATATTAATGGTGTTGAAAGGGTCCACAAAATGACGATTGTCATACACGGCTAAAATCCCAATTTCATTCAACGTGTAAATTCGTAACACATCATTTTTCAGGGGGCTCTCAACATGATAGTTTTCCCCTCGTTGAAGTATGATTACACCTTTAACGTTCATCACCAGAATTCATTACCCAATATACAGTTCAAAGATTTTCAATTCATGAACAGATCTCAAATCAAACTCCCTATTCAACTCATTGTCAGGGGGTTGCACAATCAAAGTTTTCCCTTGGTCATCACAATTCTTGGACAAAACTCAGACCAGAATAAAACAGATGCACCAAACTCACTAATTTGCGTTTTAGAAAATGATGATAATATACCTTCTGTTTCCCCCATTTGAAAGGCCCAGAAACTCAAGCATACTCTTTAGACCCGTTTATATGTCTCAAACATTCTTGGCTTTCAATCCATTCCGAAATTAATGTAATAAAAGAAAGGGCAAATCTGTAAATTAGACGTGATCACTATTTTGGCACTTTAGTTTTTGGCCATTTTTGGAAATTCTCTACAAGTTTAACAAATTTAACCATATACATAAATGTGCCGAGGATTCCGATTACGGACTTCCGAAATAAATTATACTGAAATTTTCCAATGGAAAATTTGAAAAAAGAAAAATATACACTGCAGTCTAGAGTTAGTCAGAGCTCTCAACCATCTCTACAATAACCGGCTTCCCACTCTGCTTTTGCAGAAAACAGGACTGAAATACATATGTACAACTCCGACATGTTACGAGTTGGTCTTCTCCACTAAACCCTCGTACTCTTACCAAACATCCGTACCCCACAGCATAAAAGACAATGGCTCGGATGATAACGTTACCAACTACTCTTAACTACAGCAGAAGCCAGGTCAAAAATGGGTCCGTTAGACCGTGATACCTAAAAAATCGTCAGATAGCATTCAGTTATCGAAAGAGCTTGAATAAAAGAAACCACGAGTTCAAAAACAATATATACGATTATGCACATAACCTACCAGAAAGTGATATTAATATAATTGATCATCTTGGCCGCCAAAAGCCTGGACCTGAAATGCCAAAGATGTTCTTAAGCCCATAACCTCTTATAAGAACACAGACAGCATCAGATTCTAGGTCTAATTTGTACTAATTAACAATCAATCTACATACGCAACAAGATAACACTTGATCTGGAATAACTACTTATTCTACTCGATATATTAAGCTAATTAATCGCAGAAAACTAACATACCTCTGCTTGAGACAGGTATAGGACCTTCAAGAGGGGGTGGTCTAAAAGGCATTGAGTTCCTATGGCTCATTGAGCGTGGCGGAAATCTCCAACCTTGGTCAGGTAACACTGTTTGTTCAGACAAAGGGCCAACAAATGGAACAGGTCCATAAGATTTCCCTTTGCCAGGATACGGAGGACCTATGGCAGGAAACCAAATAATACACATCTATATGTCAACACAGATACAATGCAGTAGGAAACAAGCCAACGTCCAAAATAATGCATTTAAGAAAGCTTACCGGAAAAAGAATGAGGAAACCTCCAGCTATCGTGATGATCATGTGGAGCTTGTTTCATTCTCTCGTGATTATGGAAGTTTTCTCGGTCCCAGTTCTGCACAAAGTGATGTCTATTGGAGTAGGGAGGAGGTGGGGCGCCATCCTGCCGAGCCTTAAAGTGTTGTTCTTCTCGAACATAAGAAAACTGATTTGATGGTGGGGGCTGAGGTGGCCGCACAGGGTACCCTTTGTTATAAAAATTAGGACCAGGAAAAGACTCGGGCATCTGCTGCTGACGATCACTACATTCAGAAGGATGATAGTGGTTGATTCTTGGTGCATTTGACTGCTGCGCAACAGACTGCGCCATGGTGTCCTGCATATTCTGCAACCATAACCAAATTGCAAGAAACCCAAAAAAAAAAAATGAATCACTTCTATTTCCATCAAAACCAATCTTAAAAGAACAAAAAACAAAAACAAAAGATAAGTGTATCGACAAACATGTGCATCTGCATAAAGCTTTGAATCCACGCCGGCATAACGAGCAGACACAACACATGGAGGATGCATAGCAGGAGGGAGAGGGGGAGGGGGAGGTGGAGGAGGGGATGATGGAAGTGGAGGAGATGATGGTGGCATGTCCTGAGGAAGCGGTGGCGCAAAAGGAAGTGATATATTAGATTCAAACCGGTTTTGGGAAATCTGTCCAGCAACTGCTCCAATAGCACCAGAAGATGAAGTTAATTCTGTTTCACAAGAGGGGGCCACATCTTCCATTTCAAGCTCTCCATCAACATCTTCCAAGATATGCCTATGCTTTTCAACTACAGATGTTTGTTCTTTATCTTCATGTTTTTCAGGACTATGCTCAGGAGTGACAGCCTCAAAACTCTCCCCATCAGAATCGCTTCCTTCATCGTCATCCTTAAGCATGCTGAGCATACAAAATCCCGGAAGCTGAAAACTTGAATTGCTGTCACACATGGAAAAAGGGGAAACATTAGTAAATATGAGCTACGAGTTACAAAAAATCAGGAAATTAAGATAAACTAATTCAAACCTTCCATATTCGTCAACAAGCATACCCTCCATTTCTCTAAGGGGATCATCCAAAGACCTCTCGGTTCTCATGGATCGCCTCGAGAAGGCACCGGAAGAACCACCATAGGAATCCAGTTCTCGCATATGGCGACGAATACTGGATTCGGGTAATATCTTCCTTTCTAACCAAAGCCTCAAAACCTGTAACAAGGAGAGAAAAAAAGATTTACATCCAAGAATAACAGACAATAACTCACCCCAAACACAGCTTAAAGCTTCCGTACTATTGTACTCTCCAAGGAGCAACTTTAAATGCAAGACTACCAAAAGCTCATTAAGTAAATGAACACGTACTACTTTAAATGAGTTCAAAGAGACAAATTTCCCTCACTTGCCTTAAGACACTGTCTACGATTTTCAAGTGCAGAACTCCCAGGAGGAGCAGCAGCTGCTAACAACCGTGGCAGCATTGCTTGGATTGCAGATGTGTACCGGCCACCAACATCACCTGTTATTCAAATCGATATCAACATTTTCACATTCATACACGATTAAGATATCACTATAAATTAGATTTACGTCTTAGACAGTAACTGGTAATTTAAAATTCAGGAGAAGATATACATTACCTTTCACAATAGAATCCACGAGAAAGAACAAGTCCACCCTTCGATGTAAGCTTGACTCAGTTTCCAAACAACGTGCAAGAACATCTACAATCTAAAGAAAATAAATAAAACAATAAAAATTATGCAAGTCATTGGATAGTCATGGTAAATTTAATCTTATTTTAAATAAAAGGAAGAGGAAGAGGACAAGAATATAAAATTTACGGTTTTCAGCCCTCACTGTCCCAATGTTATTCAAGTAAAATTAAACAATAAAAAGCATGGATCAACTTTTCAGTACCTTCGAAGATACACCAAATTTTGCACAGTCAACAGCTACACGTGTTGCTCGACCAATGCTCTCCTTAGTTCTTGTCAATGTGCCAAGCATTGCCTCAAAAGATGACAGAGCAGCATTTGATTCCGCATACTTGCCCAAAGATTTTGGTCTTTGAGTCACCACTGACTCAAATTTCCCCCCTTCATCAACAACCGGAGGATGCACAGTTATCTTGTCGTGTAGATGTACATCAGGACTACAACTACCATTATTTTGAAAAAAACTACTATCGTCTGACGCAGATGCATGGCCTAATGAAGTGTTGGGTGGAGATGCGTGTGCAAGAGAATCGCCCCCATCTGTTAGAGATGGACTTGAATGGATGGCCGAGCCATCCAAGTGACCATTAGCAAAAGACAGAGAACTTGGGTCTTCCTCTCGTTGTTCGTTTATGACCTCTGTCACAACCTCAGATCTAATAAGGCAATAAACAACAGGAACACAGCTGAGATGAGAATTTATACCACAACAATGCTGGGTATAGAAAAAACGAACAATAAAAAATTCATGTGGGAACAGATAAAACAAACAAAAACAATAATACTAATAATGAAAGGGGCAAAACCAATGCAAGTATTATAGCAAGGAAAATGGAAAAGGTGAAAAAAAATGATTCCTGAACTTGAAATACATAAACATTGTGACAAAAAATGGAAATTAGGAACCCACATGGAACCAGAATTAAGGTTACATAAGCTTACATGTAATTTTCTTCTCTATTATCATCAAGTGGAGGCTCAGAAGACCTGGTATTCTCACAAACAGTGCTCTCTGTCTTCAACTGAATCACACCAGTACCACATTGAGGTGAAACTTTAACAATGTCATCATGGGTATCTGATACAGTATCCATACTCCTTGAAGTACATATGCATTCATCCGATATCTCTTCCGTCTTATCTGATGTATGATTAATTAATTCAATACTTTTAGCATTGCCCTTGTCCATTGAAAGTGACAGCTCATCTACAGAACCTTGAACAGATGTGACATCAGATTCTTTTCTATCAGGACCAGGCGATAAATGGCTAGGGCTTTGAATTGGTACTGCAGTTGAGGCAAGTTCAACATTACTGGGTCCAGCACAAGAATTTTTTTCATTACCTCGTTTTCCATCGTCCCGGAAACATTCTTCACCAGATTTATTATTTAGGGTACTAGAATTCTCAATTTTTTTATTATTAGAGCCTGTCTCCTGAGATAATTCAGTATTTTCTACAGCAATAGTATTAAAACCAGTAGCAATTTCAGACACTTCGACCCCTTGAGCAGAACTGCCAATAGCGTCCACATTCTGTGGTACCGCTTCGCATGCCCTTTTGCCTTCTATACTCGTAATCACATCAGGGGATCTCCATACAGGAGAAATAGAATATACATTAGTTAGTGTGTTCATGCCTAATGACACATCATTATTTGACTGACCTTCTTCAGCAGCATTAGCAGACATGGCTTCCAAAGCACGATGAAGGCGTTTAGATGGTGGCAAGGCAGCTTCCCCATCAACTGAGCAGACAAATGACTGGTCTTTTTTAGGTTTCCAAAGCTGAGGCTTACCTTCATGGAGCTGAGTACCCCGTGATGGAGATGCATCCATCACTGCATTTATCACAAATGAGTCCCTATCAGTAGAATCGTCACAATGCAAAGAGTTGTTAATTGCTCCTGATGTGTGTATGGTAGCTTCTTTCAGGGTATTCTCTTTTGTGTTTGAAAGGCTATTAGGCTCCTTCAACGATGATTCACCCATCCGAACCCTAGCCCGTTTTACCAATGGCAGGTGCTCATCTCCATCTTCCCTGGGACAGCCTCCATTCATCTTTCCACAAGCATTTTGAGAACCTTTACTAGTGTTTTGCACGCCAGCCTCCTTATCTGCTATAACAGTAGGTTCAACTGCATCATTATTTGGCCGCTTTCTATTTGGCTTCCTTTTCTTCTTGATAACAAGAGCCTTTATTTGGAGATCAAGCCCTTTACCCAACTCAACATCACCATCCACACATCCAACAAGAGTCTCTGAGCGTTCAATTTTACAACCAGAATCAATAGTACTACCTTCATTGAAGCTTAAAGTGTCAGACTCTATCGTTACAATTTCGGAACCATTGTCTTCAGTGCTACCACTTGAAACAAAAGCAAATAAATCAACATCACATTCAGAGGCATCCCTTGGTTTCCACTTTGGTTTATTTCTTTGTAACAATCCATCACGAGTGACAGTAGCTGCTATGTCCCCAACACTCCCACCGCTATCATTACAATGCCAAGCTGAACCTTGCAACCTATGAGATTCCAGCCTAGAAGAGGTTCTAGACCTCCTTACAGAAGCCTCTTTTCTCTGTGAAACGCCATTTTGCAAAGGCAAATCTTTAGATCTTTTCCTTGACATGGTACATAAAGGTTTTTCTGTAACTGCTGCCAAATCAATAGGTTCCTCTTTACCATCCACAGCATCTTTATGTACAGTTGGTAAAGCATTCTCAGCATGATGACATGGCTCATTTCCATCAGCAGTAGAATATGAAGACTTACATTGAGAATCAAAAGTAGCTTCAGGAGCTTCGAGCTGATCTTTTGATTCAACGTTTGACGATGAGTCAGCTGAGTTCCCACCATTCATATGTGCAACTTCTTCCGAAATGAAACCATCATCTTGGTCCTGATTCTTCAGCTTCTCATAACTCTCAACAATCTCCTTCACTGCACGGACAAAATCAGCACCCTTCCCATGACGTTTGATCAGAAGAGATTGTTTCTTCTCTTCAGTAAATGGCTCAACATCGGCAGGATTGCAGAAGGCTCTACATGACAAAATACTCGTCAAAGCAATGAAAACAAAGGCTAACTTGGCTCTTCAAGACTCCAAGCTGAAAGACTCAGACAATAACAAAACATAGCTCAGATGAAACAAAAACCAAGGAGACAAAATCCACAACAGAGAGATGCATGCAGCACCTATAGGAGACAAATATTGTTGTATATTGGATCTTGCACAACTTTATCCTTATAAATCTCACAAAGATCCTCAGACAGGTCGGGGAAAAAAAGAAGATAAACTAAGACTTAGAAAAGTGGCATCGCTATTGCTGAATAACATGAAGCAATAAACTAAGACTTTAAAAGTAGCATAGTTACCACTGAATAACAGAATTCTTAATTAAAATGCACCACAAAATACAATCATCATCATAATGCAGCAGAAATCATAAAATCAATTGATTTAAATAGGAATAATGCTAGGGACACCAACTCTAATCCCAACTTTTGTACCAACTCCTGAGTTGTTATTCTTTTCAAGGTAGGTGTTTAAATGATTGTCATATCAATTGATAATAAGAGGTGCATTTGCCAATGAAAAGATGAAACTCCAGAGTTGGTGCAAAAGTTGGGAGTAGAGTTGGTGTCTTGGCATTATTTCTTAAATAGTATGCCAACAACCATAATATCAATAAGTTTGGATGGCTTGTAAGTGCGCACTAATAAAGAACACGAATACATGCATACGAGCAGAAGCAGCAGCTGTAGCATGTATGTAATGTAATGACATATGCACAATGCTTTAACAAAATGCACATCAACACTATAGTCTATGCTATTTTATGCTAAACCCACGTACATAGAAGTTGCATAGATTTCATCAATCTTACATATATGCTAAACCCATTAGACCATTAAGTAGATGAAACTCAACCTGCTAAGAGCTTCGATTACATTCGATATAGAAATTATGAGGAACTAATCAAGGTCTTTTGCTGGGAGCTTCATTTTTCAAGCAACTAAGCAAATTTCCAATTCAAATGCAAAATTCTTATAATTGCTACACTTGTGATTTGGTCACAAGTGTACCACACAACGGTGAAACATTAACATGATTCCCTCATGAAAAAGAAATAATCACAAATGGTAGCGGCTACTATTTTGAAACGATTAAGACTAGGCTTATTATAATCAACACATAAACTTTCAACGTCAAACTGCCTAGAATGTAGCAATAGAATTTTTCATGGCGTAACACATCCTTGTGAGCATCATCTTCAAGCACAAAAGAAATGAAGAAAAATGGGGTCAAGGTCAAACACCATTACCACTTTAGCTCTAAATTTTAAAAAGTGCGGCATACGTACTGGTAACTAATGAAACTTGTATCAACTTTGTTTTTACCTAAATAGACAAAACACAACATGTTCTAGTATGCATATTTAAACATATGTACTTGGTCGTGGTAATCCATCCGTTCACTGTAAATTCAGGCTATCAAATAAGCTGACCCTCGTTAAAATATTCAGCTAAACTACAACTGTTGTGGCATCAAAAAATTAAGTATGTAGTAATGCAGAACATGTGTGCCAATATGTCAACTAGAAACAATATTCTAACTTTCACAAAACTAACAGAAACCTCTAAACGAAACATTTGCTCCTAGCATTGTTTTGCTCTTATAGACGGAACCTCCCCTTCCACATTCAATTAAAATAGCATAAGGTTCTTAATGAAAAAACAATACCAAAAAAAGAAAAAAGTCGAATCCAGTTGATCATAATCACAAAGTCATCCAAAATAATGTCACATCCATGCATAAAAGTAGGGATGATATTCGGGCAGAATAGAGACGGGTATGCTTCCCCCACCTGCACCCTTCCCTAAAACCCCCCATACCTTCACTTGAGGTGGGATCAAAGTCGGGGAATCCCATCAAGGAAGCTTTCCCTATACCCTAACCATTTATCCATTAAGAACTTAAAAAAGGTTCAACAATATCGACACTCAAGTAAATTCATCCAAAAAAAAAAAACAAAATTCAGTGACATAATGATTAATATGTCATGAAAACAAACCAAAGTCTCAAACGAAAATCCAAACTCTTAACAATAACTAACAAAATTTTCAAAACTATACCAAACCTGCAATACAAAACCAAATTCTAATTCTAAAAATTCAATCCAAGAACTAAATAACAAACTAAAGTATTCAACCTAAAAAAATAATCCCATGTTTTTTAATTTTTTTTTTTTTTTGGATCTCATATTTTTGAAGTATTAGCATACAAGTGTATAATATATTTTAAAAATAAAGGTATATGTATATGGGGGTTCCGCCGCCCCTAACCCACTTCCCATGCAACCCACCCCCATACCTGCCCTACTAGAGGAGGTGGGTACACGCAGTATAAATATCACCCCTACATGGAAGAGTTGCCCATTTGCCATCTCCATTACCCAAAATCTGCCCCATTAGAGGTGGATAACCACAGGTACCCATATCCACGATATAAATTTCATCCTTATATGGAAGAGTTGCCCATTTGCCATCTCTCTTCCTTCCTCCAAGAGGTATATTATGTGATTTTGTGCCACAGCTTTATCAACTTATAAATGATTCTCAAAAATACTTTCCTCCAAACTTCAAAGTTGAGTTATTATGCATAAACATTAACAGATCACAGAACAAAATGAAAGATTGCTATCAGCATTTTACAAACAATGAAAAAAGAGGTATATTTGTTTGAGGCAAGCTTCTAAAATTTTTACTCTGCAGATAGTTTCATTTTTCAAGTTTAGTAAACTATGATGTCCCCCACAAAAATGTTATTTCCAAAGTAACTGTTCCTATCTCTGCATATCTGCCAACTAATCTACCTATCTAAAAAAGAACATCACTGTAGTTTCTCATGTCTATGAATCTTGCAACAGCCATTAGACCTTATAAAAAAGGCAAGCATTGAAGCTCATTTAAAGAACAAGTTCAGTTTGGTCTGTTCACCATCCTTAGTTATAATAGTAACAATAAAACTAGTATCAAGTAGCATTAATAGACACCTGGCAATCTATGAAACAAAAACTGAAGCTTAAAAAAAGAGAAACACCCAATTAGATCTAAAACACTGTGTCGTATGTGGAAGTTTGGGGGAATAAAAATCTTGATCGTAGCCCCTTTCTTTACACGTATAATTATCATTTTAGGAGAGAACCTGTGTAAAAATCTAAAATTTTCAAATTCACCTTAACTCATTTCTGCACATAGGTAGAATTCAATCATATGTCTCTCCAAATAAATTTTCTTGTTCTCACTGAGGTAATAAGTAAAAAAGCCATAAATAAAGGGACCGTTGGACTTGCATCATTTGCTTTTATTCTCGCGAATTATCATACAAGTTCTTTCAGGGAAAGCTTGCTTGCTTGCGCAAAAAAATAAAATAAAATAAAATAAAATAAAAAATCTCGCTTAAATAAAAAAAAATGGAAATATAATCTAAAGTACCATAACCAGTAACTCTACAATGAAGTTAATAAAGGAATGGTTAGTGGTAATGCAATGATACTTACATTTGTTGTGTTCCGAAGAAGTACACGAGTACTTTCTTCCAATCAGTAGCGTAGCCCCACTTCTCCGGCTCACTTACCTGCAACCAGAAGCTAAGTTAATTGGCCAAAGGACACAACTGATTTCTAGCTAATTGGCTACATAGCTACACTTAAGTCATGGATTGAAAACAAAATAAAGTCCTGAAACTGTAAGCAAAATCACATAAAGCTTCAACAACAATGTCATTCAATCTCTAAACCAACACTGGAATCACGTAGATATTCAAATGCCTGGCTATGGTAATAGAAGCCCGACATCTTTTTCAGGAAAAAAAAAAGATAAGATCTTTTAAACCAGATCTACAAAACCAACAATTGAGCGATCTCACAGAGTGCATCCAACCACCAGGCACACAGCAGAAATATGCAACCCCACCAGAAATCTAAAACCGGCATACCAAGGTTCAGAGATAATGCACGATTTGTAATTTTTCGCCCAAAAAAAAGTACCGTAGCAGGCCAAGCAGGGAAACCCTTGACTTTCGCGAGCACAAGATCGCCGACCTTCCATTGCCGGCGGGCTGCGGCGGCCGCGGCGGCTTTGCTGGCGCCTTTCCGTCTACTTGGCGCCATCGGGGGACCCGATTAAGCCAGGACAAACGCTACTCAGAATCAATTAGACGTACGAATTCCGCGATAGGCCGAAATCGCCCAAGGAATTGAACAATTTGGCACCGGGCGAGAAATCTCCGGGAGAGATTCGCAGGCATTGAAAGCACGAAGATCGAACGGAGAAAGCAAGAGAGAGAAAGGAAGAGATGAAGAGAGAGATAGGGAAGGAAGTGAGCGGAGACGCCTGTGTGTAGGAAACCCTAATTTCCAGTGCGAGGAAGAGAGAGAGACTTTTAGGAGGGGTACAATAGAGCGTTTTTAGGTGGAAGAATTGTACTCAAACAGAGATATGTGTTGGTTGGATGGGAGTGAGACTAAAGTGCGCCGTAGCGGCTTAAGTTAGTGTACTCACCTAGTGGGCAGTGTGCTAGCGTGCGCCTGTACTGTTCAAGTTGCGCCCACACCCTGAGCTAGGCCACCGTTTCCTTCTTTCTTTTGGGTTAAACTCTTAACAAACTGATGTCAAAGTTTTGAACTCGGAGCCCTTTCAAGTTCAGTTTGACTGTGACTGACAACATCTTGTGTGGGCTTTAGCCCATAATTTCCGAACCAATTTTCCTAACCCTGGCCCACCTTATAGAAATACGCATAATCGCACCCAAAATAAAAAATGTTAAAAAAGAGAATTTTTATAAACGTAATCTTTTAACGTCTATTTTTTATAAATGCAATACTACATATATTTATTCGTGACATAACTAACAAGTAATATGAATAAAAGTATGGCACAAATTTTTTAAAGTGTAACATAAATAAAGATAACTTTTAAAAGTGTGCTATTGGCTTCGATCGATTGCAAACCAATCGTGTATTTAGTTAACCTTTTTTGTCACTACAGGTTTGATCTTCCAAGTGTCAATTCAACGAGATCGATTCACACAATCTGACGATTATGAGTATATCCAGTCAAGAGCTTTAGACGTAGGGAGAGCTTGATTCTTATGGCCTATCATAGACCTGTCCCACTATCGCGGTTATTTCAAGCACTATCATCCCTACTTCGTTAGTTAGAAGTCACAACTTCTCCTCATCTTCTATAGGTATGTTGGGGTGCAATTTAGTCAGGCCCAAATTGCTAGCAAGTTTGGGCAGTCCAATGTTGAAACTAGTTGAATAGATCGAATGGAATCAACTGAAGTCCGATCGAATTAATGATTCATATTGTTCGCTTGATTCGATTATATCTCTTTGCTGGAGGCATTTCATTCTTGATTGTTTAAGATGATTTGTACACATTTTCGATGTCTTCATTCGATCGGATCAATCGGGAAGAGTAAACGGTAATTAGCACGAACTGACGGTTATAACACGTCTAGTTGTGGACCGAAATATGGGCAATGAGTGATTCTTGCAGCCCATCACCAATCGACATATGTCCTACTATTGCGGTTACTTACAGTACACTATCTCACTCTGTCAGACAGTTGAAAGCCACGATTCTTCCTCATCCTCTATATAAGAGGATGGTTGCTTCATTGTACGATACACAGATAGATACAAAAATTCTATCCATCTGCTTTCTCATCTCTTTTTGCCCTCTTGTAATCTGTACCCGAAATACTATAGTGAATTACAGTGGACGTAGCTCTTCATTAACAGATTGAACCACTATAAACCTCGCGTGTTACTCTTGTTACGGCATTATTTAATTTATCTCATTCTAATCTTGCATTTCAACTCGAGCTAACAGGTCCATTTAACAGTGATTTGGGAGCCCAAGTTCTCGAACAACCTAATCCAGAATTTTAATATTTGATTGTAGATTCCCCGTCTACAATGTATAGTATGTAATTTTCTCAAATATTAAATTTAAAATTTGAAATTATTTATTTTAAATCCACTTTTAATATTAGAATATGTAATATTTCTCAAACATCCTTCACAACAAACCCCCATAATTAGTTTCAAAGAAGCAAATCCCATTACATCAAGAAAAGAAACAAATCCCTCCTTCCATATATTATGCAATAATCTTAGCCCATATTTTAGCCCCAGTTTGGTAAAAATGATTCCAACCATTTTTTGCAACAATCTTAGCCTCCGTTTGGCAAAAATAATTCTAACTCTTTTTAATAGTTTCAACCATCTTGTTACAGTGTTTTCTCTCAACCATTAAAATGATTCTAACTCTCTCCCGAACAGACTATTACCGTTTAGATTATCTTGGTTTTCTTTTTATTTTCGCATTAGACATTCTATATGAGTTTGGAAGGATGGGAAGAAATATGCTACGGAGGATATGGTCAGTAATTGTTCCTTTTTAGATAAGTGATTATTTGTTTCCAATTGTTAGAAATTGAAGGTTTGTGGAAATTTTTGAAAGATTTGGAAGCTCCAAAAAAAATCAAGTTTTTTTTTTTTTATTCTAGTTATGGTTAATTTATAGGAATCATAATTTCTTTTTAATCTCAATAAATTTGCATCTTTTTTTTTTGTTTGCACAATATGACGGGGATTTTTTTCTTTACCTGAAGAGATTTTCTTCTTTAATATTAATTGTTAGGGTATACCGGGAGGGATATTTGAGAAATACAATAGATTCTACTAATAAAAGTTGATAATTTTAAATTTTAAACTTCATATTTGTATCTTGGGTGTTTTTAGAAATACTAATCGAAAAGGGGCGCGAAGTATGAAGCATGTTAACAAAAAAAAATAATAAAAATAAAACATTTTGGAAGGAAAAAAATTGTTTTGGGATGAGAAAAAAAAAACCTTTTTTGGCAGCTAAAAATGGGGGAAAAAAAAACCTTTTCAAAAAGCCCAAAAAACATTTCGTAAAAAAGGACAAAACATTTTAAACGCCCCGGGTACTTCATGTGAAACTTATTATTTCTTTGTAGTTGGAGAAAAAACACAATAATGCCCCCCCTAAAAGAGCACTTTTGAAGACTGTTCTCGTAAAAAGTTCTTTTCAAAACTGTCCACTTAATTAAAAAAAAAAGATAATTTATTGAAAGCCAAGTTACCATTCATTCTTTAATTAGGAAAGATAAGTTATTAAAAGTTTAAATTACCTTTTTCTCTTGCTCATTCATATAGTAGATTACTCCGGTTGCCAACACAAACCGTCAGCGTAGAACCTGCCAAGTTCTATCTTGGAACTCGCCAGATTCCGTTACGGAACTTGCAAAGTTTCGTCTCTAAAACTCGCTAGGTTCTATTGCGAAATTTATCATATTATTTATTTATTTTTTTAACAAAACAAAATTTACAATATTATGTGATTCTCGACAACAAACAAAAATCAAATCATAACCAAAATAAATCTGACAGCTAAAACGTAACAAAAGATTGATCACCATATTGCAAAAAAATATATAAATAAATAAATCCTAAGTAAGTTCTAATATTGAGGATCCACGATCTCTTATTATAGAAGCTCAGTCCCTTCACTCTATTGCTCTTCGTCTCGAGCTTCGTCAACATCTTTGCGCCCGACCCTACAACCAAATGAATCTCATCATCAACATTTCACAAATTTCATTAAAACAAACACCACATTTTAATCGAATCTAAAGCCTTAATCAAAAGCCACAAAAAATGTTCAATTTCCTTAACCTGTTTGATTGCAAAGAAAAACACAAGCATTTTCAATTCCAAACTGAAATTAAAACATAAACATTACGATTATGCTTTCCTCGATTCAAAACTTTCAAACCATTTTCTCGTAGTGCATGCACAAGCTTTTCGTTAACAAGAATAAGAAACTTACTCACCAATCAATGGCGGAATCATCAGGAGTGAGGTAAAGATCGTGTCCGTACAGTTCGTTACTATTCGGGTACTTCACAAATTGATTGGCGAAGCCATGGGAGACAATTCGCGAGACCTCGTCAGTACAGGAAGGTGAGTACTAGCCGTACCACACGTTGGCGCTGCCTCCACACTTCATCTCGACCGCTTTCGAGAAGATCTGGAAGGAATGGAGCTGAGCTTAGCCGACAATGATGGAGTGAACGAAATGGCGGCGCCATTGAACTAGGAGCGGTCGAGAAGAGAGAGTGACACAAATCTGGACTAAAAGAAGAGAGAGAACATAGATAGAGATGATGCAGAGGAGATAGAGCGAGGGAGGCAGAGAGAAAGAAATGAAAGAGGGGGTGCAAAAGAGAGAGAAGGTGGGAGGTGGGGAAAAAAACAAGGAGATGGACAGATACGAAGACAGAAGAGAGAGAATTAGAGTTTTTGATTTTTGACAGGGAACTATAACGGGCAAAATAATAAACGTGTAATTAATATTAAAAAATAAGAAAATTTATAATTTGAAAAAGACAAAAAGTAGAGAATAGTTTTAGTAAATGGTATTCTTTGTAAATTTTTTATACATTTATGATAAATTTTTCTAATATTTATGTAAAAGATTTGGAGTGCAAACACATACCCTTTTTTATTGGTTAATGAATCTAGACCCAAGAGGTCCATTCAAACCAGCAGGCTAGTTTAGGTTTGGTATTGTTTGACAGCAAAGCCTAATTCGTTTTTTTTTTTTTTCCTTGCTTAAATATTCAAAAAATGTGTCTATTAATTTCCCATAATTCAACCCCTACGATACAATAAAACCTATTGTTTTTGCCCCTACCCACCGTCACGTTTTTTCAACCTTTGTAAAAACTCAAATTTTAATATGTCACAACTTTTTTGGTCTTAAATTCAATCGAGACTATTTTTCTTTTCTATGCATTTAGAACAAGGAGAGACAAATTCTCATCAATATAATACCCTATCCAAACATATTATTGTCGTGTTGTTGTTGTTATTCAAATTTACACTTTAACCGCAAATTCAAGTGTCAATTTGGATTCCCTAATAAAAGGCATCAATTTAAATTGAAATTTAAACTACTATGTCATTTGATTCGCATGTTTAGAATGTTTTTAGTGGTTTTAAACTTATGGGTCTACAAAGATAGGCATTTAGTGAGCACAAGTTTCAAATCATTTAAAACAATAGGGATTGTTTAAAGCGGGTTAAAGTGTCGGTTTTGAGAATTGGACCCTCTTTTTGTTCTAATCATTTTTGTACCGTTCTCTATAGTATAAGCCTTTCTCCTTCTCATTTTCCTTCGTAGCTATAGTTTTTCAAACATCAACTTTCTGATATGACATTTTATTATCGTTTTAAACATTTACATTTCAAATGCCAGTTTGAAACTACCATGCTAAGCACTCCTTGAAATACTGGAATGCATTCTCCTGCTCTAGTTCCCAACATCTGTACATTCTTAAGCAATGACTCTTAAGGCTATGCATGTTTGTCTAAATGGTTAATGAATCCTTAATGAAATCATAAAAGTCATAGAAAGGACCGTACACCAAGAGGTTTTCCCTCCCCTAGGCTTATGCCCTCAAGAATCAACCAGAGTCATATTGTCTATAAGTAGGTGCCCTCATTGTATATCGTCGAAACGCGATAAAACCAATAGGGCTCTATAGTGAGAGGTGAGTAAGGGGATTGCCTTGCTTTTTGTTGTGGAGCTTGCAGCCTTCCCACCCCTGCTTAGCGTTCCACTTATGATCCTGGATGTAGTGGAGGATTTTGATAATTGCACCCGAATGTTCCCCTTCCCTTTATAAGACCCTGTACAATGCCAAATGAGGTTTCCAAGCTTCCTGTGTATTCATCCAAATCAAATCCATGAGAAAGTTATGGACACATTCACGAAACTATAAATCTTTGATCCTATGCAATCAATGCCAATGGGTGTGCTTAAGAGCTAGTGGCAACCAAATACCTTTTCACGCTTAACCTGTTAAACTACATAAGTTCAAAACTATCAAGTTCAAATCACAAAGTTTACTAGTAGAAATTGTAGATTACACGACAGTTTAAAACCGTCGTGGTATGTTTTCATGACGGTTTTTAAACTGTCGTGTAATCGTCCGTCGGAGTACCAACGAGACTTTAAAAACCGTTATGGATTCTTTATTTTGGTGGGGTTATGGGATCTTAAGATGAGGCTACTACGACGATTTTCACTAAAAACCGTCGTCAAACGCCAAGCTTACATGACGGTTTTTAGGAAAATCGTCATATAATCTATGCCTTACATAAAAACCGTCGTGTAAGGCTCTTGTTTCACGACCGTTTCACTAAAAACCGTCGTAAAAAAGTTGGTCTGAAGCTAAAAAAAATAACCAGAATTTCTAGTTTCCCACAGGATTAATGGTCTCGTGTTTTCACCATTAATACAATGACCTAATTTCATAATCACATAATTATATTGAACTATAAAATTTTTACAAAATCATATATATATTTACATTGTAAAGTCATATACTCTTTTCATGCTTGTATAGCAGTTCATAGAATTTTGGTGTCTAAGTCCATGCATGCTATCATGTGTGAGGTAAAGAAAGAAAAACAAAAATAAATATAATTAACAAAAATTATGAAAATAAAATTAATTAACTAAAACACAAACACAAATACAAATACACAGTCATAGAAGCTTTTCATCAAACATGTGGTGGGCATCACAATAATATGTAGGCATCACAAACATATAAAAAGTAACCTATTCTCACACCAAAATGCTAAATGTTGTTCAAAGTTCTTTCAAACACTAAATACAAGTAACACATACTAAATGCCAAATAACAAATTAATATAACTAATATTAAAACTAAAACTAAAGCTAAATAACCAAATAATACTAAGTTTAGAACTAACAATAACGCTAAAACTAAAAGTAATGGTTTGAAATTTACTAACGGTTTGTGGAGTCGGTGGAACAGCAAAGGACAAGTCGAATGATAGTGGAGTCGGTAGAATGTCAGGGGATGAGGATGAACGGTGGTGAATGGCATCGGATTTGTTAGGTGGGTCATGGAGAGAGTGAAAGAGGAATGTCAAAGTCGGTAGAATGCCGTGGGGGTTGGGTTCGTCGGTGGCTAGGTCATGTGGGGAGGAGTTAGAGAGAGAAAAAGGTTTGAAAGTTAGCGGGTTTGAGTTAGAGAAATTTTGAATAAATAGGGAAGGCCATGTCGTTGGCGTGGGATTGAATTTTGGCGAAATACTAAAAATTTTGAATATGCAGAATATTTCATGATGGTTTTTAATAAAAACCATCGTGGAAGGACTTTCATATAAAAACCACCGTGAAAGGTTCTCATGTTTGAAATTTTTAGTATGCCGTCAAATTTAACATTTCACAACGGTTTTTATAAAAACCGTCTGGAAAGTTTGTATGTTTGAAATTTTTAGTTTCCCGCCCAAATTTTACGTTCGTGAAAGATTAAATTTTGGCAAACTAATAAAAATTTCAAACATGCAGAACCTTTCACGATGGTTTTTGTAAAAACTGTCGTGAAAGGCTAAATTAGGCAGGATATTAAAAATTTCAAACATCCAAACATTCCACGACGGTTTTTAAAAACCGTCGTGAAATATGAAATTTTCTAAATATTTTAAAACATTCCACGACGGTTTTTATAAAAACCATCGTGAAATGTTTAATCTTACATGATGGTTTTTTAAAAAACGGTCGTGATAGCTCTCGCCAATACTACAACGTTTTCGTCTTTTATAAAAACCGTCGTGAAATGTTTAATCTTACACGATGGTTTTTTAAAAAACGGATGTGGTAGCTCCCGCCAATACCACAACGGTTTTCATCTTCGCAAGCGTAACTCGTCGCGTTTTTTTTTCCTTATTACAACGGTTTTTGAGAAACGATCGTTAAATAAAGGTTGTATAATATTAAATTTGTTGTAGTGGTTCAAAACCAAACTATTGCATTATGTGTATCAAATGAACCCTCACCTTTTTGAATTTTTTAGTTTAAACTAAAAAGATTCAAATAAGGACAATTCAAACCGTAAATCCAAAACAAACTGTAGGAATTATGTCATTTCTTAAATAGTGTAACATTATTTTTAAATATAAATAACGAGATGGGAGCATATTCCTTGATTTTCTCAATACGCACCCGACAATTGCTCTATGGTACTTTAAAGGTATTTAAAGTATAGCTTAATTAATTTTAAATAATCACAAGAAAAAAATAATATAAATAAATGTGAAAGATAAATGTAATGTATATTCAAAATATTCAAACGGTTTAATATCTGTTCTGCATATTTTTGTCAACAGTTTTTTTTTTAATGTTAACTTTAAATGAGCATAACTGTTGGGGCACAATTCAGTCATGCTTAAATTGTCTAAAGGCCCAAAACAATGGCTTAGGTTTGCGATTAGTGTGAGTCAAGCAAAACCAAATGACTCAGCTATTCGACGTGATAAGTACCCTTCATACGTATAAATTGAGTTAAGGCTTTGATGGGGTCGATCAGTTCGATCGATCATAAATTGTTATATGTTTTATTCGGATAACATTGTTACAGGTTTGTTTTCCAAGTATTCGTTCGATGGGGTCAATTTACATGAATTGACAGTTATGAATATGTCCAACCATGAACTAAGACGAGGGGAGAGCGTGATTCTTGCGGTCCATTGTAGATTAACACGTGTCCTACTATTACGGTTATCTCCATTATTATCACCTTACTCTACCAGTTGTTTGGAAGTCACGACTCTTTTCCATCCTTTATATAAGGAGACATCGTCTTCAATTATAGAGATGAAAAATACAACATACATAAACTCTGTCAAATTTTCTTCTTATCCTTACCCTTGTAATCTGTACTCTTTGAATTCAGACATAGTGAAGAACAATGGATGTAGCTCTTTTTATATAGTGAACCACTATAAATCTGCATATGGGGTATCTTTCATCTCTTCAACATTATTTTATTTCGTTTGGTTTTGATTTGTTAATTGTTTTTTGACCGATCCAAATAACGGCGATTTAAGGGCCTAAATCTATTAAAATAATGTATTAATCTGGATTAATATATTTTATATTTAATTGTAGATTCAACGTCTACAATAACTATAAAAAAAGATCACAAAACTAGATAGATTAATTGTTCTCGTTATTATCATTATTTAAAACAATACTAATTGTTTCTAGAATTTGAGTGGAATTTCTCCTTAAACTTATGCACCTTGATCCTTACTAATTAGGTTAGTACCCATTAGGCGCATACTTATTTTTTAAACGACAAGAATATAAAACATTTATTCTTGTTTTTCATGTTTTATTATGAATAAATACATTTAAAAAATCGTGTTCTTCAAATTCATTATAGATTCTTTTCAAAAAAATAATTCATTATAGATATACAATAAAATAAAAATCTCAAACAACGTATTGTTTGTTATTTTTCTGAAATAAAAAACAAAGCTCAATCCCCTAAAAAAACAAAGCTTGATGGATTATTGAATTGGATGATTCAATCCACTTTTGATTGGTTTTTTTTTTTTTTTGGAACTTTGAGGGAGTTTGTTTTGATTTTTTTGGTACGTTGCTTAAAATTTAAAATGGATTAAGCCGAAGTGTCATGGACTTCTTCCAAAAAAAAAATAAAAAAAAAGCATCAGGGACACGCGTAGGTTGTCGAAAACTTGGCCCCACACATTTGTGATTGTCCAACCGCACTAAAACGACAACGACGTTCAGATATCAAGTTAAAGGTCCCCACCCATTGGATAAAATATTAATCAACCGTACGAACGATCACTAAAGGTCGCTCACTCCCTCAACAATCGCCACGTGTCCAGACAGAAGCTGATGGAGGCCTCGGCTTTACCGCGTGTCCCACCAACATGGACGGAATCAGTCACGACACGTGTCATTCGTAGACGTCAGATGCTTTCTGGATTGTCCTACGAGCACCGTGTGCGGTACGCACTTATGTGCGTCCAAATAGCAAAAAGACACGTGGCTCCTGCCTCCATCTTTGACGCTAATATGAACAAGGTAGGTAATTTCGTATTTCCACCGCGGGAGCCAGAGATTTTTTTTTTTTCTGGCGAATTCTCTTCGTTGGATTGTCTAAAAGCTCGTTATTAACTTATATTGTGTTTGACATTGTTGATTTATACCATTTTTTTTAGTTATAAATAGTATAAAATTTTCATATGTTATAGTAACAATAAACAAATTATTATAGTATAAAACTCTCATATGTTACAGTAAAAACAATTCTAACCAACGGTTCTTACTACTATGTCAAACACTTTATAAAATTCTTACATACGGTTAGATATCACAGTCAAATAGTAGCATGCAGTTCTAGTTAAATTTTCAACAATATTTTCATTTATATTATATAATATCTTTTAATTTAAACTCTCGATATTAAATGTTTGTTTGATAAAGTTAGTTTTAATCAATTTTTCAGTGAAAAATAATATAAAGGTCTCATATATTAATGTTTTAACCATTAGGTCTAACCACTATACCAAACATCTTATAAGTTATTTGCAGAATGGTGTTGTCAAAAACAAAAAAGTAAATACAGATAAAGACTTCAAGCTCTAAATTAAACAATGATATTAGACCGTCCACTACATTATCCAACAATATACTGATAATGCAGAACAATTAATACATACACTGATAAAGATACCTTTTGTCCTAGAAAATATACCAATGAAGAGCTTATATCAAGGAAAAAAGGTGTACCATCTACTATGTGTTAATTTTAATCATGACATAATTAGATTTGTAGAATTAAACTCCTTAAGTTGACATGTTTTGAAGTAAAGTTATATGTTGAATTTAGTTTTTGCTAAAGCTCTAAATCAAATATTAATTCATTTAAAAAAATAATAGTAATCAAATATTACATGGATAATATTTTACGAATTTGATGCAAATTAAAAAGAAAAAACCTTGACGAGCAAAATTTACTTCCTTCAATTTAAACCAATAAACACTCAAGTAAGCTAATATATAATTAAGTTGTTTATATAGCGTAATGACTAAACAAATGGCATAGCATAGCAACATGAAAATGCCATGCTAATTAAATTAATCAACAAAAAGACAACATATTCCCACGTCTACTTGTTGTGGTTTGTTTTCAATTCCATTTGATCTTATAATTTTTATTCATTGAACGTACTAAATCACAAAAGATTTATGCTTGGCATGAATACACTAATAATTGCTACAGTGAAAATTATCACAACAGTCTTCATTCACCCTAACAATTGTTTGGTTCGAAAGTTTTAACATAAACTTTGAGCATAAAATCTAATTTTTACAAGAAAAATACTGTAACAAAAAGTTTATATTACGGTTTGAATCTACGAAATAAATCAATGAA
This sequence comes from Artocarpus heterophyllus, assembly GCA_025403435.1. NCBI lineage: Eukaryota > Viridiplantae > Streptophyta > Magnoliopsida > Rosales > Moraceae > Artocarpus > Artocarpus heterophyllus. Next base: position 3,085,156 of record CM046335.1, read on the forward strand.
TTATGCTTAAATAGGTCTACAAACACAATCCACGTAGTTACGACATCTACTTGTAACCAACATTCTTACCTCAACAACTCTCTCGATTCCATTTTCTTTTAACTTTGTCACATAACTTGATCTTGTAGCCTTTCTTCCAAACATGCTGAGAGTGTGATTGGCAACCGTAGATGTTAGATCCACAATTAAATGTTAACATGTTTGTAGACGTTGGATCTATAATTAAATATAAATGTGTTAGACAAATTTAATATTTACCATTTATGAGTTTGAGCACTCAAATTACTGTTGTTAGGATCTATTTAGCTTCAAAAAATAGCATTAAACTAAAAACATAAAGTAAATTAAATAAAGGCCGTGAGAAATCAAACATTATTGAAAAATAAATGATACCACAAGCAAATATTTATAATGGTTTATTCTGTAACGAGAACTATATTCATTATTTTTTACTGTAGATAAATAAATGAGTACAAGTTACAAAAAATGTTGAAAAAAATAATATATAAATGAAAGAGTATTTTTATAAAAGTTTTTGTAGAGTTCGTTGTATATTTTCAATGAAGTGCTAATAGCGTTGTATGAAACATAGCGTCAGATCGTCAATGGGGGTAGCAATACACATGAGAGTGGGATACACGAAATTACCAAGTGCTTTCTAATTCATCCGAAAAATCCTCGCTAATCCTGTTACATTCTTGAAGTAACTGCACCCCATACTTTACCCAATTCTATCTCTAGATGTCATAAATAAATGTAGCTGACTATAGCTGGAACATCGGCAGTCGGGTCTTTAATTGTCGCACAAACGAGCTCCATGATTGGCTACCAGCTCAATGTTTCGTCCTTCCAAAAGGTCGTTTACGCTTTCTTCTTTTGTTCCATGCCGCAGCCACATGAATGACCAACAATAAAATAAAATAAAATATATAAAGAACGGTTATAAAAGTCATCGGGGAAACGTGGAAGGCCCAGATCATCACACGTGTTGCAAATCACTGAAAACAAATATTAATTAATTAAAAAATAATGTTGGGAAAGAGGACGGTTCTTCTAGTGGAGTCGTTTCAACCTAACACTATAGTACGACACGTAGAAGGCTGAGATATTTCGAGCCACGAATAGAGATATTTCCCGAATCTGGGACCAAAAAGAAACACGTGGCGTGTCCACCCGATTTAATCCAAAGCTCTGATGCTATTCCTCCATTATATCCCATTCCTTTGAGCAATACAAAGTTTACACGTTTCACTTGACGACTTGGAAAACGACAAGTGTCCTGTACTGTCGCGTCTACGTCAGTTTTTCCAACGTACGCCACGTGTCGATTCTTTCCCTCATAGTCGCCGATTTTATATAATCTCCACATCGGACCAACGTTGTGTAAGATCGATCAAAGGGATGAGCGCAAACAAGAGGCCGAGACTGAACCCGGTCAGTCAAAGATCGGCCTCTGCCGAGTCGGGCATACTCAACGAGCGAATACTGGTCCTGGTCTTCGAGTCGATAAAGTGGGACATCCAGACGCTCTGTCTCGCGGCGTCGGTGAACCGGAAGCTCCGAGCGGTGGCGACGCGGCTGTTATGGCGGGAGCTGTGCTTATACCGCGCGCCGCGCATGTTAGCAGCATTAACGAACGGTGCGCGGAACAGCCGCATTGAGGGCGGGTGGCATACACTCGCCAAGCTGATGTTCTTCTGCTGCGGGTGCGTGTTGAGCACGCGGCACTTCAGGGTGAGCGTCCCTTCGCCGGGGCACTTCGTGAAGGCGTCGCGATTCTCGAAGACGTCGGGTCGGAGCTTCTTGCCTAAAGAGTGCCGGGGCGACGTGCTTTTCGTGAGCGACCCTTGCGAGCACCCGATGGGAAATGACAAAGATAAGAACAAATCGGAGGACGATTTGGGGATCTACAGAGGCGTGTTCTGCGGATTCATGCGGTCGAGGACGAGGGAGTGCTTGATCAGACGGCAGGTCGGGCTAGAGGAGAGGGTCCGGTGTCCCTACTGCGGGGCCCGCGTGTGGAGCATGACGTCTGCTCGGCTCGTTCCCAAGAGCGCGGCTCGGAGGCTCGGCTCTCGCGACGGCTGCTTGGAGTATTTCGTCTGCGTTAACGGCCACTTGCATGGGGCTTGCTGGCTCGTGCCGTTGTCCGACGACGACAACGACGAAGAAGCAGGAGACGAAGGAAGCGATGATGATTGTCAAGGTGGCGATCGAGGTGGGGTCCAGGGAGTTGGTAATTGTGATGGACATCGGACGGTGGAGAGTGGGAAAATGGTCTCCTTGACGGGAGACTGCGACGGTGATGATTGCGATGATGGGCCCGCTGAATAATGATTGCGTTGTGGGCTTGATGACATTTTGGTGGGGCCAGGGGTAATTAAGATTTCGGTTCCTCTAGTTGAATTTTTAGTTACTTTGACTGCGCGCGGCTACGGGGTTCTAATTTAACAGAGGAAGAAGATTTTTGCGTTTGACTTAGGAAGATTTTGCGTTGACGTTGGAGGAGCGGATTTTAATGTTTTGTCTCATATAGTTTGTTCGCATGAGTTGATGAGCTGGGACATAGGACAGGATTCTGTATAATTTTCCACGAGTTTTCCCCCTTCAATCTTAATGTCTCTTCAATCTCGTTGTCGTTTGTTGGTTGTATGTATTAACTCTCGTGGGTTGATTATTAATTATTTATCAGTATATGTCTTTCTTTATTGTCATTATTATTATATTATCATTAATTTTTTTATTATTTTCGTCGTTTTTTAGTATGAGGGAGGGAGATTTGGAGCGGGAGATATAGGGAAATCGTGTGGGAGGCTGTTCTTGGTCTTTACGCGTGCATGTAAATATTTTAATGAACTCATTTTCAAAACGAATTAATAGATTGCTAGCTAGTGATAACATGACCATAAAATAAACGACGTGCAATATAATTATATATGTTCAAAGTTCAAATCATATATAGCTATGTCTTGTAGTCATTTTATTTAGGAAGTTAGAGACAGAGCCTACGAGCTTGGGCCTGTAACTCTTAAGCGCAGGCGACACAGTCCCATGCGTTTTACTGGACCTTCAGAGTGTCTGAAAAACAAATTAGAACTTAAAATTTAAATTATGAGAGTTTTATATTATAGTAAATTTTTATTTTTTATAATAATATTTAAAAGTTTAATATTATAACAGCTAAAATTTTTTAGTTTTAATAGATTTCTCAAACAAAAAAATATCCAGGATTTTAAAAGAGAAGAAAATCCCAAACAAAGCAGTTGCGTTATGTTGTTTTCTCTTTTGTTTGGATCTGAATTCCTGATTCCCGTACAAAATTGTCTTTACATTTTTTTTTTGCTTTATCAATATGGTATTTTAAAGGAGAAGAAAAAAATCCGGATTTTATTTTTTAAATGGAGAAGAGTTAGCAGTTTGATGTCTCTTTTTATCGTTTAATCCAATTTCAGAATATTTTAGCTTTCTCTCATGGTTAGTATAAGTTTGTAATTTGAGCATTAATTGGCTTCTTTTATGCTCCCAGTAATTTGCCCGTGTAGAGGTTTACGTAGCTCTTAAACTTTGTTGTCGTTTTATTCCAGCTGATGTCAGTTTCCACAATGTTTACTGTCTGACTTTGTCATTTGGTTCTGACATTCTCTTTTCATTTTTTATGTCGTTTTTATTTTCCTGTAGTGCATAGCCTTATACTTAGCCTGTCGTTTATATGTTTTGTCGTTTTAGGATGCATTCATTGAAAAGGGCAATTACGGATGGCGACGGACCGGAGCGAGGCCTGGAAAGGCTTTTTCGTCCTCAACCCTACTCCCCAAAACCATCCTCATCTCTGCCCCCATCCCCGTTAAGAAAGACAGGAACGGAGTCAAGAAGTCTTTGTTGAGGAAGCCTTTTCCTACCTGGCTCAACCCTTGCATTTATGGTTTATGTTTGTTGTTGACAAAAACTTCAATAATAATAATAAACAAAAATATGTTCAAACTCATATTAAAATTCAATCTAAATTCAATATTTTAAGAAAACAAAATCAAATTTCAACAAAATATAAATGTTGCAAACAATTTATTACTAAGAATAATATAAATGTAGTTTTGGCTGATTACTTATTGGAGATACTGTATTAATCAGAGATTGGCATTTTGTGATTCAATATTTGATTTGATCATTATTTCATTATCATTATTCTACCTCCTCGATTGTAGGCTTAGAATTTGTATTGACTTTTCTTATTTTCCCTTTATATTTTTTTGACCTTTTCTAATTGTTGTACAACTGGCTATGTATAGCCGTGTAATTTTCAATATGATAACAAGAAGTTATTCTACCAAGTTTTGTCTTCTTCTTCTCTTCATTTATAATAAAACTCGTGATGGTATTAGAGCCGTTAACGTGGCCTGCACTTTTTCTCTGAACAATTTTTTTTGACACTTGTTGCCATGAGTTCACAATCAGACAAAGAAAAAGCTCAAAAGCCTCCTTCTCTTCACCCTTCAGATAACCCCAGTACTGTTCTAGTCTCTTCTCTATTAAATGGAGAAAATTATATCATGTGGAGCAAAGCTATGATAAAGGCTCTCAGTGCAAAGAATAAGGTTGGCTTTGTTAATGGATCTATTCCCAGGCCGTCAAATACAGATGCTTCCTTTGACTCTTGGAAACGTTGTGACGATACGGTGGTTCATGGATCGTGAATGCTCTCACACCAGAACTTGCAGCAGATGTTATTTATGCTGAGACGTCAAGAGAGCTTTGGGTAGATTTACAAGAGAGGTTCTCTCAAATAAATAGCCCATTGATTTTTGAGATTCAAAGAAAAATCAGTTCTATCTCACAAGGTCAGGATTCTGTCACTATTTATTTTACAAAGCTGAAAACTCTGTGGGATAAGTTACATTTTCACATCCCAATTCCTGATAGTTGTTTGGCCATTTAGAACAACCATAAATCATAGAAAACAAAAGTGTATTGGATCGAATTTATTACCTTCAACCATTGTCGTTTAATTGCTCTGTTTTCCACGCTTTGCACACTGTGATTAACGAATTTTTGGTTTTTCTGGACACTCTCAATTCTATGCTTGATGGTGTAATTTTTGCTCTGTGAATTGCGTGCTCAGGGACCCAAAATTTAAAACCGCGACCATCACACGGGTGTAACGGATGGTACCAACCGTTACACTAAGGCAGTTGAGACGTGATCCTTATCACGTGGGCCAAATCAGTTTTTAAACGGCCAAATGATTTTTTTTTTAACATTCTCCCACTTGACCCACGTATTACATCAACTGCTATAATGAGAAACAAAAACATATGAATCATGGCGACAGGTCCTCTAAATAACGAGTATTATCTTCCATGTATCACAATATATCTTGTTTCTTAGATTTTCTCTCTTATCTTAATGAATAAACCCTAGGTCCTAAACTTTAGTGATATTTCTCAGAAATAAAGTTACGCACTTAATTGAAGCTGAAAAGAGAAAATATCATAAATATAGAGTTTCACAATATAGTATGACAAAATTACATAAGGGAACCAAGTCTCATTCTATCCACATGATCCCTAAATTTTACTGGTGGCATGCCTTTAGTCAAGGGATCGACAATCATCAATTCAGTGCTTATGTGTTCAATGACCACTGCTTTATCCTTAACACGCTCTCTTATGGCTAGATACTTAATGTCGATGTGTTTGCTTCGACTACCGCTCTTGTTGTTTCTAGCCATAAAAACAGCAGCTGAATTATCACAGAATATCTTCAATGGCCTAGAGATAGAATCCACAATCCTAAGCCTAGAAATGAAACTCTTGATCCATACACCATGTGAGGTAGCCTCAAAATAGGATACGAACTCGGCCTCCATAGTGGAAGTAGCAGTCAAGGTTTGTTTGCCGCTCCTCCATGAAATAGCTCCACTAGCTAGCATGAAAATGTATCCGAAAGTTGATTTTCGTGAATCAATGCAGCCAGCAAAGTCAGAATCAGAGTAGCCAATGACTTCCAAGTTGTCAGTCCGTCTATACATAAGCATGTAGTCTTTGGTTCCTTGTAGGTACCTCATCACCTTCTTTGCAGCCTTCCAGTGGTTTAATCCTGGATCACTCTGATATCTGCCCAACATTCCGACAGCAAATGCAATGTCAGGTCTTGTGCAAACCTGAGCATACATAAGACTTCCAACAGCTGAAGCATATGAAATGTTGTGCATCTGTTCTCTTTCAAGGTCATTTTTTGGGCACTGATTCAAATTGAATCTGTCACCTTTCACAATGGGAGCTATACTCGGTGAACAATTTTTCATCTGTAATCTCTCCAAAACTTTGTTGATATAGGCCTCTTGAGATAGACCCAAAGTGCCTTTATATCTGTCTCTGTGTATCTTAATGCCTATAACGAAGGATGCATCACCCATATCCTTCATGTCAAAGTTTTTAGAGAGGAATTGTTTTACCTTATGTAGCATACCCTTGTCATTGGTTGCAAGTAAAATGTCATCCACATATAGAACCAGGAAACAAATTTTACTCCCACTGACCTTTTGGTATATACATTGATCCATGATGTTCTCTACAAATCCAAATGAAGAGATGACATCATGAAATTTCAAATACCACTGACGGGAGGCCTGTTTTAACCCATATATGGATTTCTTAAGCTTACATACCAACTGCTCATCATTACTAGAGGAGAATCCTTCTGGTTGTTTCATATAAACCTCTTCCTCTAGTTCACCATTGAGAAATGCTGTTTTCACATCCATCTGTTGCAACTCTAAGTCAAAATGAGCAACAAGTGCCAAGATAATGCGGAGAGAATCTTTATTGAATACAGGAGAAAAGGTCTCTTTGTAGTCGATTCCTTCTTTCTGAGTGAATCCTTTGGCCACGAGTCTTGCCTTATATCTTTCGATGTTGCCCAATGAGTCTTTCTTCGTTTTATAGACCCATTTACACCCTATGGCTTTTGCACCATCAGGCAACTCGATAAGATCCCAGACTCCATTGGATGCCATAGAATCCATCTCATCCTTCATTGCATCGTACCAAAGTTTCGATTCTTGGCAACTTATGGCTTGTGAAAATGTTTCGGGATCATTTTCAGCTCCAATGTTGTAGTCCGATTCTTGTAGATACACAACATAATCACTAGAAATTGCCGATTTCCTTTCTCTAGTAGATCTCCTTAATGTTGGTTCAACATTTTCCCGAGGAATCTGTTGTCCAACTTGTTGCTCAATTGTTTCCGTTGGTTCTTGAGCAACTTGACCTTCTAGATTATTATCAACAATTTGTGGAACCTCAATGATCGGTTGCACAACACTCGGTTGAACTATAGGAGTGCTATGAACTATGATCAACCTGTCACTTGATGTAGATGGTTGAGCTTCAGTATGATCTCCTTCAGAAACTATGTTCCAAAATTGATCGCTCCCACTAATCAAGTCATTCTCAATAAACTTGGCGTTCCTTGATTCCACAAATCTAGTGCTATGAGTTGGACAGTAGAATCTATATCCTTTGGACCTCTCGGCATATCCAACGATATATCCGATAATGGTCCTCGGATCTAGCTTCTTCTCTTGTGGGTTGTATACTCTTACTTCAGACGAACATCCCCAAACGCGTATATGTCACAAACTCGGTTTCCAACCTTTCCATAACTCAAATGGCATCTTTGGGACAGCCTTAGTCGGAACCCGATTTAATATATACACAGCCGTCTTAAGAGCTTCAGTCCACAAGGACTTAGGTAGGTTGGAGTTACTCTGCATACTCCTCACCATGTCCATTAATGTTCGGTTTCTTTTTTCTGCTACACCATTCTGATCCGGAGAACCAGGCATGGTGTATTGGGCAACTATCCCATGTTCTTGAAGAAACCTTGCAAATGGACCTTGAGCTTGTCCATCCTCAGTGTATCTACCATAATATTCTCCACCTCTATCTGTCCTCACGATCTTTATTTGCTTTTGACATTGTTTCTCTACTTCAGCCTTGAAAACTTTAAAGGCGTCTAATGCTTCGTCCTTTGTATGAAGCAAGTAGAGATATATGTACCGTGAGTAATCATCTATGAAAGAGATGAAGTATCTCGGACTATATGAGTCCATTACTGGACTACAAATATCTGAATGTATGATTTCTAATATTTCTGAACTCTTCATGGCACCTTTCTTAGACTTGTTGGTTAGCTTTCCCTTAATGCAACCCACACAAGTCTCGAAGTCAGTAAAATCCAAAGTACTAAGTACTCCGTCAGTCACTAACCTCTTGATTCTCTCAATGGAGATATGTCCTAATCTCCGATGCCACAACATAGAGGAATCCTCATTTATAACACAACGTTTAATGCCAGATTGAACATGCATAGCAGTATGATATGGTTCATTTTGCAAGTTAATTGAGAAAAGACCATCAGACAAAATACCATTCCCAACAAGATCAGATTTATAAAATAAACTGAAACATTTGTCTGAAAAAATAAAGGAATATCCCAAATGTACAAGTCTGGAAACAGAAATTAAGTTCCTAGAAAAGTTTGGAACATAAAATGTCTTATCTCATTCCAAAGTAAAACCACTACTTAAACTAAGGTGCATGTTCAGATGGCTTCCACATGTGAACGCATTTTATTTCCTGAAGAGATGCTAAGCTCACTTCCCAGTGGCTTCCCCTGCAAGGTATTCGAAACATGGATTGTAGATCCAGAATCAATCCACCATGTGTTATAAACAACATCAATCATATTAGATTCATAACAAACCAATGAGATTGAATTACCTTTCTTCTCAAGCCAACTCTGAAATTTTGTGCAATCCTTCTTCATGTGTCCTTTCTTTTTACAGAAGAAACACTTGGATTCCTTCTTAATGACAGCTTTGGGAGGTATTTTACTCTTCCCTTTGTCCTTGGCCTGATATTGGTATTGATTCTGACCCTTTCCTCTCGTGGTTGTTAGTGCAGTTTCACCCATTTCCATTACAAGCCGCCCCTCTTCCTAAGTACACATGGTTAGAAGTTCATTTATTGACCATTTGTCCTTATGTGTATTGTAGGAAATCTTAAAGGGCCCATATTGTTTTGGAAGGGTGTTCACAATGTAGTGCACCAAGAAAGATTCAGACATATCCACCTCAAGGTTCTTTAATGGAGCCGCTATGTCCCTCATCTCCATGATGTGCTCACACATACCTCTCACACTGGTGAGCCTTAAGGATGAGAACCTCATGATTAGGGTGCTGACAAGTGCCTTATCTGAAGTTTCAAATTGCTCATCAATGGCCTTTAGTAATGCCCGGACCTTGTCATACTGTTCGACGGAACCACGTATACCAGCAGAGATTTTAGTCTTTATGAACATGACGCTAAGGCGATTAGATCGCTCCCAACGTTCATAAAGAGCAATCTCATCCTGAGTGCTGGTGTCAGTAATTACAGGCTCGTCTTTCCTTATAGCATAATCAATGTCCATCCACCCCAAGTGAAGGAGTATTCTCTCCTTCCAGACCTTGTAGTTATCCCCTTTTAGCTCAGGGATATCACATCGTACATCAGAGAAATTCACAGGTTGTATGGCTGCATAATTAAAATAAACATGCTTATGATCCAAAATATTGAGGCTAATAAACATAAATCATGCTTTACCAATGTAAATCATGCATAATATCATGAATCTATGACATAAAACTTGCCTGTGGGCTAAAGTTCTAATTCAATTAGATTCATTTAATTGTATGATAAAACTATCAAATTATGTTCCCTTTTCTAATTCCTGTGGGTAAATCAGAAAATATAATTTGATATTTTATCCCAATTAGTCATACCAATATAATAAAAATTCCTGTGGGATAAAATTTATTATATTAAGTACAACTAATTACAATAAATATCCTTTAACCAAATGTGATCCTAAACCAATTAATATATAATTTTATATAATTAGAGTTGCTGTGGCTAAGCTCCAATTATTTAAAAATTATATGGATCACTTAGACATTTAATTTTGTTCACAATTATTCATGAAAATTGCATGTTCTATAAGCTATATAATAATTATGAACAAAATCTTAATTTGTGCTACATGGGTTAATTAACTTGATAACATGCATAATAAAACTCAAAACAATGCATATTACAAATACTTGGCACATATGCTTAAATTGAATTTCCCATGAAATTATTGCAAGAATTATGTGCATATCCAAAAACCAAAAATTAAATTTTTTTTTTTGGCCAAAACGGCGTCGTTTAACTTAAGAGTGAGGGGGGGGGCAAAACGGCGTCGTTCAGCTTTGGGAGATTCTCGCGCTCGCTAAAAACGACGGGTCGTTTTGCTGCCCGAATGCAAAACGACCTGTCGTATGGATCGTCTTCAACCTCCAGCCGGGTCGTTCTGACCCGGTTGCGACCCGCGCGACCCGACGGAAAACCCGACGGTTTCTCTTCCCTCTGACGTCCATTTCAGGCGTTCCAAATCCCAAAATGCTCAGAAATCAATAATGTGATGATTTATGAATTCAAAATACATAATTAACCAAGAATTCATATTAATCAAGATTTGTTTTTCTCGGCCACAATGCCGGCATGCACAAACCGAAGAAATTTGTCGAATTTCTCGGTTTTTCATCATAAAACATTAAGAAAACATTAACTTAATGGTTTTATAACAGTAACAATGAAAAAATGCCAAAGAAAAACAAATCCCAAATCACGGTTCTAATGTAACGAAAAACAGAATTTTTCCGTTCAAAATTTGAACATCAAGGCAGAGGTATAAGGCTCGGATACCAAATGATAGTTGTTTGGGCATTTATAACAATCATAAATCATAGAAAATGGAAGCGTATTGGATCGAATTTATTACCTCCAGCCATTGTCGTTTAATTGCTCTGTTTTCCGTGCTTTGCACACTGTGATTAACGAATTTTTGGTTTTTCTGGGCACTCTCAATTCTATGCTTGATGGTGTAATTTTTGCTCTGTGAATTGCATGCTCAGGAACCCAAAATTTAAAACCGCGACCATCACACGGGTGTACCGGGTACCAACCGTTACACTAAGGCAGTTGAGACGTGATCCTTATCACGTGGGCCAAATCAGTTTTTAAACGGCCAAATGATTTTTTTTTAACAATTCCTTCTTGTTCTTGTGGATCTACGAAAATTTTAGAGGCACATAGAGATGGAGATAGAACCATGCAATTTTTAATGGGTTTGAACGAGACCTATTCTGGTGTGCGTGGCCAAATTCTTCTCAGGGATCCTATTCTTGTTGCAAAGAAAGCTTTTTCTCTGGTTTTTCAAGAAGAAAGACAACGTGGGATTGTGAGCCCATGACCTTTACATGATTCTGCTGCACTATCTGGTAAAGGGAATAACAATACAGGTAAATTCCCAAAACAGACTTTTGGAAATATTCCCAAACCTATCTATGAATTTTGTGGAAAAACAGGGCATATTAAAGAAAAATGCTACAAATGTACAAGGAAAGACCAACTCAAGCGATTGCAAGTTAAGTCTCCACTGCCAATTTAGTCTGTGCAGCTCTTCCAACAAATAACTCACAGAGCTTTCCTTTCACACTAGAACAGTGCCAACAGCTTTTAGCACTAATCAATTCTCAACCAAAATCCCTCCTCGTAGGTAACCAATCATCACAAAATAATCTGACAGGTATTGCCCTCACTGCAACTGGTTTTTCTCAATCAACTTCTTGTATTATTGACTCGGCAGCCACTGATCATATGGTCAGCTCCCCTTCGTTTCTTTCCCGCATCACATATTCTTGTTCCAACACTGTAAAACTACCGAATGGAATAAATGCCCCTGTTTCACATATAGGCGAGGTTTAATTGACTTATGCTATTGTTGAGGACTGGCCTCAGCCTTCCGGGGTGGTCGGACCATGCCCCGGGGCTCCCGAGCTGGACGGATCCGAGCTGGGGCACATTTCACGTATTGTGAGTTTGTCCCCCTTAGTTTTCATCCAAGGGAGCGCGTCCCCCAGGGGTTGAACCTGTGACATCCTGTATAAGAAGGTCTTAAGGTACCCCCAGTTACCCATCCGGCTGATCAGCGGGATGGGTACCCCAGCGGGATGGGTACCTGGGGGTACCTTAAGACCTTCTTATACAGGAGGTCACAGGTTCAACTCCTGGGGGACGCGCTCCCTTGGATTAAACTAGGGGGGACAAACTCACAATACGTGAAATGTGCCCCAGCTCGGATCCGTCCAGCTCGGGAGCCCCGGGGCATGGTCCGACCACCCCGGAAGGCTGAGGCCAAGCCTCAACAGCTATTATTTTGCGTAATGTGCTTTGTGTGCCCAGTTTGCATTTTAATTTGATCTATGTTGGTAAACTCATCCATGATGCTAATTGCCTAATTACCTTTTCCTCTGATTCTTGTACTATACAGGACCAATCCTCGAAGAAGATGATTGGAGCAGGTAGATTACATGAAGGCCTTTATCCTTTCAAATCTCCAACCATTACACCAAAAACAATTCCAGTTGTGGCTTCTTCCATTTATAGTTTATGGCACTGACATTTGGGACATCCTAGCCATAGTCGTCTTCTATTACTTTCTAATTTCATTCCTACTTTTAATTCTAATGCTCAACATGAATTACGTGAGACTTGTCCGCTTGCAAAGCAAACTCGTTTACCATTTCCTTTGAGTAATAAAAATTTTGATGCACCATTTCATCTAATTCATTGTGATATATGGGGAAAATATCATTATGCTTCTTTATCAGGAGCTCATTATTTTTTAACCATTGTGGATGATTATACTAGATGCACTTGGGTTTTTCTCATGCAGTTGAAGAGTGAAGCATGATCACTTTTGCAATCCTTCTTTTCTTATGTCGAAACTCAGTTTGATAAGAAAATTAAAATTATTCGTTCAAACAAGGGAAAAGAATTTAATATGCAAGAATTTTATTTAAAGAAGGGAGTTGTCCACCAAACTACTTACACCGAAACACCACAACAAAATGGAGTTGTGGAGAGAAAACATGGTCATTTACTTAATGTTGCGCGTACTTTACATTTCCAAGCAAGCCTACCTATTCGTTTTTGGGGTGAATATGTTTTGACAACTGCCTACCTTATAAATGGAACTCTTACTCCACTTCTTTCAGGTAAAACTCCGCATGAACTATGTTGAGGTGTTGAGATCCTCGGCCCGAGTCTGGCAGGCACCTCGAACATATTACTGGAGATGCAGCCCAGCGCGACCCCGAGTTAAGTCCCAGAGAGGTCGGGAGCCCCCATGCGGATTTGCGCTCCCTGCAGCCCGGCGCGACCCTGAGTTAAGTCCCAAGGAGGTCGGGAGCCCCCATGAGGATTTGCCTCCCGTGGGGAGCGTGTCTCACAGGAGTTGAACCCGTATCCTCTTGAATAAGAGGGTTTAGAGTAACCCCTAGGTACCAATCCCTCCAATTGGATGGATTGATACTCTTGGGGGACGTGCTCCCCCCGCAGGAGGCAAAACAGCGTGGGGGCTCTCGACCTGACTTAACTTGGGGTCGCGCCGGGCTGCCTCTCCGGTAATACGTTCGAGGTGCCCATCAGGCTCCGACCGTAGATCTCAACACCTCAACAAACTACTTTTTGATTCTATTCCTTTTTATTCTCGTCTTAAGGTTTTTGGTTGTCTTTACTATGCCACCAACACTAGTGCTTCCAAAACAAAATTTGAGCCAAGAGCGTCTTAAGTGCTTGTTTATCAGGTATCCTTATGCCACAAAGGGTTACAAATTATATGACTTGGGTACCAGAAGAATTTTCGTCTCTAGAGATGTACAACTTCATGAGCATGTTTTCCTCTTTGCTAAAACCATTGAAACTCCAAATTCGCCTATCTTACCCTATCCTTCTTATGACTTGGATAGTGATTTTAATGCTAGTCCTCAATAAGAAGATGCAATTCTTGAAGTTGATAACTCAAATACTCGTGTTTCTGATCCAAGTTCTATTGATTTTACACCTACAACTCAGCCCCCACCTCAACGTTCTGCTCGAGAATCACATCCTCCATCTTACTTGAGTGACTACCATTGTAAAATGGTCTCATGTGATCTATCTTCTCCAAAATCTTCTTCAACACCTATAAGTAACTCTCATCCATTACATAACGTTTTATCATATGAAAAATTTTCTCCCTCTCACCATTCATTTTTAGCTTCCATCACTTCTGTACTAGAGCCCAAAAGTTTCCAACAGGCAATGCATGATCCCAAGGCAATGCATGATCCCAATTGGAGACAAGCAATGGCAAAAGAAATTAAAGCTCTTGAGGCAAATCACACATGGACCTTGACACCATTACCTATGAATAAAAAAGCAATTGGTTGCAAATGGGTATATAAAGTCAAATATAATCCAGATGGAAGAATTGAACGTTACAAAGCTCGATTAGTGGCCAAGGATATAATCAACAAGAAGGTATAGATTACCAAGAGACTTTTGCACCTGTTGCTAAGCTCACAACCATGCAATGCTTACTTGCTATTGCAGCAATGCGAAATTGGCATCTTCATCAGCTTGATATAAGCAACGCATTCCTTTACGGCGAACTAGATGAAGAGGTTTACATGCAACTTCCACCTGGGTTCATACAGTCATAAAATAAAAATATGGTTTGCAAACTGCAAAAATCTCTCCATGGTCTTAAACAAGCATCTCGGCAATGGTTTGCTAAGCTCTCATGCGAATTATTACAGGCAGGATACACACAATCAAAGGCAGATTACTTTTTGTTTACTAAACAAAAGGGTAATTCACTCACGATAATTCTTGTCTATGTTGATGACATAATTATTGCAGGGGATGATCTTGAAGCAATTCAGATCATAAAAGATTTTCTACATAGCAGATTCAAACTTAGAGATCTTGGGCATCTAAAATATTTCTTGGGCATTGAAGTGGCACGCTCAAAGGATGGAATTTATTTAACTCAGTGGAAGTATGCTCTAGAAATTCTTGAAGAATTTGGACTTCTTGGCACACGTCCTTCTCAAACACCTATGGAGCAAAACCTGAAGCTAAGTTAGTTAGGAGGACAACTTCTTTCAGATCCGTCACAATATAGGCGCTTGATTGGACGACTACTTTATTTATCAGTCACCAGGCCTGACATCACATACGTTGTCCGCATACTAAGTCAATTTCTCGACAAGCCGAGACAAAACCACTTTGATTCTGCTATGCAAGTATTACGTTATTTGAAATGCAATCCAAGACAAGGCATTATTCTTTCTTCTTCTAGTGTTCTGCAATTGCATGCTTATTGTGATTCAGATTGGGCAAGTTGTCCAGGTTCACGATGCTCTGTTACAGGATACTGTGTTTTGCTTGGTAATTCTCCAACCTCATGGAAGTCGAAGAAACAACCCACAGTTTCTCGTTCTTCAGCAGAAGCAGAATATCGAGCAATGGGAACAACTTGTTGTGAGATTACCTGGTTGTGCTATTTGCTTAACGATTTCGGGATTGACCACTCTCAACCAGCATATCTTTATTGTGATAACAAAGCTGCATTGCAAATTGCTGCCGATCCAACTTTCCGTGAACAAACAAAGCATATTGAAATTGATAGCCATTTAGTTCATGAGAAAATTCAAAAGGGCATTATTCGTACTGCTTTTGTTCCTTCACAACAACAACTAGCTGACATTTTTACCAAGGCAGTTGGAGCAGCGCCTTTCCATAATCTGATTTCCAAGATGGGTGTTAAAAGCTTACACGTGCCATCTTGAGGGGGGATATTGGAGATATTGTATTAATCAGAGATTGGAATTCCGTGATTCAATATTTGATTTGATCATAATCTCATTATCATTATTCTAGCTCCCTGATTGTAGGTTTAGAATTTGTATTGACTTTTCTTATTTTCCCTTTATATATTTTTAGCCTTTTCCAATTCTTGTACAACATGGCTACATTCTTCTTCTGTAATTTTATAACAAAACTTGTGATTACTAAAATGTATACATATTTTCCCCATATATATCAGTATAAAGGCTGGGCGAGGAGTGCTTTCTTCGTCCCCGTCTTGAAGATAAGACTTTATCCTTGTTCCTGCCCCAACCTCCGAATATTATCCCCGTTTTTGCTTTTTTCAAGGTGGGTGTCATTGGGCCCATCCCCGTGAAAAATATTACCATAATACTGGAGATTTCGTAGTCCTAAATAAGAACTCGGGTACAACATGCCGCACACAAACACTATGTTTAATCATATTTATATTTTTCAGACAACATAAAACAAATGTCGCGTTACATATTAATAGTCTGTTTAAGAATGCATTTGAAGTTACATTTTATAGTCGTAATCAAAACTATTAATATATATATATATGTAAAATTTAAACGAAAAGCCGGTACAAAATGTAGTTGAAATTTGTTTCTGAAACGGGTAATAAAACAATAATTGAAAAAAGGCCAGAATAAGAAAGGGGTATTTTGGTCAAAAAACAGATTCAAATACGCAAGTAACGTTGCGAGAGCGAGCGTAGGGAGACCAAACACGCCTCTGAGCTTGTTGCCGCAATTTGAAAACTCTTTCCGATCACTAATCACCATTTATCACCAAAATGCGCACCTTAACGCCCCTCACTACTCTTCCAAATCTCAACGTCTTCAATTTCGTAGAATCCAGGGCCGGCACTAGGATTCCAGGTGTGTTTTTCTATCCATTCACTATGTTATTCCGCGTCTGGTTTTGTAGGTTTTCTTTTTTGGGGAATTTTTTTTTATTGTGTTGATTCGTCAATTTGACGAAAACTTAATTCCATGAATTTTACAAAGTTTTTATTTTTTCAGGGTTTATACAAACTTATGAATCTTGCATTTTCGATTTGAACAAGGAACAAACGTTAGTGCTCTACGAAAAGAATTGAAAGAAATTTTATTGCATTTGATTTGGATAAGGTTTCTTAGCATACTATGAAATGGAATTTCGCTTTTGGCCAATTAAAAGAGCTGAATTTATATATGCATTCACTGAACATGTCAATTTTGTAAAACTACTTGGATTGTAGCACGAATTTGGTAGCATATAATTCTTATGAGTTGTATATTAGTCTGGCCATAAGAATTTGAATTCTCGCACTTGTTTTATGTCTCCACAGAGGGCAGAAGATGGCATCTCTTCAAGATATTTCTATGTCCGCGGCGATTAACATCTTGTCGGCATTCGCATTCCTCGTTGCTTTTGCGCTTCTGCGCATTCAACCAATCAATGATAGAGTGTACTTCCCCAAGTGGTATCTCAAGGGGATTGGAGGAAGTCCAACACGCACTGGAGCTCTTGTGACAAAGTTTGTCATTTTGGACTTTAAAACATAAGTTAAGTTTCTCAATTGGATGCCTGCGGCATTGAAAATGCCCGAAGCCGAGATTACGGACCATGCTGGGCTTGATTCGGCTGTGTTCATTCGGATTTACTTACTTGGGTAAGTTCAGTTTTAGGGCGGTGTTCAGTTTTCTTTCATGAATTTGCAAAAATGTATTTTTTCTTCTTTTGTATGTACTAATTTACTTGATTGTTTGAACTTCCTTTTTGGTGTTAAATCACCAGAGACAAAACTAGGGGATTTTTTTTGGTTACTATTATCTTTTGATGTGGACACAGTTACAGATATGAACAGTAGTACAAAGTTGATTATCTGATCTGATCACGCTTTTATATTGCAGCTTGAAAATTTTCATCCCTGTAACCTTGCTTGCTCTCGGTGTTTTAGTACCTGTCAATTGGACGGGTAAAACATTGGAAGGGATAAAGATTTTAACTTTTAGCAACATTGACAAACTCTCAATATCCAACGTTCCATCTGGATCAAACAGGTAACAGGTGATTTTGTCTTTCTTCACTTTTAGGAACGGAATCCCAAATCTCTTGCACAGAATATGGACGGTGACGCTAAAAATCTCTGTTTCTCTTTTATTCTCTCTTTCCACCCTCCCATTTTGACAGTTAACAGTCCAAAGCATAATGGGGTCGCCATCTTTTTTTTTTCCTTTTTTTAATTAAAAAATCGCGACACCATTATGCTTTGGACTGTTAACTGTCAAAATAGGAGGGTGGAAAGAAAGAGAATAAAACAATGTTTAGTTTCACCGTCCATATTCTATGCATCAGAATAAACAAGAATTCCTGATCCTTATTATATTTTACTATTCTCCTAGTAATCTCAGGTTCTTTTTCCTAATTTTTTTTATGAAGATATGATCTTATGTTACAATAACAGGTCCAAAGTGGATGTTAGGTGCATTATTTATGAATATAAAAACTGTCATATTACTTCCAGGTTTTGGGCTCATCTGGTAATGTCATATGTCTTCCCATATTGGACGTGCTATGTTTTACATCATGAATACAAGAGGATAGCTTCCATGCAGCTTCGATATTTGGCATCTAAAATCGTCATCCAGATCAATTTACGGTAAGGTCATCTTTAATATGGCCAGTAAAGTTTCTTTCTTTGCATCTTTATTGTGATTAAATTGGACTTTAGCCTGTTCTTTACAGCTTTTCTTTGGTTGACCCAGGTTCTTGTGCAGAACGTTCCCCCAGATCCTGATGAATCAGTCAGTGAGCATGTTGAACATTTCTTTTGTGTAAATCATCCAGAACATTATCTTTTGCATCAAGTATGTATCCTTATACCAATTTTTGTCAACTAACTATTTTATGATTGAAGTTTAACTAGTGAAGGAAGCAACACAAGAACCTTCAAAATAGTGAAACAAAATAAATACAATAATTTTACCGACCTTGGGTCATGTTTTGCGGTATTTGTTTCATGCTTTTAGTATAACCACGATATGTTTTTCTGTTAGTTGGAGTCATACCATAAACTAGTTTTTGATGTTTTTCAGTTTGCAGGTGGTATATAATGCAAATAACCTTGCAAAGTTGGTTGCAAAGAAGAAGAGTCTGCAAAGTTGGCTTGTCTATTACCAATACAAACATGAGAGAAATCCTACAAAAAAGCCTACTACAAAGGTTTTTTTACATGATATCCTGAGACTTCTGAACTGGTTATATTTTGCTATCATATCTTTTGTACTGAGTTTTTCAGTTAATGTTGTGTGACGTCTTATAGACAGGTTTCGGGGGCCTTTGGGGGAAGAGAGTGGACGCTATTGGCTATTACACTGCTGAGATTGAGAAGTTGACCCAAGAAGTTAATATTACTTCTTATAAAACATAAAAAATGAAAAGAAAGAAATTTCTTTGGCAGTGCCTTTATGCAAGATTCTCTTTTCCCCTTTAACAAGCACAAGAAAAAACTAATGGCGGATGCTATTTGTTTGTCTGTTCTAAATGCATTATAATACAAGTCTTATGCAGGAAAATGCAGAAAGAGAAAGGGTTACAAGTGATCCAAAGGCCAAAGTTCAAGCAGCATTTGTTTCTTTTAAGACACGATGGGGAGCAGTGGTTTGTGCCCAAACTCAACAATCAAGTAATCCTACAATCTGGTTGACAGAGTGGGCTTCTCAGCCACGTGACGTATTCTGGGACAATCTTTCAATTCCATATGTTGAACTCAGCATTCGAAGATTGCTCATGTCTGTTGCTCTTTTTTTCCTTATTTTCTTCTTTATGATTCCAATAATGTTTGTTCAATCTCTAGCCAACATTGAGGGAATTATGAAGGTTCTTCCTTTCTTGAAGCCGGTAATACAGAAGTACATGCCTTCTATGTTTCTTTAAAAAAATTGTATATGTTAATAATTTTAGTTCCGTTCACTATCCTGCTGAACTTGGCCAAATTTCTTTGTAATGTCTTGCTGTTGCCTATTGGTTATGTGCTTAAGAACGAAGCATCAAATGCTAGAAATCTTGTTTCAGGAAAGTTGTGAATTCCATTATCCAAGCATTTCTTCTGGGCATAGCATTAAAGATATTCCTTATTCTACTTCCAACAATTCTCATGACTATGTCCAGGATAGAAGGCTTTACATCGTTATTGTCTCTAGAGAGGAGATCAGCTGAGAAGTATCACTTGATCATACTTGTCAACGTATTACTTGGAAGTGTTGTTACTGGAACAGCATTTCAGCAGCTTGAGAAATTTTTAAACGAGCCTTCAACAGAGTAAGCATGCATCTTTCCACAACTTTATCAGTTGAAAATGACAAGAAGCATCTAGTACTTTTTCTTTTTTCAGTTACATCATGAGCTCTTAAAAATATCACATCTTTTAGCTTTTCATTGTTTATGGAGAATTAAGGAATTCCTCTCCATGTGAACGAAAAAGACACGTGATCTTAAAGTTTTTGCAGCTAGTTTTCATTGTTTTTGTTTAAATATCTCTAGATTGTCCATGTAAATCTAGTGTCTCGTTTTGCTTTGAATCATTGTGCCTCTTGTTTTTGTTCCTTATAGAAGGTTGCCGTCACTGATAGCTTTGATTCAGTTGACATGTTTATCACTTTATCCTGCTTCATAATTTATAAAATTTTATATTTGCGATGAGATAATCATCTGACAGGAAATATTCTACTACTCCTACAAATTTACAAAAACTATTGGAGTCTTAATCCCGATGAAAGCCACGTTCTTCATGACTTACATAATGGTCGATGGTTAGGCTGGAATTGCTGCCTGAGATCCTTAGATTGGTTCCTTTGGTTATTTTCCATATCAAGAACACATTTTTGGTTAAGACAGAAGAGGATAGGGGGCAGGCAATGGATCCTGGTTGCTTGGACTTTGCTACATCAGAACCTAGGATTCAGTTCTATGTCTTGCTAGGACTTGTGTACTCTGTTATCACACCAATACTTTTTCGTTTTATTGTAGTCTTCTTTGCCTTGTCCTTCATGGTTTTCCGTCATCAGGTGCGTCAACTGATACAGTGGTTGTATTATTATTTAACCACATGAAAGTAGAATCGTTCGGTTATATTTACTAGATCGTCTTGTACTAGAGTTATCTTGTGTGATGCTATTGACCTCTTTATTTTTGGCCAGATCATCAATGTTTATGATCAGAAATATGAGAGCTCAGCCTTCTGGCCTCATGTGCATTGACGTGTAATTACTGGATTAATTATAGCTCAACTTCTTCTAATGGGATTGTTTAGCACGAAAGGCCTTGCAAAGTCAACATCATTGCTCATTGCACAACCTATTCTTACAATTTGGTTCCATGGATTCTGCAAGGGACGTTTTGAATCTGCATTCCTGAAATTTCCATTGCAGGACGCAATGGTGAAGGATACACTAGAACGGGCCATGGAACCAAACCTTAATTTGAGAGCCTATCTTAATGATGCTTACGTACATCCTGTCTTTAAGGGTGGGGACTTTGAGAGACTCGCCGCCATTGATGAGGAAGAGAGCAGTCCGCTTGTAGCCACAAAGAGGAGGTCTTCTCAGTGCAGTAGATAGGATTCTGAAGCCAGCTCTAAAGCTGGTGCATGATTTTAGGAAAGTCCATTAACAGTGGCGTATGGTATAATCTTCATTCTTGTCTTTCTAGTTCTTGTATTAGAGATATTTTATATTGTTTTCGATAAAGTTAGGAAAGATTCATGTCAGTAATTCATTGCTTATCAACATGGTCAAAAATGCAAATGTTGATAGGAGAGATTTGATTTGAATGTGTGTGTGTGTGTGCGCTTCTCTCTTTATCTCTAGCAACGAGAAAGTCACCATAAAAACTTTTTGAACCTCGGTTTTTATTGCTTTTCAATCAAGGCAGCATCTATGATCTATATATATCCATAGTGTCTTGGAGCTATCTTCCAATTCTGACATTTTTTTACTTTCAATTAATTATTAGATTTTGATCGATACCGTGCTTCATTTTTGTGTTGATATCTTTTATTCTTTGTGACAGAAATGTGAGAATACTTTTTCTATCTATTTTTCAGAATAATGAATACACATATATGCTGTACATTGGCTGCTAATTCAAGCTAGAAAATCAGGAAAAGATAAAAACTAAAATTATTCTATTCCTAAATTAGATCCTCCTATCAAGGGATTTTCCTAACTAATTTCCTTTTCCTAATAATTAAAAAAAAACAGAATCTATCCTAAAAGATCGCTGCCAGCTTTCCAACACTCCCCTTCAAGCTGGTGAATAGATATCATCCATTCCCAACTTGGATATCATCATTGAGAAGTTGTGACCATTAAGCCCCTTTGTAAACACATCTGCAAGTTGCTCCTTTGTAGGCATATAACGGGTACAAATTAACTTGCTGTCTAACTTTTCCTTTATAAAGTGTCTGTCAATCTCAATGTGCTTTGCCTTGTCATGCTGTACTGGGTTATGAGCAATATTGATGGCTGACTTGTTGTTGCAGTATAGTCTCATAGGCTCCTCCCATTTTACTTTGAGGTCTTCAAGTATAATCTTCAACCATAGTAACTCGCATATTCTTTGAGCCATCGCTCTAAATTCTGTTTCTACACTTGACCAAGCTATCACATTTTGTTTTTTACTCCTCCACGTGACTAGATTGCCACCTAAGAATGTGCAGTAACCCGTTGTGGAACGCCTGTCAACTGGAGATCCTGCATAGTCTGCATTCGTGTATGCTTCAAGAATCAGTCCCTCACCTTTCTTGAATAAAATTCCCTTTCTTGGATTAGCTTTCAGGCAGTGGAGTATTCGATTTGTAGCTTATAGATGAACTTCCTTAGGGTTGTGCATGAACTGGCTTACTACACTGACAGCATAGGCAATGTCTGGCCTAGTGTGAGCCAAATATATAAGATTCCTAACCAGTTTCTGGAACCCTTCCTTGTCTACTGCCTTATCATCCTTTGCCTCTCCAAGTTTGTGATTAGAATCGATTGGAGTTGATGCAGGTTTGCATGCTAATTTACCAGTCTCCTTCAAGAGGTCAACTACATATTTCTGTTGGGAAATAAAGATACCTTATGAGATCGGGCTACTTCTATCCCAAGGAAGTATTTCAGTCTCCCCAAGTCTTTGATCTCAAATGCCTTTGCCAAGCAGTCTCTCAAGGCTTCCTTTTCTTTTTCATCATTTCCAGTGACAATTATATCATCAACATATACTAGAAGAACAGTAACTCCCCCTGAAGCTGTGTGTTTGATGAATAATGTATGATCACCTTAGCTTTGTTTATACCCGGTGTTGAGCATCACCTTTGTAAACCTCCCAAACCAAGCCCTCAGAGATTGCTTGAGTCCATATAATGCCTTTTTCAGTTTGTAAACCTTGTTCCCTATGATTTCTCTTCCAAAGCCTGGCGGAATCTCCATGTATATTTCTTCCTCTAGGTCACCATGAAGGAAAGCATTCTTCACATCAAACTGTTGTAAATCCCACCCAAAATTTGTTGCCAAGGATAATAGGACCCTCACTATATTCATTTTAGCCACAGGTGCAAATGTCTCTTAATAGTCTACTCCATAAGTTTGTGTGTAGCCCTTAGTAACCAACCTTGCCTTATATCTCTCTAGAGAACCATCTGATCTGTATTTCATGGTGAACACCCATTTACATCCCACTGCTCTTTTATTTTGTGGCAACTCCACAATATCCCACGTTTTGTTCTTCTCAAGTGCCTTCATCTCTACTCTCATAGCTTCTCTCTACTTTTCATCATATAGAGCCTTAGATAAGGTACTAGGAATTGGAATGACATTTAAGTTGGTTAAGAAGTTTTTGTGAGATGGAGAAAATCTGTGAAAAGACACTGATTTGGCCAATAGATACCGTGGATCTTTAGTGCACTTTCTTGTCCCTTTTCTTAAGGCAATGGGTAAGTTATAATCTAATGAAATTGGAGGAGAAATTGGGTTTATGCTTACCTCATTTTCAGGAATTGGAGTTGAGTTTTGGACCTGCACAGGATCAGGTTTTGGATTTCTCCTTCTTGTGTACACCTGCCTATACCTTCTAGTGTCAAGCATGTCATTAGTGTCATTGGATGAGACTGTTTCGATTGTTTCATGATTTAGTTCTTGCAGGGACAACTCAGGTTGCACGGATGGTTCTTGTGAAGATGGTCTGGACTGAGATGGATGAGATTGTAATGCAAGTACCTGAGATGGATGAGGTTGTGAGGTAGTAGGTAGATCTAGGGAGAGTAGATCTTTTACCTTGTCTTCTCCAATAGAGCCAAACTCCCCCTGAAGATAAGACTGGGAGAAAAAAGATTGGTTTTCCTCGAAGGTGACATCAACAGAGACATAAAATTTATGTGTAGGTGGGTGATAACACTTATAGCCTTTCTGTGTTGGAGAATACCCGACAAACACGCACTTGATTCCTCGTGGATCTAATTTGCCTATGTTGTGATTGGACACATGAACAAAGGCAGAACAACCAAAAACTCGAGGAGTGAGATTATTTGTGGTGCGAATGTTGGGATAAAATTGAGAGAGAAGTTGCATCGGGGTTTGATTACCCAAGGTTTTGGAGGGTAGTCAATTTATAATATAGGCGGTAGTGAGAACGGCTTCCCCCCAGTATGATTTTGAAACTCGATTTTGGAAGAGCAGAGCACGAGTTGTGGCAAGTAGGTGCCCATTTTTCCTTTCAACAACCCCATTCTGTTGGGGAGTATCTGTATAGGATGACTCGTGAACTATCCCTTGTTGTAGAAAGTATGGTGAAAGGGATTGGTTAAAATAGTCTCTGGCATTATCAGAACAGAACCTTTTTATTTTGACACCAAATTGGTTATGTACCATGGCAATAAAGTTTGGAAGGATAGTGGTCACATCAGATTTATGTTTAAGAAGGAAAATCCACGAGACTCTAGTACAATCATCGATGAATGAGACAAACCATCGAGCTCCTGTGACATTGGGAATCCTAGAGGGGCCCCATATATCGGTGCGAATCAAATAAAAAGGAAAAAGGCTTTTATTATTGCTCGTTGGAAAAGAAACCTTTTTATGTTTGGCAAATTCACAAACATCACAATGAAAATCCTCAACATTAACACCTTTAAACAAAGAAAGGAACATTGTCTTTAAATAGTAAATGACGAATGACTAAAACGAAAATGATGACGCCAAATGACATCATTATTGGAAATAGAAAAACAAGACTCTGAGAAAACATGCTTGACAGTAGGTGAGTGTGTGGCTGATGCATCAAGATAGTCGAGGCCGCCCTTTTCCCTAGCAAGTCCAATCGTCTTCCCCGAAGCTTGTTCCTGAAATACACAGTGCGAGGGATAAAACAAAACATTACAGTTCATATCACAGGTTAATTTGTGAATAGATAGAAGACTAGTGGACAATTTCAGAACATGGAGAACATTTTTTAATGAAAGGGACGGACTCAATCGAATGTGACCCACACCAGCCACCGTGGCAACGTAACCATCAGCAACAACAATTTTCCTACTGCTAGGACATGGTGAATATGATGTAAAATGGACTGAGGAGGGTGTCATGTGTATGTGGCTCCTGAGTCAATGACCCATGAATCCTGTTCATATTGATCTGAGGCATGTAATTCGTGAGAGGAAAGCTTACTAGTGAGTGCTAATGAACAGAAGCCACTGGGCTATTCCAATGACTCCAGTAAACTTCGAAGCCTCTCAATCTTGGCCTGATTATGGTGGCCGGAAGTAGTCTCTTTAGGCAGCTTTGAGACCGAATGTGGTTGAGTGGATTTTGTGGTGGAGACTTGATGAGCTTGCTGTTGAGTTTTTTGATCACCCCTTTGGCCCCATTCTCGGGTTGATGTAGTGGATTTTCCATGTAATTTCCAGCAGCGATCCTTGGTGTGTCTTGGCTTCTTACAGTAGGTGCACCAAAGATTGTCTCGTGGGTCATTTTGGGATGTTTCTTTGGTTTTGTTGTGGTTGGTGCTATCTTGTGCAACCATGGCAGATCCTTCAGTTGTCACCAGTTCAAGCATAATCCCTCTTCTACTCTACTTAGCATGAATCAAGGCAATAACCTCATTCAATGGTGGAACATCTTATTTGCCAAGAATTTGAATCCGGACCAGGTGAAACTCTGCATTTAAGCCTACCAAAAAATCGTACACTCGATCTTTCTTAATATATTTCTTCAAGAGCATGGCATCCTCGGGACATTTGGTCTCAAGAACCCTATAATGATCGAGTTCTTGCCAAAGGTTCTACAACATATTTGCATACTCCGTTACCGTTTTGTTGCCTTGTTTTGCAGCTACGGTCTTCACTTTAACCTCATATACACGGGCAACATCTTTGGCCTTTGAGTATGTTTGATGAAGGGCGTCCTAAATAGCTTTTGCAGAGGTGAGAAACATACATGTGTCACTAATCTCTGGTGTAATTGAACTCCATAACCAAGACATAATCATGGAGTCCTCTTCATCCCAAGCATCAAAAGTCGGATCACTTGGTCTTGGTCTTGTTTCAAGAAGATGTTGAATTTTTCCTTTGCCTTTTAGATAGGTACGGACCAGTTGAGACCACCGCAAGTAGTTCTGACCATTGAGGCGATAAGATTGGGCTATATTCTGCAGTTCACCGACAGGAGTATAGGTTTTTGTCGTTCCTTCATCACGTTGAGGAGGGCTGTTTGTTTCAGCAATCTCAGACATTGTAGACTATGGGGACGGCAGGGAAGAAGGAACACAAAAATGTCAGCAATGAAAGCCAACAATAAATCGGCAATGAAGGCCGAGAAAGACTGAACAGAAATTCGGCAATGAAGGCCAGAGAAAAAAATATATCCCAGAGGCGTGAAACCTAGGGCGCTGATACCATGACAGAAACGTGAGAATACTTATTCTATCTATTTTTTAGAATAATGAATACACATATATATTATACATTGGCTGCAAATTCAAGCCAGAAAATCAGGAAAAGATAAAAACTAATATTATTCTATTCCTAAATTAGATCCTCCTATCAAGGGATTGTTTCCTTTTCCTAATAATAAAAAATCAAAATCTATCCTAAAATATCGCTGCCAGCTTTCCAACACTTTGGATATTGTAGCATTCTAGCTTTAAAAACAGGCTTATAAAGAGATGAATACAAAGATTGATGAATTGGGGAAGTACATAATAGCATCACGGTTGGTTTCAAATTTCGTTGTCGTTTAGTGATTGGTAGCAATAATGTCATTTTCTGGGAAGTTCTGTCGTCGCGATTCCTTCTTTCAACTTTGTTCTCGCTTGTTTCGTGGATGTTGATTTATCGGATTTATTGTCGTAGACTTTTCCAGACTATGTTGTCATTATTAGAATTGATGTCGTTTTTGCTATGTTAATTGTCGTTTTTCTCTTCCATCTCGTTTTTAAAACACTTTGTTGTCCTTTATCAGCACTAATGGCATTTTAAAGATGTTGTTGTCTCTGTAGTTTTTAAACTTTAGTTATTGTAATCATAAGCATGCACGCCATTTTCAAGATTATTAACATCTTCTTTTGGGTTTTTTTTTCTTTCATTTTTTTGAAGATTTTTTTCTTTAATTTTTTAGAAAGTGAGGAAGTACTAAATAGCATTTTTTTTCCCGAATTTGTAGTCGTTAATAATATTTGATGTTGTTTCCTAGAATGCTTGCTGATTGGGGTCGTTTTAAAATTTTTTAGGGTAAATTGCTCTAGTATTCCCCAATCTTTTACGAAAGTAAACATTTAGTCTTTAATATTTTCTTTAATTTATTAGTCATCGTCCTTTGATTTTAGTTACTAAGGAACCAATTTGATAGTTAAACAATTAGTTTTATACAAAAAAAGGTAACAAACTGCCTTTAAAGTTATCAAAAAGATGATAAATTGGTTTCCAATATTATAAAAAATGTGACAAATTGGTTTTCAGTGACTACAATGAAAGGTTGGGACTGATAAATCAAAAATAAAAAATTAGACATTAAAATTATATTTTTGTAAAAGATTGAGGACTAATATGATAATTTATCCAAATTTTCTTCTGTTATTCACAGCATTCATTTTCGTGACACGAATTTTCATTTTAAATATTCTATTGTCGTTCGCTAGAATTGATCTCGTTTTTTTTGGGGTCCTTTTGGAACTTCATAGTCCTTTTTAAGGGGATGTTAGGCATGCAGTAATTAATAGGAATCATATTCTCGAGAAAATGATTGTAGGGAATATGATTCATAGCAACCAAGATTATCACGTTTGGTTAAACATAAGAATCTTCTATTAGATTTCTAAGAATAATACATTACTGTGTTTAGTTGTACATAGTAATCTTGCATAATTGACAAAATAACTAATGTTATTATTATCATTATTATTAAATAACTATTATTTTATATTAATATAATACTTTCTTTATATTATATGAAAATATTAATTTATAATAATCATAGAATTGTTATTTAACAATATATTAATATTAACATGTTGTATATAATATATGATATATTGATATGAATATAAGTAATAATAATAATATAATTCTTAATAATATATTATTATTTATATTAATATTAGCATTAAATTAAAATATTGTTATAAAAAATATTAAACATATTTAGTTATATTTTATATTTATAATTATTATAATAGTATTTATATAATTTAATATTGATGTTACTATGAATATTAATATTATACTATTCATATTGATATTATATTATTATGCTTTTGTTATTATTAATGTTATTATTATCCTTATTATTAATTATAATTTTATACTAATATAATATTTATATCTATATCATATATTAATATTAATTTATAATAATAGTATGAAATTATTTATTTTATTATTATAGTATTTATATATATTATATTCTAATATTAATTAATAATAATATATATTATATTTAGATATTGTATATGTAATATATTATATATTTTTATTATTATGGTTAATGTTATTCTTATCCTTATTATCAAATTAGTATTTTATATTGATATAGTTTTCATATTTATATTGCATAAAAATATTAATTTATAAAAATATTATTACTATAATAATTTAATAATAATATAATTATTCTAAAATATTATATATAATATATGTTGATGCCTGATTTCAGCACAACACCGCGTGCGGGGACGCACGGTGGTCGGGTTTCCTGTTCTGCCCGGCTCGGCCTAGTCTGGTCGGATCTGCAAGAGGAGAGAATGCCTCGGAGTATGGGGACACCGGTTTGGTGTCTGCCAAGGGCGCTCCGACGCTCAAGTCAGTATTCTGACCGGGAAGAGCTAAGGAAAGGCAGAGTAGGTGAGGGAAGAATGTCCGTACCTTTGTGGTGGAGTTGATGCTCCTATTTATAGAGTGTAGCTTGGATCCGGGTATGGACCGGTTTGGCCCGTAACCTAGGTGTCCAGTGACATGTGTCACGATCTCCGGAGAAGGAGGATTGCCCAACGGAGGGTTGAGATGGTGCCACGTGGTGGTCTTTGGGTAAGTCGGACAGATCCTGGTCGGACGGGTCCCTAGTTGGACAGGTCCCGGTCGGACAGGTCCCTAGTCGGGCAGATCCTGGTCGAACGGGTCCCTGGTCAGACAGGTCCTTGGTCGGACATGTCCCTGATTGGGCAGATCCTGGTCGGACGGGTTCCTGGTCGGACAGGTCCCTGGTCGGACAGATCCCTGGTCGGACAGGTCCCTGGTTGGGCAAGTCCCTGGTCGGACAGATCCTGGTCGGACAGGTCCGTGGTTGGGCAAGTCCCTGGTTGGGCAGATCCTGGTCGGACAGGTCCCTGGTCGGACAGATCCTGGTCGGACGGGTCCCTGGTCGGACAGGTCCCTGGTCGGACAGGTCCCTGGTTGGGCAGGTCCCTGGTCGGACAGGTCCCTGGTTGGGCAGATCCTGGTCGGACGGGTCCCTGGTCGGACAGGTCTCTGGTCGGACAAGTCCTTAGTCGGACAGGTCTCTGGTCAGACAGATCCTGTCTTGGTCGGACGGGTCCCTGGTTGGACAGATCCTGGTCGGACAGGTCCCTGGTTGGGCAGGTCCCTGGTCGGACAGGTCCCTGGTTGGGCTGTCCCTGGTCGGACAGGTCCCTGGTTGGGCAGATCCTGGTCGGACGGGTCCCTGGTCGGACAGGTCTCTGGTCAGACAGATCCTGTCTTGGTCGGACGGGTCCCTGGTCGGACAGATCCTGGTCGGGCAGGTCCCTGGTTGGGCAAGTCCCTGGTTGGGCAAGTCCAGGTCGGACAGATCCTGGTCGGACGGGTCCCTGGTCGGACAGGTCCCTGGTTGGGCAGGTCCCTGGTCAGACAGGTCCCTGGTTGGGCAGATCCTGGTCGGACGGGTCCTTGGTCGGACAGGTCCTTGGTCGGACAGGTCTCTGGTCGGACAGGTCTCTGGTCGGACAGATCCTGGTCGGACGGGTCCCTGGTCGGACAGGTCCCTGGTCGGACAGGTCCCTGGTTGGGCAGATCCTGGTCGGACGGGTCCCTGGTTGGGCAGGTCCCTGGTCGGACAGGTCCCTGGTTGGGCAGATCCTGGTCGGACGGGTCCCTGGTCGGACAGGTCCTTGGTCGGACAGGTCTCTGGTCGGACAGGTCTCTGGTCAGACAGATCCTGTCTTGGTCGGACGGGTCCCTGGTTGGACAGATCCTGTCCTGGTCGGACAGGTCCTGGTTGGACAGATACCGTCCTGGTCGGATTGGTCATTTCAGCCAACCTGTTTGAGTGCTCGGTTTTAAGAGGGTATGAACTACAGATGATTTTCTCATCATGAAGATTTCCCTCAACAGTAGCCCCCCAAGACTTTGGTGGTGGAGGTCATCAGCATCGAAGTCTTGATGTAGTTGGGAAATATTTTTTGTGAGCATATCCTGCCGGGACTCTTCATCCTGGACCTAGTCGGCCTTAGCCTGGACCTGGCCTCTCTGGTCGGCGCAACCTTCTCGGAGCCTGGATGGACTCTTCGTCCTGGACCTGGTCGGCCATAGCACGGACCTGGCCTCTGTGGTCGGCGTAACCTTCTCGGACCTGGTCGGACCTAGCGCCAAAATGTTGATGCCTGATCCGCGTGCGGGGACGCACGATGGTCGGGTTCCCTGTTCTGCCCGGCTCGGCCTAGTCTGGTCGGATCTGCAAGAGGAGAGAATGCCTCGGAGTATGGGGACACCGGTTTGGTGTCTGCCAAGGGCGCTCCGACGCTCAAGTCAGTGTTCTGACCGGGAAGCGCTAAGGAAAGGCAGAGTAGGCGAGGGAAGAATGCCCGTACCTTTGTGGTAGAGTTGATGCTCCTATTTATAGAGTTTAGCTTGGATCCGGGTATGGACCGGTTTGGCCCGTAACCCAGGTGTCCAGCGACAGGTGTCACGATCTCTGGAGAAGGAGGATTGCCCAACGGAGGGTTGAGATGGTACCACGTGGTGGTCTTTGGGTAAGTCGGACAGATCCTGGTCGGACGGGTCCCGGTCGGACAGGTCCCGGTCGGACAGGTCCCTAGTCGGGCAGATCCTGGTCGGACGGGTCCCTGGTCGGACAGGTCCCTAGTTGGGCAGATCCTGGTCGGACGGGTCCCTGGTCGGACAGGTCCTTGGTCGGACAGATCCTGGTCGGACGGGTCCCTGGTCGGGCAGGTCCCTGGTCGGGCAGGTCCCTGGTTGGGCAGATCCTGGTTGGGAAGATCCTGGTCAGACGGGTCCCTGTCCGACAGGTCCCTGGTCGGGCAGGTCCCTGGTCGGACAGGTCCCTGGTCGGACAGATCCTGGTCGGACGGGTCCCTGGTCGGACAGGTCCCTGGTCGGACAGATCCTGGTAGGACGGGTCCCTGGTCGGACAGGTCCCTGGTTGGACAGGTCCCTGGTCGGACAGGTCCCTGGTTGGGCAGATCCTGGTCCGACGGGTCCTTGGTCGGACAGGTCTCTGGTCGGGCAGATCTTGGTCGAACAGGTCTCTGGTCGGACAGGTCCCTGGTCGGACAGGTCTCTGGTCAGACAGATCCTGTCTTGGTCGGACGGGTCCCTGGTTGGACAGATCCTGTCCTGGTCGGACAGGTCCTGGTTGGACAGATACCGTCCTGGTCGGATTGGTCATTTCAGCCAACCTGTTTGAGTGCTCGGTTTTAAGAGGGTATGAACTACAGATGATTTTCTCATCATGAAGATTTCCCTCAACAGTAGCCCCCCAAGACTTTGGTGGTGGAGGTCATCAGCATCGAAGTCTTGATGTAGTTGGGAAATATTTTTTGTGAGCATATCCTGCCGGGACTCTTCGTCCTGGACCTAGTCGGCCTTAGCCTGGACCTAGCCTCTCTGGTCGGCGCAACCTTCTCGGAGCCCGGATGGACTCTTCGTCCTGGACCTTGGGTCTCGGTCTTAGCCTGGATGGACTCTTCGTCCTGGACCTGGTCGGCCGTAGCTCGGACCTGGCCTCTGTGGTCGGCGTAACCTTCTCGGACCTGGTCGGACTCTTCATCCTGGACCTTGGGTCTCGGTCAGTCGTCCAGGGAATGTCTGGGGGGAAGAGCTGAGGCTGCTGGAAAGGCGCGGGGCCCTCCTTCTAGCGCCAAAATGTTGATGCCTGATTTCGGCACAACACCGCGTGCGGGGACGCACGGTGGACGGGCATTCTTCCCTCGCCTACTCTGTCTTTCCTTAGCTCTTCCCTGTCAGAACACTGACTTGAGCGTCGGAGCGCCCTTGGCAGACACCAAACCGATGTCCCCATACTCCGAGGCATTCTCTCCTCTTGCAGATCCGACCAGACTAGGCCGAGCCGGGCAGAACAGAGAACCTGACCACCGTGCGTCCCTGCACGCGGTGTTGTGCCGAAATCAGGCATCAACAATATATATTATGGTTAATAATCAATAATATATGGATATGAATATAAATAATAATAAAAATATAATTCTTTATAATATATTGTTATTTTATATAATATTAAGATTAAATAATAATATTAAGTTCTAATAATATGATAAGTATTTAATAGTTTTTATATTATATTATATTATTTATTTATCATCATCATAATAAAAAGGGTGAGATTTTCATAGTTTTGAGATTCTCAAGAATATGAATGTCGTCTTATTGGATAGGATTCAGATTACCCTATCTTGGGGTAATCTAAATCCTATGGGAATGAGTTTTCCAAGAATCTAAAACTCAAAATTCTTATACCAAACATGAGAATCTATAAGATTCTTATTTCGACTTCAGGATTACTGTATACCAAACGCGCATTAAGCATTGTTGCATTTGTTGTCGTTTATTGAAAGTGGTGTCTCTTCGTTTTATCGTCTCTCATCTTCTTAACATGGTCGCTTTTTAACTTTGTTGCTGTTTATGGTAGTTTTAGTGTTACGGCCTTTTCCAGACGTCTTTGTAATTTCTCATAAAGTGTCTTGTCACTATCGTTTTCAAACTGCGTTTTATTAATAGCTTTTCATGAATTTGTTCATTTTATCATTGACGTCGTTTTCAAGTTGTTTGCTGTCGTTTTCTTGTCTTTCGTTTACTAGCATTAATATTGTCTTTTCTTTTTCTTGTTATTTTTCATTTCTTCCTTTTTTTTGAAAGATAAACGTAAAGCACATTGATGAATTGGGGAAGTATATAATAGCATCGCTTTGATTAAAAGTACAGGAAAGAATTTGTGTAATATGACAATCTCTAGGTAAAAGATAATATCCACCGTCTTGCAATAGTGAATCGAAACTGAAAGCTTCAAATGCGGGGAATTTTACGTCGGAGGTACATTAAAAAAATTAAATTACTATCTATATCTTTGTATATATATTTTTTCAATTTTATATAAAGTATTAGACATAAAAAAATTTATGAGATACATTTGAAAAATTTTGTATTAGATAAGGTAAGAGAAAAAGGAACCTTATATAAGGATGTATATGAGAAAAATTATTTAGTATGACAATTAAGAAAAAAAGGAAAAGGAAAGAAAAAATGGAGAACTAAAAATGAAAAAAGAAAAGAAAAAAGGATTTAAAAAGAAAATTTCGTCCAAAAGAAAGACAAGAAAGGAAGGACTTAAAAAAATTATAAAAAATCAACTAAAACTATGTCGACTTGGTTAAAAACATATAAAAATATTGTGCTTTCTATGTATACAGTTACAGATGATGTGTGAGGTGGCGGTTTAGCGTTGTATGTTCTTATTTAATAGTACTTTTTAGTTTAAATTGCTATAGTAGTCTTTGACCTTTTATGAAAGTTAATATTTATAGGGTGTTTGATAGAAAGTGATCCAAATTATTTTTTTAGTTATAAACAGTATAAAGCTCTCATGTATTACAGTAACAATAAAAAAAATTGCTACAGTTTAAAGATCTCACATGTGACAATGAAACAGTTATAACCAATTATTCTAACCACTTTGCCAAACACTCTCTAATCTTTTATTTTTTATTTATCAGTTCTAAACCTTTGATTTTAATTACTGAAGGACTAGTTTAACGATCAAACAGTTAATTTTAGACCGAAAAAATATACAAACTGGTTCCCAAAGTTATCAAAAAGATAATAAAATGATTCTCAAAGTTATAAAGCTATTTGACAGAAAGTGATCCAAACTATTTTGACAGTTTGACATAAAGTGATCCAAACTATTTTTTTAGTTACAAACAGTATAAAGCTCTCATGTGCTACAGTAACAATAAAAAAATTGCTACAGTTTAAAGATCTCACATGTGACAATGAAACAGTTATAACCAATTATTCTAACCAATTTGCCAAACACTCTCTAATCTTTTATTTTTTATTTATCAGTTCTAAACCTTTGATTTTAATTGCTGAAGGACTAGTTTAACGATCAAACAGTTAATTTTAGACCGAAAAAATATACAAACTGGTCCCCAAAGTTATCAAAAATATAATAAAATGATTCTCAAAGTTATAAAAAAGGTGATAAAATGGTAGCTAAAAATAGGTTCAATCATTAAATTGGTTTCTTAATAACTAAAATGCAAACTGGTCCCCAAAGTTATCAAAAAGATAATAAAATGATTCTCAAAGTTATAAAAAAAGTGATAAAATGGTAGCTAAAAATAGGTTCAATCATTAAATTGGTTTCTCAATAACTAAAATGAAATGTTGGGGACTAATAAATTAAAAATAAAAGGTTAGAGACTAAAATAATATTTTTGTGAAAGGTTAGGGATAAAAGTGACAATTTATCCCACTTTTTAGTATATATAGATAAAATACCTTATAAACCAGGATTTTTTTTGAAATTTTTTATTTTGTTTTAGGATTTTTTTATGTTTTTAAATTTATAAAATATTTTTTATAATTGTTTAAGAGTGGTTATATTATTTTGTTTAATTTTTTATCCAAAAAAATTAAATAAAGCTTTTAAATTTATACCTTTATAATTTTCAAAACATATAAATAGACTGAAAATAATTAAAATTATAAGATATAATTATACAATAAGGATTCCACGTAGGAAATATCAAGCCAAGCACATAGTGCATATGATCCAACGGTGATGATTAAGCACGACCTGGTGATGTTGCGAGTGCACGAAGCAGGCGATTAACGAACAGAGTGCGGCCACCTCCCAAGCTCACCAATCTCGATCAGCTTTTATGTCTACTGCAGCTGAGCGGTTCTCTAAATAAGCGATAGCATCGCAGAAAACGACACTCCACCTAAAAAAGCTTTCTAGTTTTGTACCCTCTCTCTCTTCTTTTCTCTCTCTATATCTGATAACGCAAATGGTGAATGCCAGTTGAATTTCTGCTTCCTTCACTGATCAAATTCCATTATGTAAGTTCCGCATTTCTCTCACTTCTGACTTCCGTTTCACATCTTGAACCATATTTTATATCTTGATTGTTTTGAATTCTGATGTTTTCTTCTCCATGTTTTGAGTATGATTTGATAGTATTTTGTCAAGTTTTTGTTTTTTCGCTGTTGAAGCACCTCATCTTGATGAATTATGTCTTTTTTTTTTTTTTTTACTTCTTTGCTTTTGAACAATTGATTTAGAAGACTTTGAACAATTGATTTAATAATTAGTTAATTAATTATCAATAATATCCTTGATTATGGTAATCTTCGAGATTAGCACATTAATTTGTTTGTCAAGTAAATTCCATTTTTTCATAATTTATCACAGCGAGGATGTCATGCTGAATTCTGCCATACTTACACTAGATTGAGTTTTGTCATATATTTGATTGATTCCATTGCATTATAACAATTCTAAGACAAATTAGTTATTGCAATCCTATATATTGATCACTGTCACCAAATTGTTCAATTATAAGTAAGATGATTTTTCCTCTTTTGAAGACAGGAAACCCTTTTAAATTTCAGTGGGAAGATCCTCTTGGCCAGCTAGGGTTTTCACTGTAGCTTTCGGGTTCAAGATTATCTGCTTTTTGTGACAAAGATGGCAACTTTTCCCCCATTAGTTACAGTATCTTCTTGCTGTATGAATTGTGGAGACACAAAATTATCTAAGCTGAAATATGTCAATAGTGTGCTACACAGGAACAAAGTCATGAATAGCTTTGAGAAAATGGATACAGAGAGAAAGCTACTTGGTGGGAATTTTAAGAACACGCCAAGGAATCTTAGTGTGGAAGTGAATGCTACTTCGCGAGTATCTATTGAGCCCGTTCAGAAGAGATTCTTAAGAGATACCGAAGTTGAAGAACCAGAGAAGGTATCAACCTATCTGTTTAGGACAGAAGTTGGTGGTCTGGTAAATGTTTTTGTCAAAAAGAAGAAAGTTAACTGCACTGTTTATATTGAAGTTTCATCCTTAAAGTTTCCAAGTAGTGACGATAGACTGATTCTAAGTTGGGGCATATATAGATCTGATTCATCCATTTTCACGCCTCTAGACTCTGAGAACTCAACCCGTGTTGAAACTCAATTCACAAAGAATTCTTTTGGAAGGTTTGCTATGGAATTTGAGTTTGGGTCAAAAGAGATACCCTGCTATTTCTCTTTCCTTTTAAAATCTCCTCTAGACAATGATTCAAGTGGATTAGACATAAGAAGTCATAGGAAGACAAATTTTTGTGTCCCCCTTGGTTTTGGTTCAGGTTACCCATTTCCATTGGGTCTTTCATTTTTGCACGAGGGTTCCATGAACTTTTCCATTTCTTCAAGAAGTGCGGAAAGTGTGGTTTTATGCTTGTACGACAACACCTTGGCTGATAATCCTGCTTTGGAGCTTGATCTAGATCCTTATGTCAACCGAACAGGTGATGTCTGGCATGCTTCCTTTGACACTCCTTCGACTTTTGTGAGCTATGGCTACCGATTAAAGGTGTCACATTCAAAGGGAAAGAAAGATGAAGATGCACGTGTAGTTCTTGATCCATATGCTAAGATAATTGGAAAATCTACTTCTGATCACGGAACTGTGCCAAAGTATCTTGGGCACATATCTAAGGAACCTGGTTTTGACTGGGGTGGTGATATTCTTCCAAACTTACCAACAGAGAAGCTAATGGTGTATCGTTTAAATGTGAGACGCTTTACACAGCACAAGTCTAGTCAGCTATCTCCTGATGTAGCAGGTACCTTCTCTGGTTTGACTGAGAAGTTGGAACATTTTAAAGATCTGGGTGTCAATGCAGTTCTATTAGAGCCAATTTTCCCATTTGATAAGCAAAAAGGGCCATATTATCCTTATCATTTCTTTTCACCAATGAGTCTTTACGGACCCTCTGGTGGTGCCATATCTGCTATAAACACTTTGAAGGAGATGATCAAGAAATTGCATGCCAGTGGGATAGAGGTTCTACTGGAAGTTGTTTTCACCTATACCACTGAAAGTGGAGCGCTACAAGGGATTGATGATTCATCCTATTACTTGAAGGGGGTTACAGATTTGGAGGCAAGAAATGTGTTGAATTGTAATCATCCCATTGCACAACAAATTATTTTGGACAGTCTTCGGCACTGGGTGACTGAGTTTCACATTGATGGTTTTTGTTTCATAAGTGCTTCCTTTCTGTTGCGAGGGTCTTGTGGAGAGTTTTTGTCTCGTCCTCCTTTGGTTGAGGCAATTGCTTTTGATCCTCTGCTCTCAAAGACCAAGATCATAGCAGACTGCTGGGACCCCCGTAATGCAGTGCCAGAAGAAACCCGTTTTCCTCATTGGAAGAGATGGGCAGAAATGAACATGAAATTCTGCAATGATGTTCGGAACTTTCTGCGAGGTGAGGGACTTCTCAGCAGCCTTGCTACGCGCCTTTGTGGGAGTGGAGACATATTTTCGAAGGGACGAGGACCTGCATTCTCTTTTAATTTCATTACCAGAAACTCTGGGCTTCCTCTTGTCGACCTTGTCAGCTTCAGCAATGATGAGTTGGCTTCAGAATTAAGTTGGAATTGTGGGGAAGAAGGTCCTACAAATAAGACCCTCATCCTTGAAAGACGGCTTAAACAATTACGTAACTTCCTCTTTGTCTTGTATGTTTCACTGGGTGTTCCTATTCTGAATATGGGAGATGAATGTGGACAATCTACTGGTGGTTCTCCTGCATACAGCAATAGAAAACCATTTGATTGGAATGCACTAAAAACAAGTTTTGGCATTCAAACCATACAGTTCATCTCATTTTTGAGTTCAGTGAGAAGGCAGCGGAGCGACCTGTTTCAGAATAAGAACTACTTAAAAGAAGAAAACATCAACTGGCATGGAAGTGATCAGTCTCCACCCAGATGGGAAGATCCAACCTGCAAATTCCTTGCCGTGAGGTTAAGGGCCGACAAAGATGACGATAAAATGGGGAACCAAACAACATCTAGAAAGGGTGATTTGTTCATAGCAATCAATGGAGCTGACCTTTCAGAGATTGTTATTCTACCCCCACTTGCAGAAGGAGCAGCATGGCACAGATTGGTTGATACAGCTCTTCCATTCCCAGGTTTTTTCTCCACTGATGGTGAGCCTGTTCCTGAGAATGTGAATGGATTACTTGCTTATGAGATGAAGTCCCTCAGCTGCACTCTTTTTGAAGCCAGAAGAAAGTAGTGGAAGTGGACTCCAGTTGCCCCTAGAACTTGCTTTGGAGTTTTGGACCATGGAAGTTGGATACTTTACTTTATAGTACTTTCGATGTAGACATAGTATAGGTTATCGTTTGAACGGCTCTCTGTAAATCCCTAGTGCATTCATCAGGTTTTATTATTTATTTTTCCCTTGCATAAAAAATGAGAGGACTGGTATGTAGCCGAACGATGCTAAATGCCAATTAGGAGACCCATGTTTATCAGATTGTGTATGATCTATCTTATCATTTTTTTATCAAGTCCAATTAGAAATTTTGTGTTACGAAAATAATGCGATAGAAACAAAAAATAAAAACACATAGAGATTTACGTGGGAACCTAAGACGGGAAAAAAACCACGGGTAGAGGAGAAGAAAATTACCAAACTCGTGAAGATTACACGGTAGAGGTATTTAGGGAGGCTAAAATTTGATAATAATAAGTCTAAAAATATAAACTAAACGACCCAAAAATACAAAGGTTCTTGATCGAGCCTCTTTCCGCCACCGCCACAGATCTCTTAAAAAATCTCACATTTGTTTTTCACCACAATTGTCACATCTCTAGTTTTTCAGGTTGGGTCAAACTGAATTCGGGTCACCATATTTTAACATTTTGGATTCTAAATAGTAATGTTTAAAAATTTCTTTGATTCGTATGAGATTTATATGTCAATTTCATAAGGTCATATCCAAGTAATAACTTGGGCTGCTAATCACAAAACAGCAACACGACTAATAATCTGCCACTTTCTACATACTAAACAAAAACAATCTGCAACAATTTTTTTTTTGTTTTTGTTTTGGCTGAGAGAGTAACTTCATTCCAAAAAAGAAACATAAAAGCCTATGCCGCTTGGCCCCATTACGAGCCATTAAAGAATCTCTCTTGGCCACTTTTTATGACCACTTCAAGTTGTGTTTTATGCACTGCATATATAGGCAAATCATTTAAAAAGGACTTAAAAAAAAGAAAGAAAGAAAGAAAGAAAATCATCAAAGGGAATTGTTTATTTCCCCTTGAGCGACTCAATCATCTGAATCTTGGCCTCCAAGCAATCTGATAAAGCCCGCAACGAATTCTCTGATAACGCGTCTAGTTCTTCATCCCACAGTGACAACCCTCTTCCAGTTCCATTCTCTGAAATGTCCCTACTATTTTCTTCCTCACGAACCTGTTTTTCAAGACTCTTTATCTTGGTCTCCAAGACGTCGGAGAGATCAAGCTTCTCTTTTCTCTTACACTTGTTGCCTTTTTTGCTTGCTTCTAAGTACTTGGAGATAACAGACTGTGCCTTTGATGGGTTCTCTGGCCACACTTCAAGGTCGCCATTGGGTCCAAAACAGATCAAGCAAACGTCGACATTGCATAGCGAGGCGAGCTCGCTGGCCTTCTTCTTCAGTGTAGATCTTCTTCCTTCGAAGATCTTCAGAGACTTGTCCATGCCGTTGGAGAAAAATCAGACTTCAACAAAGAAAACTTTAGATGAAAAAAAGAAATCGTGAAACTCTTGTGAGATGCGTCCTTGCTTGCTTCTCAAGGCACCATATATAGGCGGAGTATTTTAATTATTTGAGCATCTTTTGTTTCCTTTTAGTTACTAGGAGATTTGAGGATATTTTTTTTTAGGCAAGAATGAGGATGGACTGATGTGGAGCATTATATCGTTGGGTTAAAAAAAATGCGTAAATTAGTTACCTTCTTTTTTTTATTTTTATTTTTTTTATCTTTTTGACCTCCCTGTTAAAAAAAGAGTGTTTTCTTTTTAGCAAATTAAAAAAAGAAAGTTGAATGCCTCACAATTTTAAGTATTTCTCTAACCTAAAATATTATGATTTATGAAAGTGCTTGCCGAATGATAGCTCAATGGAGCCAAAGGTTGTTGAAGAAATTATTAGTATTATGTTTAAAGCTCGTTGCGGTTTTGTCGCCGACACTTCCCAAGAAGAGGAAGATAGTCTACACGTTAGCTCATCATGCTTAATTAAAATTTGTGATTTTTTTGACATGATGTTTACCTCATTTTATTAATTGCTGTGTACGTAATGACTTGATTTGTGATTAATAAAGTCTTTCCGTTTCCTTTAAAAAAAAAGAAAAAAGAAAAAGTAATTGCCGTATATGATGCAGTGAAAAATTGGGAAGAAAATGAAACCAATGGCTTGTTAGCTTAATGAACCTCTATACTAAAATAATTATAAACGGTGTTTATTTTTTGGAAAATAATAATGAAATGATTCGTTTACTCATTAATTATACAAAGTTCTAGTTGCCTGATATGGAGAGGGAAAACAAAAAGGAAAGAACTAGACGGAACTAAATGTTTATTTCATTTTAGCTAAGATAATATTTCATGGCTTTAATAGCAAAGAATTCAGATTCTTCCCATTATAGCCAGTACCTTGTCTATAGCAAGAAAACAGTAAAGATTGAGTCAAATCAATATATAGGAGACTTTTTTTTTTGGGAGGGGGCTTCCACTTTTTACTTAAAAAATAAGTGAAACTATCATGATTCAAACCCTAACGGGTACATGCACCCAACAACGTAAGTTAGCCTCAAGTGGCAACTCTATATGGGCTATAAACAACATAGTTTCATGTTAAACAATCCTATTTAACCCTATCAGGTTATAATATGCTAATAACAAAACAGTAATACCCAATGTAAAAAGTACAGTATAAACTAGATTAGGACCTACAGTCATATGAGTAGCAGGACTAGCAGGTTATAACCTCGTAAGATGAAAATGATTTTTATTTCATATTTACAAAAATGTTTTAGAAGAGGCACTGGTAAATCACATTGTATAGTATAAAAGTGCCACATCAACAATATGATTAAACTATTTAAAAAAAACATGGTGCCTGGGCTAAGGCTTTGATAATAGGATCGCTACTTAGGATACAAGTTTTGTCCAAAGTCTACCCAACATTTAAGCTTTTGGGATTAAAACAACTTACAGACACCATTACCTGGGTTCTAAGAACTGACTAAACATGGACAAACTACCACTAATGTGATCCAAATTCTAACTTAAATTGTTTCTCCTCTCTTTCCCACCTTTTCTGGAGGTCTTGAGAAATCTTAAAAAAAAAAAAAATTGCTACCATCTCAAATTAATGGCCAGGTCTAGTAAGGCTTCTACTTGGCGAATGGTTCGCTGCTTCTCTTGTTGCTTCAGTTTACCGGCCACAGATTCAGGATCAAGTCCTTGTGCAGCTTGTGCTGCACTTTGTTCAGCCTTAACCTCTTGTAGCAATGCATCAACCTCTCTTACGAAGTCTGCTCTCAATAGAGCATCATCTGCTTCAAGTGGCGGTCGGAGCGGCCCTTGATGCTGATGGAAATGGGGCAGAAAGGAAGAAGTTAGAAACCATAGCTAAACTTCGATTACCATTTTGTGAGTATTATAAAGACAATTCCCCCGAGCAGAATATTTAATATCAATCTTATATCCAAGCAGATTCTTGTGCTTAAGAAAGACAAACTGTAATTCAGACTTTCAGAAACAGTGTAAGGAAATTAAATAAATAACAGCAGGAGAGTTGTGCAATTCAGATTTTCGCATCATACCTCATCAATATTAAATCCTGCAGGAACAAGAATGCTAAACGGATCTTCTCGTGGAAAAGCATCAAACATGAGTTTCTTGCATTCCTTCAGCCACGCTTCGTCGTCAAATCCATCATGCAAATTTAAAAGATCGTTAAGCAGTCTCATGGCAGGAGATGCCTCTCTTTTCAAAATTTCTGCCTGAAATATCGAGTAATTATTTTTGACTGTAAGAAAAGAAAATACGAGTATCTGAAAAAATAACTTAAAAGGCTAATTGTCAATCTCAATGCTGCGCTTAAAATTTGGTCAGGAATTCATACCTCAACCCTTCTGTACAGCAGATCAAGACTCCTAATGGCATCTTTTTCATCCTGTAAACACGTGACAAATATGAGGGTGAGACAATGAAGGCTACAACAGTGTCATACACTCCCAAGTACTTGTACAGCTAAAGATTTTGATTCTACTGACAAGCATTACGTTCTTACCATGGTAAGCATTAAAGACTCAAAAACAACTTACATCACGCCGAGCAAGATCAAGGCGGTTCCATATGACCATCAGAACAAGCTCAGTAAGTTCTCCTCTCTCGGCAGCCTCCTCAATTTTCTGCATATATATGAACAGTTGAATCACAACAGAGACGTCTAAGCCTTTGTTCAATCAAAAGCTATTCCTAAGTTATTTTATTTTATTTTATTTTTTCTTTTTTTGGGATTCTATTCAGGAGGGCTACTAAGAATTTATACGAGAGCATGGAGCCTAACTTAAAAATGTGTTGCTGCAGATTAACATACAAAAGCACAGTGTAATTAAAAGTGGTCTCATGCATCACTTTTAATTTTGTTGGCTAATTTTAATGAACCACCTGGTGAGTAAAACTGACAAAGACTTTACTTATATTCTTGTAACAATTGTGTTTGGTTATTCATTCACTAAATTTGATCAAATCACCTAGAGGCTTACTCTTAAAGGCGTGAAGGAGCTAGTGCATAAGTAGGAAAGAGGCATTCAGAACTCAACAAGACATCATCAGTTACTTTAAGGCCTGCACGGTTGTAAGATTTAAAAAAAAAAAAAAACTGTAATGCAATTTCCCTTCAGATATTGCAAACGAGTTTACCTCTTCCACTTCCTCAGCAGACCGAATCAAACTTGAAACCAACCGTCTTGCCTTTCGTACATCTTCTTCAGGATACCCTTTCAATCGCATGCCAATTTCACGATACTCTTCAATCTTTCTTTCCTCTTCTTCCTCTTCCTCTCTACGTCTCCGATGCAACTCCTTTGTTTTCTCCCTTTGTCTAGCTTGCCATTCCTAATCCACAGAACATTAACTCCAGCCATTTCCAAACAGGAAAATGCAAATCATGCCCTCACTGTTTGCATACACTAAATAGTTCTTGCAACTAGAAAGTACGATTAATCATAACCACAATAACTAACCAGTTCACAAGATACAACATTTAGCATATAAATTAAACATCCTATCAATAGAAAGCCCACAAAAGGGAAAACGAAATCAGTATCAACCATTAATCTATCCTATGCAATATTGTAAGAAATAATAGCAATTATAAACAGTAGACTTGAAATTAAACAATTCAGGGTTTTTTTTTTTTCTTTTCATTACAATTAGCATTACAAAAAGTAGTGTTCAACCTTCAGCTTCCAGGCCGATTATAGTTCAGTACTACGTGCTGAAATATATATACAGATATATGCATATATCAAGTGATCCAGAAAAAAATTACAGTAAATTTGAGAACTTTCTAGAACCAGAAAAGCAAAACCGCAACAAGATAATAGAAAGAGTGTTACTTTACATCATCGTAGTACTCCTTTGGAAGTCCCTCAAGGAGTGGCTCGTCCTTGCTCAAGCTCCTCCGAAGAACTGGCCATCAACGCCACATAAATTAGAA
Organism: Artocarpus heterophyllus; assembly: GCA_025403435.1. Lineage (NCBI taxonomy): Eukaryota > Viridiplantae > Streptophyta > Magnoliopsida > Rosales > Moraceae > Artocarpus > Artocarpus heterophyllus. The sequence continues at coordinate 3,129,516 of CM046335.1, forward strand.
AAAAAAAAAAAAAGAAATTGGTTAAGCCCTAAACCCTATATTCCAGGCAAAAATACAAAAGGCACTTCAACGGAGATTATCGAGCGGTGGCGGAAGCTAACCTGCGCGCGGTGGACGGTTGAGTATGAGAGGAGAAGGAAAAAACGACGGTGGCTGCCTTGAGACGGTCGACGGTGAAGGGGTTGAGGGTGCGCTCAGTGTGCACGTTAGCCGGAGCGCCTGGCACTCCATTTTTGTGTTTCTCTGATGATAATTTCAAGAGGGATGGTCGAAATGGAAATGGAAATGGAAATGGAAGATTTTGATGAAAAGGACCAAAAAAAAAAAAAAAAAAAAAATTGGGTAAAAGTTTTTTTTTTGGAATAAAAAATATGTTTTTTTTGTGTAGGTAAATTGTCTTAGTTTTTTTCAAAAAAAAAAAAAGACTGTAAACCTTAATGGGGATTTTGAGAAAGGGCCTCCGGCTAAATTTTTTTTGGTAAATAGACCATTTTTTTGGGACAATTTTTGGCACAAAAAAGGCTTTTTAGACATTAAAATGGTTCTAGTTTTTTTTTTTTTTATCATGTTGAGGTTCTTTATTCTGCTACAGTCATTTTTTTTATTTTGTTGAAAAAAACTGGGACAGTTTACCTGCACAAAAAAGCGTGTTTTTTTTGTTCCAAAAAAAAGAAGACTTTTACCCAATTTAAATTTTTTTTTGTTACTTTCATCAAAATGTTCCAACCTCAACAGAGTGAAAAAAAAATAGAACCGTTTTGATGTTTAAAAAACCTTTTTTTTATGCCAAAAACTGTAAAAAAAAAAAGACATTCATAAAATTTTTTTTTTTCCAGACATAGAGGAGGAAGATTTTGATGAAAGGGACAAAAAAAATTTGAATTGGGTAAAAGTCTTCTTTTTTTTAGAACAAAAAAAACACGTTTTTTTATGCAGGTAAACTGTCTTGGTTTTTTTCGACAAAATAAAAATAATGATTGTAGCAGAATAAAAAACCTCAACATGATGAAAAATAAAATAAAACCATTTTAATGTCCAAAAATTTTTTTTTATGTCAAAAATTGTCCAAAAAAAAATGATCTACTTACAAAAAAATTTTGGCCGGAGACCTCTCTCAAAATCCCCCCATAGAGGAGAGAGAACGACAGAAATTTGAAAACGACAATCACAAGGAACGACAATAGAATCAGAGTGAAAGCTGAAAAGCGACACCAAATTAGAAACGACAAGAAGCTAGAAAACGACTAAATGACAGTACAAGACCGATGAAATGAGACGACGGAAAAGTGAAAATCGAACAATCAAGAAGGAAAGACAATAAATGATAAAAACGACAATAAATATGGAACTGCATTTTAAAGGAAATGACGATAAAAAAATAAGAAGAAAACATGCGCGAAAACGACGACAGTGGAGCGAACGACAGAAACGTAAAAACAATAGAAAAGTGAAGGCGCAACAATTAACCCGAAACGACAGTAAATTACTGCAGAAATGTAAAAAACGACATGGTTTATTTTTTAGATTACATGGAACATAATTGACACCAAAATGTTCTTTCTATTTTATTAAAAAAAGGATAAAGAAAGTAGAAAAATGAAACTAACGCGAAAAGTAAATGAAAAAAATAAAAAATATATATATTTTTTAAATGACAGAAAACTAACAACGACAATTAACATAAAGCGGCTATTCAGTTGGCCCAAAAAAAGACCGTAAATGACTACATAAGGTAAAAAACGACATGGAAAATAATTGACACCAACTGTTTTTTCTTTTTTTTTTTTAAATGACACAAGGCTAACAACAACAGTCAAAAGAAAATGACTATTTATTTGGCAGGAAAAAAAAAAAAAAAGAACACCACTGACGGGAAAAGACAAGAAAAACTCACAAAAAAGCAAAAACGACAGAAGGTGCAAAGGGGCGTAAACATAGAACGACGCCAAGACGGAATTGACAGCAAACTCTTGAAAAAACACTTCAGAATAAAAAAAAGCGTAAATTAGGCAAACTGCGACACCGAATAACGGACGACGTTAAATACTAGAACGTAGAAGTGAAGAAATTTCCACACACTTTTGCAATCAGATATGCAAAATTCATAGTAAAATAATTGATGCCCATATTCAACTAAAATTAGTGAAAATCTGACCTTCAGAAAACGTTTCTTCTTTAGGGGATTCAGCATAGACATATTTGAATAAATCACCACATATTTAGTTTGTAATTCTTTTTTGTTCGTCTTTTAGCATAATTTGAATTTGAATATATCAATCGTCAATTGTCACGGAAAAGAAACAATTTGCATAACTTTCTTAAAAGTGTTCAAACTTATCACTAAAAGAAGATTTACCAATAGCCAAGAAAACCATATATTCAGGGCGGAAATAATACTCTTAGGCCTGACAAAGGAAGTTTTGGGAATAAAATATATATATAACTAAAAGCAAATCGACGGAAGATATATCCTGTTTGAAATGAACATGAACTAAAATTCCTAACCAAAAGGGGAAGAAAGGATGACCTCCTAGAACCTAAGGATACAACAACCGTACATAAGAGCTGACCAAATTCGCTTTTCATGCCACATCCTATACATGCGAGGCTCACAAGTTATCATTGACAAGATTCAAAAGTCAGTCTCAATAACAAGTTCAGCTGCTGCAGCCATTGCTCCAACACCACCAAGTCCAAGGACAGCAAGAGCCAACTCTTCCTCGTTCCACTGTTTCAATCCCTTGCTTAGCCTCTTTAAAACATCCACATCGATCTCTATTATCCACTTCGGAGTGCAACCCACCATCAAGCTCGCCACCCCAGTCACATAGGCCCGCCAAGTTGCCAAATCACAGCCGAGCGAGATCTTTCCATCTAGTGCACTTGCAAGAAAATCCAAGTGAGCTCCGAGAATCTTTGGTCGCCTCTTTGATGCTGGCATTGCTGAGTCAATTCCCCAAGCAAATGTCCCGCAAAGCACTGCAAAGTATGCGAGTGCATAGCCCCCAAGGACAGCTACCGTGCCACCTGATTCCTGGCTTTCCTGGTCCAATCCATGTGATGATATAAACCACGAAGGTAAGGTTTCCTTGATCAAATTTTGAACTACGCTCAATCCACCAGAGCGCCAAACCAGTGAAGCTCCAAGAGATGCTGCAAGCTTGATCCGTTGCATGGCTGCAGCCAAAGAAACCTGCCCGTATCTCATCCCATACTTGTACTTCTTCAGTTTCTCCAATTTGTCTCTAGGTAACCCACAACTTGCAATCTCCTTAACGGATTGCATGAGAAGGGAGACAATCTCTTCTGACAAGAAGATAGCATCCCTAACAGAGCGATGCACACGCAAGTAGAGAAATCCTGGGGCCACTGGAGAGATCCCGCCAGAGAAGGAGCTAAAACCCTGACCAAGGAGGGAACCAACACCACCGTTGGTGTGAATGCAGGCGGAACTTAGGCCAAGCGTGGATGTAAAGCAGCTCTTCAGTAGCTGAACCACAGCATCACTGTTGTGGTGGAAGACTGCTTGAGAAGCAGTGAACACCAGGAAGTCACTCCAACGCTTTACTTTCTGGGACCATAATGAGGCAATAATGGGCATGCATGGCCACGGGCAAACAGTAGCTAGGGAGAAAAAAGCTGGCCCAATTAACTGGAGGGTACGTTCAGACGCTTTATCAAGTTTAAAAGTTATCGTGAGGCTAACCATGGCAGCCAAGGGTAAAGGAAGTGTATTAGGAGAGCTCCCTCCTGCAAGAAACAATTTTGTCGCCGAATGTTAGATGGTTGGTTATCAGAAATCTTCAGCATGCTATCTGACTAACTTATTTTTACTCAAGAAGGTGTTACATGTGTGTGTGTGTGAGGTGGTGAAAAGTACTTCAAATTTGATCTTGAGGCATTGAATATTAATTTCTTGTCATTTTAAAGTAACAAGCGTCTGAGAAACTAAACTAATCATCCACAAAGCTACAGAGAAAACAGTAAATACCAACTGAGAGGCTTGGAACATCAACGCCAGTAGCAGCAAGGATTTTTTTAATTTGCTGTTCAACAATGGAAAAGTTTGCAGCAGGGCTTGGCCAATCGGTTCCATTCATAAAAGCTGGCTTCCATATTCCCCGTGTTACTTCAGCTGAAAAATAGCTCACCATTGTTGCCAAAGTTGCAGGAAGAAAATCCGCAAGATCTTTGAGTCCTGAGGGCAAAGAAAAAACAAGTCATTGAAAACTAAATATGAATTGGCAGTCCATGCAGCCACTCCCTAAAAATTCAACTGCCAATTAGAGTACATGCACTATTTGTAATTTTTTTTTTTAATAACAGAGAGCGAATGTCATGGAACAGACTCATAGCAGTGAATGGACAGCAGACTTGTATTGACAGACCAAATAATTGTCCCTTTATTATCTGATTTTGACCCCAAATTGGTTGAAATGCTAATTCTACAGGAATTGAATTTTACAAATATGAAAAGAGTCCTGTGATAAATTGACCAGAGGATTAGCAACAGTGAGATATCAGGCTCGATTAAATTAAAAATTAGCACAATCATTTAGGTGTCTGCTTTTAAATTCGATGCACTTTAAAGAGTCGAAATGGACTAATATTTTAGCATTATTATGAATTTGCTAACCTGTAGCAAGTTCACGGGGAGAAAGTCTTCCATGAGCACAAGCAGTAAGAGCAGCATCAAGCACAAATGGAGTTGCTTCCATAATGTCCCATGCAGGAACTTTGAGTCTAACAGAGGCATCATCAGTCCCTGAAACAGATGAAGTACTGCTTCCCGAAGTTGAAGAAGTCAAAGGTTGACTGCCTTTACTTATTTTTCTGAACATCATGCTCAGGAGTGCATCAACAATTTGATGAACAGTGGTGCCCGGTACAAGTCCAGGGAGCGTGGAACAAATACATTTTTGATGCTGTTTATACCAGAGTTTTAATTTTGGAAACGAGTCCATTAATACTGGTTTGGGAGAAAAGGTGATAAGTTTTGACACTCGCCTACTTTTAATTTGATCCTTGGCTGAACTTCCAGCTGTTGCTAATAGAGAGTTTCGAACCAATAATAGGTAATCAGGACTCAGTTGGGATCCCACTGGCCTCCCATCTCCCACCATATGTTCAAGAGGTGGATGATCAAATCGCCATGACCTCAGTAGAAGTGTAAATGCATTCGAGAAAACTGCATGGCAAGAGAGTTCCTCGCCTGTTGAAAGAGTCCATGGTAGATTGGGAACACTTGACCCAAAAACCTCACAGATTGGCATCAATGCTCCTGCAAGTAATGGAATCTGCCAATATAGAAAACAAACAAATTATACAGGCATCGGACAGCAAGCAGACATGTTTCAATAGTACAATTTCCAATGTTTCCTTGAAAGGAAAAATGACCAAAGCCCTTTTAAAATTGTACAAATCATACCACATAACTAACTGAAGAAAAACGAGTGCAAGGAATTTTCTCTTTGAAATTTAAGTCTGTGACTCTGAAATCAGAATACCAAACTTGCCACCTCTTTAACGTCAGAGCAAAGGTCTAAGATCAAGTTTGCAGAAAAATGTACACAATACTATGCTTATTATGAGGAAAAATGTTATCGTAAATTTGCCTCCAATCTTTTAGCTTATTTCAACAATCGTGTACAGAAACTACCAGGAAAAAAAAGAGAGAGGAAAAAGTAGCGTGTTAAATTTCACCTACCAATCCATGCAAGGCGAAGATCTGAACGCAGTCTATAGATGAAATCCCAGCCAGAAGAACATTAAAGAAAGGGGCAAAGTTGATCAAATGGCTCTCACTTCCTGAGTTTTCTGCAGGAACTGGTGGCGATAACAATCTAATGATAAAAATACAGGTATGCTCCTGCCAAACATGGAAACTTAGTAAACCTAGTGAAGCACATGCAAGCAAGACAAACAGAAAGATTCCAGCAAAAGATAAATAAAAAAAGACAGAAATATAAAGAACATAATTTCAGTTGTATTACCTGGATACTCCAACCACGAAAAAGAGATGCCCCGCAAAGAATGTTAGCAGCAGATATCTTCTCATCCTCTGAACCATTTATTGCAATCTCATATATTTTCTCGATCTCTGCTAAGCTTCCATCAAATCCATGAGCTTAAATTCAGTTGCCATACCACTGAGTAAGTTTATAAAAAAGATCATCTGAAATACCTGGCTTCAGGAAAAACAAGGGGTGTAACTGAAGACCAGGTTATCATGGTCAAGTATTTAGATCTTTTTATCATTCTTTCACTCCCTTAATTTGCAAACATTTATATTTGTATATGCATCTAAGCAAAGCCCCATTCTCAACTATATGAAGTCAGTTTAAGGCTCATCTTCACGAGGTGTAAATGTAAGTACTACATTGAATTTCTCTACTACATTGCCTTGGGATAAAAATTAGAAAACACTGAAATAAAAGTGCAATAGGAAAATATAAAATAGAAAAAGGCAATGAAATACAAGTAAGATAATGCTTCCAAAAGAATACATGAAAAAGAAGACGTTATAAACTGAGTAATTTATCATTCCAATTAGAATTTAACATTTATACCTTTAGCAATTAGAAAAAGAAACAGCTAAAAGATTAACCATTTAATGCAATTGTGATAAGATTATACAACACGTGGCATCAGCAAAATAAATTGATAATACCAATTCCATGTTTACCCTTTTATTTCTCTCTTGCCTGTCCTACAAACCCACCTACCCAACTTTGCAGAGAGGGCAAACATGGAAATTTGAAATTTGATAGTAATTGACGCAAGAATAGCATACCTAGAAGCTGGAGTTGCAATCAGAGCATTAACCAGAGCTAAAGTCAGAGGGGAACCCGTCATCAATGATGACCAACCAGTTACTTGACCAGTTATATTTCGAGGCAATTGATTACTGCATGCACTCACGTAGCCTGGCCAGAAATATGCCGTTGTGTCTAGTATGTTCCTAGCAATGCAAGCCTCAACAATAAGATGTCGCATGTTTCCAACTGCAAGAAAGTATGATTTATTAGGAGAAGTCGAGGATAAGTAATAAAAGAATTGTCAAGGCCGACAAATGTCCAAGAAAAGAGATACCTGCTATATAATCTAAAACAGAATGAAAAATAAAAAGGCTTCATAGGTCAAATGAAGTAAGAGAAAATATCAATGTAATATGAAACCTAAACCTAGGAAAAATGAAAAATAGCCACTGATAATAAAAAGCAAATAAGTGAAGCCACTGTATAAGTTAACGTGATTAAAAGGAAGTCACAGTCTTGAACTGCATGCTATTGAATTTATTATTATTGTTGTTGTTGTTGTTGTTGTTGTTAGTATTATTAAATAATAGTTTAGGCCTTGAGAGGAGAAATGAAGAAAATGGTATACCAAGAGCAACAACTAAGCATCCTCGAATACGAATAAAAGGGAAAGTCTTCTTGTCATTGCACCAAACAAAAAAGTTTCATATATTACATTAAAATTCAGAAAGAGAATTATTACTTACTCCAATTTATTGGCATGTCATTTACACCACTGCATTCGTAATATCCGTTGCTCACAGTAAGACCTGAAATGAACATCATTGCTTTTGCTGCAGCCTGATTGACTGACGAACTAACACATTGAGGTGGAGTTAACAAGCCATCGTAATCACCTAATAGCTGTAAGCTGGTCACTAAACTCTTCCGACGCTGTCCCAAAGCCTGTTTCTCCATCCTTTGGTTGGTTGAGGTTTGTTCAGTTCCCTCCATCAGTTCACTTTCCTCTTCCTCAATAATGTTAGTGACCGCAAGGGTTGTAATAGACAATAACATGCATAAGCAAGTATCAAGGGGAGGCACAGGAGCCTCTCCAGGTACCCTTTCCTAAAATATCAAACAAGGGAGGAAAAAGCAAGTAGATCAATGTGGTTATCATGTACCTGACCTACACAAAGCGCCAAAGAAAACCCTTCGGATTCTCAAGATCCAAAGGTGCCATCTAGCTGTACTTCTCACCTAAACTAATATGCTGGTTATGCCACTAAATTACGACACGTCTTTAACTGAGTGAGTGTGTGTGTGTGTGTGTGTGTGTGTTTGTCGTGCTTTCTAGTTCATGAACCAAGAGTCCAAGTGGGCTTTTCATTTGCAGCAACACGTTGAAAGCAGTAAAGCACTATAGAAATGTGGTGCTTATGTGCACGTATGTGAATGTATAGGCGTAGACACATAAACTAAATCATCTCCTTATTCAACGTTCTAACTATGTCTTCTAAGAAACAATCTATGAAGCATAAAACAAGAATTTAAACTCAGTCGCAAGAAGAAAGAACCCTAAAGACAAGTTGCAATTTATTCTTACCTTTTGAACTAGGCGCAGAGCTGCAATCCATAAACCCAAGAACGTAGTATGCCATGCTGTGTTGTTAACTGCCTGCAAAGCCTTTACCAAACCTGCAACAAGAACCGTGTTTCAATAATACAGCTTAAAAAGGACAATGTTATCCAGACCATGACTGCATGTGTTACAACATGGAATCAAAAATTGATACAAACTTGTAAGAGTATCGACAGCGCTAGTAGCTGGCACTTGTGACCCATCCATAACATCATCAAGAAATAGATCAATAGGAAGCCAAAGCGATGAAAAATTAGTTCCCTGAGATTGGCAAGTGGTTGATATCATAGTTCCAGAGGCCAAGACTGCATGAAAATTATGTTGTGATATTGTTTTTCCTTCCCGAGTTAGTAATCTACGAGTATCAGATGTCAACTGCAAAAGGACCTCTGGAGTTATGTTCTCTAAACTCCGCAAAGCTGATGAGTTCATGGAAAGCAATCTCAGTCGCTGAAGCAAGCCTGCCCAATGCGATGACCTAAAGGGAAGTGTTAATATGTGAAAATGAATATGCAAAGCTACTCAATAAATCCGAGAATCTTTCTACAACTCCATTATAAACGTGAAGCAGATTGCTTACATGTTTCCACGTGCCAAGTAAACAAGTCTTGAGGTGACTTTGTTTTTCAGAAACTCCACAATTAACTCAATAGCCATTGCAGTATTTGCTTTTTGCAGGGCTTTATTGTCACTTCTTTTCTCACTTAAACACTCCTGACCGTCTATTTCCATGTCTTGTGGCCTCATTGGCCATCTAGATTTCTTTTCCGGGGTGAGTTCTAGCAACCCTTCATCGTCTAATGATGCATCAAGCAACTGCCATACAATTGAAAACACAAATTCAACAAGAAGAATCCCAGGTTCACACACTTCGATGCCATATATCTCGGAAAGATGCAGAACATCGTCAACGGATTTCATGATCCTGTGAACGAATTAAAATATATATACAAGTCAATGCCTTTTGCTTTAACTAAAAATTCCTTATCCCAAATTTTAAAAATAAAATAAAAGCTTTAAAAGGGTTGATTCCTTTTACTATAAATAAGCATTTGTTAAAGGAAAAATTAGATAACAAAACAAACAACAGTAGAGATATATTAACCCTTACTTTTGATAACTGAGTCCTTTGGTTTGAGAAGTGAAGGAAAATGCATGTCTCTTAACTAGTTCCATGTACAGCCTGTATGCCGTAGGTTGGAGCTGTCGATTTGGAATCACCCTAACAACAAAAAGAAAACAAAAGGATGTCAATTTTAAGTTTCTAACCAAACAATCAAGAAAAAGCTATAAAATTTAACAACTCTGAAAATTCAAATCAAATTCAAAATGTCGCAAAACAAAAAAAAAGAAGAAGAAGAAGAAGAAGAAGAAATTATCACATGGCCACTCCTATATCAGTTAGATACTGTACCTTCCCCAAAAAAAAAAAAAAAGAAAAGCAGCCATTAAAGGGCTGTCTGTTACCTGGTGGAGAGAAGAGCGAGGACGAGCATCGGAGGGGCGATCCTGAGGGACAAGGCCTTCTCGAGGAGCTTCCACGTGATCGGCACGTGGTTGGCCCAGCAGATGTGGGAGACGAGGAGGCGTGCGAGGTCCGGCGAGGGCAGAGGGATTCCAGCCGAGTTGAGGCAGGAGCTCAGATGAATAGCCCACGCCAGAGGATCGCCGTTCTTCTCCTGCGCCGACTTCGTGATCTCCAGCACGGTGTCCCACAGATGACCCGTCGCCTTCTGTACGGACACCGCCGCCATGGCTATGCTTCCAGCGACTCTACCCTTTCTATAATCTTCCAACAGTGTTTTCAAAAGGGTTGAAAATGATTTTGTTTATAAACATAAGAACTTTTAGAAAATTATGCTAAATTCATTTTTAAAATTTTTGTCTCAAATAAAAATTTTTAAAAATTTCAAAAACAATAACAAACAGAGCCTAAGCTTTTGCTTCGCAGGAAGGCAGAGTTTGAGGGTGCATCTGTTAGCTTTTGTGAAGTGTGAGGGAAGACGAAGAAGGAGCAAAATTAAAATAATTGTTTGATTTTCGTTTCTGTACGACACGAAACTGTTCTAAGGTTTGGTCCAAAAGGAAAGGGAGGAGTACAATTGAAAGTCTGCTTTGACGGCACTTGTTGAAAGGCGCCTTTAATGTATCGTTGACCGCGGAAAGTACGGATCGACTTGATAAATAAATTTAAATTAATGATTTAATTTAAGTTATTATGGTTTAAATTAAAATTTAAATTAGTGATTTAAATTATTATCTGAATTCAAATTTAGATGTGTATTTAATTTTTAATCTGAATATAAAATAAAATTAAAATTTATGTTTGAAGAAGTAAAGAAAGTAGTTTTTGATTTATTAACAAATCTAATAAAATCTTAATGATAATGGTCATAAAAAAATGCAATATAGATCTTAATTTATTCTTCTCTTCACTAGAAACATAATGAAAAAAGAATCATCTCAATTGGATAATAAATGAAGAAGTTATGATTTTTTTTCTCAAATATAAGATAGAGAATTTTAGTTTTTATTATAGTAAAGATATCCGAGTATCAAAAGTTTAAAAGGAGTCAGAACTCTAAAAATTTAGGACTCGTTTGTTTCGTGGTTCGAATCACGGTTTGAATCATTTTGCTACAGTATTTTCTCTCATAAAAATTTAAATCTTCATTCAAATACTCAAACCAAATGGGCTCTTAGATTCTTGATACTCAAAGGATTCAGATTTTGGGTGAAACAAACACGTATCCAAAGGATTCTTAATACTCGAATCTAAATTTGAGTCTAAAAAATCAAGAGAGTTTTCAAAACAAACAGACCCTACGTGTTGTGTTGTTTTCTTTAGACAAGAACTAAAGAGAATCAATAATTAAAACATGAAAGATTTTGGGCTAATTTGATAATGTTTTTAAAATGAGTGGCAATAGTTCTATTTTAAAAAAAAAATTAAAAATTATGCTAAAAACATTTTTGAAATTTTTATCTAAAAAAACGTACAAAATTTTTTTAAAAACTTCGAAAAGAATACCAAACAAGGCCTTTGATTTTGATCTTTTTTTTTGAGATAAGCGAGTATATGACAAACCTGGAGTCGATCTCTCCTTCGGCGCCTCCATTATCTCTTATCGATTCAAACCCTAAAGTCATCTACCCCCTTCTCAAAGTTTGCCTCTTTGCATGAGTTCTCTCTTCTCATGAGACAGAAGAGCCCCCTTCTCAATGTCTGCCTTTTATCGATTCAAACCCTAATATCATCTCATCACCTCTCGTTGCTTCTCACTCGTTGCCCTTGACACGAAGATTAAGAAAAGTCTTATCTAGGTTCGTCTTCTTCGAAGAGAAAAAAAATCCCTCGTGACAAAACGCAATTAGTATTGATTCTAACCCTAAAATCATCTCTCTTCTTCTTAAATTGTCAATGCCCTTGAGAAATCCCATTAATCGATCTCATTGGCTCTTGATAATTCATCCTTTAGGAAGATTTTGAAGAAAGGGGCAAAAAAAATTTTGCATTGCGTAAAAGTCCTCTTTTTTTTTTAAACAAAAAAAACACATTTTTCTATGCAGGTAAACTATCCCAGTTTTTTTAAAAAAAAATAGGGAAAATAACTGTAGCAGAATAAGAAACCTCAACATGATGAAAAAAAAAATGAAACCATTTTGATATCTAAAAAGCCTTTTTTTGTGCCAAATACGGTAAAAACAAAAGGGTCATTGATCAAAATTTTTTTTCCAAAAAGTCACTTTTCAAAATCCCTCCATCCTTTCTGAAGACAAAAAAACCTCTCTTTACTTTTACCTCATTCGGTGATAATTGAACACTCTCGTTTTGCTGAATTATTGTTGTTTCTGCTATAGTTGGTGATTTGTGGACATTGCCATTTATCTGATTCGTTGTTTATCCATTTCACTGCTGACTCTTGAACACTGTCGATTTGCTGAAATTCGTTGGCGTTTCTACTATGTTTGGTGATCTGTGAACATTGTCGTTTTAAACTCATTAAGGTTGGTCGTTCCATCTGATTTGCTGTTTATCCATTTCACTGCTAATCTTTGAACACTGTCGTTTTGGTTAAGGAAATTGTCATTTCTTCTATGTTTGTTGATCTGTGGACATTGTCATTTTGATCCCATTTCTTTTTGGTCGCTGTATCTGATTTGTTATTTTGATCTAGTCATAGGTGATCTTTAAACACCGTCGTTTTGCAAAAAATTCGTTGTCGTTTCTGCTATTTTTGGTGATCTGTGGTATTGTCGTTTTGAACTCATTAAGGTTGGTTGTTCCATCTGATTTGCTGTTATCCACGTCACTGTTGATCTTTGAACACTGTTGTTTTGCTAAAGGAAATTGTCGTTTCTTCTATGTTTGGTCATCAGTGGATATTGTCGTTTTGATCCCATTTCTTTTTGGTCGTTGTATGATTTGCTATTTTGATTTGGTCACTGGTGATCTTTGAACACTATCATTTTGCAAAAAATTCGTTGTCATTTTTACTATTTTTGGTGATATGTGGATATTGTCGTTTTGATGCCATTTCCTCTCGTGTCTGCTCATTCTTATGCTCTGTTTGATTCTAGTCCAATTTGCACCTCCTGGAGACTCCTTTTTTTAACCCTCATCATTTTGTATAGGTTTTGAGTGATAGGTAACGGTAACAGGCTATGATGAATGTTGGCGTTTTGAGTGATATTGTTTACTGCTTGTTAAATGTGTCCCTCGGTGCTATGTTGCTGGTTTACAATTGGTCTATAGGCAGGCCTTCCTTTATTCCTTTCTGTATGGTTTCCTGTGTTTATGACCAATGACATTGACCCTGGCAGCATATGGTGTCAAGAGGATATGTTCAAGCACAAATGATTTGTGCTCCTACTTATGCCATTGAGCCTATGAAATTTTTCTTTCTTTAAGTTTAAATTCTGTCTAAACTAAAACATGTTATAACTTGTTCAACATACAAAATAATTTTTTATCATATAAAAAGAAATGCCTAGGAGCAAACAAGACTCCATTACTTGGACCACAGAAAGGACCGAATTATTGATTGGACTCCTTCAGGACCTTGGATAATGTAATTAAATAAGAAACTGTGTGAGACTTAGGTAGCCTACTTGACAATACATTTTAATTATCCTGTAATGCCAACCCAAATTTAACATAAGAAAGAGAACCTGCGGAAAGAATGGACATTTTTTAAGACTTTAGATGGTGCCATAGGGTTAGGGGTCAACCTTAAGAGTGGTAAGTTTGATTCTTTACGGAGTATCATTTTGAACTAATTAAGGTACATGGAGCATGCTATGTTTGTAGATGGATAATAATTTTACAAACATCCAAAAAGTTTATTTAATTTCACTTTTTTTTAAACTTTTTCTCTCTAGAGTAATCTAAGAGCAACTAGGTACATAAGTAAAGATGGATATCCGTCTTTCAAGACATTGGATTCCATTTTTGCTCGTTCTACAACTTCAGGTTCTTTGGCGTTTGGTACTGCTTCAGCCCACGCCCTTTTATCTAAGCACTTTTCTGAAAATGATAACCATACGGACATTCTTGTGCAAAAAGAACACCACATTGATGACGTGGTGATTGATGTTAGGAGTCAACTGAATCACTTGCGCTCGACTTCTTCTAATGGCACCGAGGGAATTAGTTCAAGCTCGCAAAATATTGGTAAGGGCAAGAGGAAGATGAAAGAAACTGATGAGAAGGAGAATTGGCTAAAGATAATGGCACAAACTATTGTGGATTCAAAAATAAAGCCTAATGCTCAGTTCACCAAGTGCATCCAAATTTTTACACAAATGAGATATACGTGCTGTGAGAAACTGTGGCTGCAAATGGTACTAAAAGACAACATTGGATTGCAGACAATGTTTTTAGAGAATGATAATGATGATGATTGTAGACCATTAATCAAAGAGTATATGTCCAAATAGTTTTTCCTGTGTACTAACCGGCTTTGTTTAAATTTCATTCTCTGTATCATAGATACATATTGAGACATTGTTTATTTTTCTCATTTATTTGTGCATTGGTGACTATAGTTTTAACAATTATTTGTAAGCTGGATGATTTGTAATTTGTTGGACTATTGACATTTGCTAATTGTTGTTGTATTGTTTAGCATATTGTTCTGGCATTTCTGGTTATATTGTTAAATACATTTGTCTAATTTTTTTTTATAGAAATAGTTGTCTATGATGGATACAAGATTTTGGATCTCTATGGCCTGAAACAACGGCGAAGGCGGCTAGGTATAGATGACGATGATTTGCTTGCGCTTGTTGTTGCTTATCTTGAGCAATGATGGCGGGCTAATAGGCCACAAAGATGCCTTATGCATACGTCAATATTAATAGGAAAAATGAACATGGCGGAATTACTGAACGGTCATAAAAGACCGTTATATAGCAAAGCGAAAATGATACGCAACCAATTTTTAGTCTTGAGTCAGATGTTAGAAGAACATACAACTTTGCGGTCTTCTAATGAGGTTAACGTCAACGAGAAACTCATGATATTTCTGCATATTGTGTGCCATGCCATTTCGAACCAAGAAGCACAGGATCATTGGTAACACTCAGAGGAAATAATATCCCGATGCTTCTCGGAGGTTTTATTGATGATATGTTCATTATAATATCGATTCATTATACCCCCAAAGTACAACAAAACACCAAAGCTTATTCGAGACAATCGAGATAAGTATTCAAATTACTTTGATGTAAGCGTGAAAACTTTTTTAAACGCATATGTAGTATAACAATATATACTAATGGTGCTAATCCCCGTTTTCTTCACTCATGTGTAGGTGCAATTGATGGTATACATGTTCCATATGTACCGTCATCATATAAGCAAGCAAAATATCAAAATTGAAAAGAGACTTTATCGTTTAACGTGTCAGCAACATGCTCATGGATATGCGGTTTACCTACATGCTGTCTAGATAGGAAGGATTTGCACACGATTCACGTGTGTTGCAAGATGCGATACAATATCATGCATTTCCAATTCCACCAAAAGGTATTGTTGTGAGTCACCTGCTTATTAATTGTGATTTTATGCATACGTTATTTTTTGGGTACACCTATGGTGTCATCATTGTTTGTAGGGAACTACTATTTAGCAAATTCTGGATATGTCATCATTGTCATCATTGTTTGCAACTCGGAGCTATATGCTTCCATCATACCGATTAACCACTTATTATTTGCAAGAATATATGAAATGCGGTACTGGTTTTAATTCACCAGAGGAGCACTTTAACTTCAAACATTTGTCACTAAGGAATTACATCGAAAGAACATTTGGTGTGTGGAAGGTGCGCTTTAAAATTTTAAAGCAAATGAGCAGCTACACAATTGAGAAGCAAGCGTAGATTCCAATTGCTTGTGTGGTAGTCCATAATTTCATCGGCATATGCACCAAGAAAAAGGACATGGACGATGAGTTTCATGGGGAAGATGATAACCTTCTACACCACTTTGATAATGATGCCATTCTAGTGTCGGTGTTACAGGAAGGGAACACCGAATTTGACGACGATGGCACTGATGATATCGACAAAATCTCAGGTGACCATGCATCTATAGATGAACGGCGAGGTGGAAAGATGATGCAAGAATATAAGGATTCTTTGGCTTAGCGACGTGAAAAGATTGCGAAAAGCGATGAATGAGACATTAGGTCTGAAGGAAACCAATTAATTATGTATGTTCAAGATGGAAATGATCCATCAAGTAATGAACTTTGGTTGTGTGTTGGAATTGCTTCAACAAGAGTTTACAAATATTCCTAAAGCAAAATATTTTGGCGTAATTTTTTGGCATTTCATTATTTTTTTGACAAAAATCTGGTAAAATGTGTAACAATGGCTATGCAAAAAAATGATAATAATTAATTGACAACATCATAATGAAAAAACATGCTAAATATTTATAATTAAAATATTAATTATTTATTTCATGATATATAATAAAATAGAAAAAATAAAAAAATCATTGCTCTTCAACTTGTGGTTCTAATCACAAACATCCAAACATTAGTTCCAAACTATATATAGTTTATACCACAATTTTAACAACATTGCTAAACACCAGTTACAACATCAATTTTGGTTCTAACCCACAAAGTTGATTTTTACCATAAAAATAGTTGCAACCAATGGTTCACATCACCCTGCCAAACACCCTCTGAATGTGTACGGATATATTCTCTAAACGTTATTAATTTAAGAAAAAAAAATATAGATGCTCTATCCCCTTTGCACGGGAACTCACTACAGAGCAAATATCATTTTTCAATTAAATTCCATTTGAAAAAAAGGTTTTAAAATTTTTTGAAGTAAACGACAAATTTACTAGATAATTACTAGAAAAAAAGGTACAAAAAATAAAGAAATAAAAATTGGCCTATTACATTTGTTGTTTACTAGTTTTTATTCCATATAGTTTTAAAACCTGCTAATATTTTAATTATTTACTGTAAAAATATTATTCCCTTAAATCTTCAAAAGTCCTTTGAAATTTCAGGAAGCAAAATATTTGTGATTGCTGAAAGGAGAAGACACTAGTTGTTATATGTATTATGGCCTTGATCTAGGCACCAAGACGGCAACACTTGTAGATTAATCTCGACATATTGTAAAGTTCATTTTGAGTCATCTTAAAAAAAAAAAAAAAATCTTCATAAATTCGTTTCTCCTAAAAACTTAAACGATATGCCGTGTTCATAAACTGCAAGCGACATGTTGATTTTAATTAAAGCAACGGACTTGCGTTGATTGCAGTAAGAAAACGACGTGGCATTTACTTTAAAGAAAAATCATAATTTTTAATCCAAAGACATCATATATAAACCATGCGCAGGAACGACAATAAAAAGTTAAGAACCTTGGGCAGGAACGACATGTCATCTCTGAATAAAGACATGCGACATCAAATTTAAACGACTTGAAGTTAACGTTAAATGAATAGAAATTTAACAAGTGCGGCAAGAAACAAATAGAAATTTATGTATGGAGAAAAAGAAGACCGACGTTAAATAGGACGTGGATTGTTTTGAAGAAAAACGACAAGAAACGACATCACATTGTTTAGAGCATACGACAGTCAAAGTGAATGATGTTGTTTCAGACGACGAAAAGAGGCATGACGTTTTCGTTTAAAAATTAATTGACACCTAGTTTCATTTAGATAAAAACAACATGAAAATTGATAGACATCATGAAACTAAAAAATTTGTCAAAGGTAAAATAGTTAAAGGCTAAATAATCATTTTAGTTTTGCAGAATTTTGATTCTAATGTGTCACCATGATTACCTGTGACGTCTCATAAAGGAGTTTGAGAATTTTAAGTAAATAAGATGAAATAAACGAGGTAAATAAATATATGTAGGAAGTAAATAAATATCATCAGAAATAAATAATATCATTGGCGGTCACCATCACGTGAATGCCACAAAGGTAAGGCCGAGATCTTATGCTCATTCACCATCACGTGGAAGCTAGCCACGAAGGTAGGTAAGCAATTAAAAAACAATTATCATCAATAATTATAATAATATAAGAATGTTGAAAATCATCGTCTTTGAAATAAATGACGCGGTGGGACTTACAAATAAAAAAATGACATCCAAAGCGACATTGGGACAAATAGTACAGTACACGCATTGTTGATGCTTGCCGCCGTCCGGCGTCGGATCAACACCCAGGTGTGACTGTACACCTTTTGACCTCCTCTAAGCTTACCCCTGGTCGGAACTGAGTACCTGCAAGAGGGATGATTCGGAGAAATGGAGTTAGCCAATAGACAAGGGCTCTCCGATGCTCAAGGCAAGAACTGCTCGGCAGAGGTCGGCAGCTGATTAAATGAGAAGAGGTCTCTCTCTCTAAAACGTCATAAATGCATCCTATTTATAGGCCACCAGTTGGATCGGGTGCAAGATGGGTTTTGCCCATTACCCAGGTGTCACATCAAAGTGTATCAAGCAATAGGTGACAAGTGTCGCGTCCATAGTCCAATGGATTGGACTCTATCGGACGGCAGCACGCCTGCCTGGTGTTGGCCAACAAGGATGGGTAGTGACGTGTTATGATGAATAGCGTGGCCCGGCCCGAGCTACAGTTCATCCCCCGAGGTGGCAGCCTTCTTGGGGGCGTGCCCTCAGATCAGTGGAAGGCTCCCCGGGAAGAAGCATAATTCGTCGGGTCGGGCGGTAGCCATTTATGCCGAACTTATTTGCCGACCACTAAAGTTAATGTCCTCGATGGGAGTGCCGAGCTACCCTCAACATTAGCCCCCCAGTGCACCTGGTCGGTGTTCGACCGGGTGGACTATGCCGAGTGGGTGATGTCGGCTCAAAGGAAGAAGACTAAGCGACACTTAGAAGCGGGGTGAGGTGAAAAGACGCGCGGATCAGACGGGGGACGCGTGTCGCGTCGCAGCCGTCTGTGTGGCTGTCAGGCGTATTAATTGCGCCTTTTGGGTTTTCGCGCTTGAACTCCCCGCTTAAAGTGGCTATAAATAGGGCCCCTCCCCTCCGCAATTTGCACTTCATTTTTAGAAATTTACGAACGAGAAATTTTAGCTGCCGAGCTCAAGTACTAGCCGAGGATTATATCAACCGAGCAACCAAGAACCCGAGCAGGTAATTCCTGAGTGAAAAATGAGTGATTTGTCCGACTCGCAAAACGTAGAGGCTTCATGGTCGGAAAGCAGCGGGGAGAGCAGTAGCTCTTCTTCGACTCAATCTGACGCCGAGGTGGCGTCCCATAGACGGGAAGGGGCCAGGCGGCTGGAGCAGATCCTAAGGATCGATTCCCAGACCGTGCCCGAGCAAGAATTTTTAGATTTGCTAGGCGGGCACAAACTTATCAGGCCGTCCAGGGAGCAAGACCCTTACACTGGGGCGGCAACAGCGGGCCATTCCCAAATTTTTCCAAGGGAGAGGACCGAGTTTCAAACCCAGGAGGACGCTCCGAGCACCTCTGGTCGGAATGCCGAGGCCCCCGTCCAAGTTGCAGGCGTGATTACGGTTGATGCCTCCGATGAGGAGCATGCGGCCGAGGAGGCAGGGGCAGAACAGCCGGAGATGGAGCAGGAGGTCCAGGCCACCCGCGTACGGGGCGTCACAGCATATCGGATAAGCCGTCCTAGGCAAACCTCAGCGGCAGGATATACGAGCGCGATTACAGAGTCGCGGTTAGGGACACTGCGCGCCGAATATGGTATTCCGGCCGATGTGGATCTCATCGTTCCCGGCGAGGGGGATTCACCTTTAGAGGCGCCGGAGGGGTTTATCACACTTTACGCCGAGTTCTTCAAGGCCGGGCTGCGTCTGCCACTGCACCGTTTCCTTCGCCGGGCGCTTAATGACTTTAATGTGTGCCCGGCACAATTAAACCTGAACAGCTACAGGTCGTTGATCGGGATGTATATTTTGTGGAAGTACCACCGGAGTACTGAGATGCCGCTGGAGGCCTTCAAGCAAGTATTCAAGATGAAGAAGCTTCCTCGGCAGTCCGGTTGGTACTACTTCACCGGCTTCAGAAAGGACTTTATTCTGGGCAACCCCGACTCGGACAAGCTGTGGAAGTACGAATGGTTTTACGTCGGGGGGAACTTTTTAGCCCGAGCCGGTGAAGTTGTCCCCGAGGATGAACAAGTGCCGGGGTCATTCGAGCTGGGGCACGTCTGGATTAAGCGCCCTTGGGCACCGAGCCATGTAATAGAGGCCGTGGACGAGCTGTTCGAAAAGCCCGAGTCGTCCAGACAACAGTCCTTTCTTCTAAGAAAGGACACCCTGTCCAGATACGGTTGGTTCGGGGAATCTAGCAGTTTTCCCCGAGCTAGGTGTTCTGCCCGGGAAACCGGGCAGGTTACTATTGCCCATATGGGTGATGCGGATCTTCCAGGGCCAAGCACTTCCCGGTCCGGGTGGCCGACGAGGGAGCCTTCATTGTCCAGTACCGAGGACTCGTCCAGTGGCTCCCTCGGTGCGGGGCCACCTGTAGCCGACGAGAACCTCGAGGGCGTGATCAGGCTCCTGTACCCGTCGGGCCAACTCCAGATCGGAGGTCAGCCCATAATTTTATTTATAGTCGCTGTCTTCTTTTATTTCGTTCTTTGCTTAACTTGGATTTTCTTTGTACAGAAATGACCGCACCGAGCTCCCGCTCTGGTAGGCTTGCCCAGATGACAACACAGAGGAAGGGCAAGGGCAAGGCCGCCGAGGCCAGCAAGAAGCGTAAGAGGACGCCAGCACCCGAGCCCCCGACACGTACCGGGCAGACCTCCACATCAGTCCAAGCTCCACCGCCACTGCCAATAAGGACCTCCTCAGAGACCGGCCGAGTAGACGAGGCATCCAGAGGTTCTTCCGAGAACCAACAAAGAAGGCGCCCGAACTACCGCGGGATGCTCCTTGAACGCATCGGGGACGTGGCTCCCTCGAATGACTTCTTTATGGAGATTCGGGGTGAGGACTTCCCCGATTTGTGCAACCTGGCACTCCGATCGGCAGCCTCAGTAAGTATCCAAGTCGACTAATGGTTGCAGGGACTTCCTATAATGTTGCCGAGAACTTATCCCTTGGTACTTTTCACAGCTGAGCGCCGTTGTGCACATGGCGCACTCCATCGGGGTGAGGGAGATCCACAAGGAGCAAGAAAGGCACAAGAAGACCCTCCTCCTAAAGTTGGACTCCGACAGAGAGCTCAAAGACACGAAGGATGAATTAGGTCGGGCCAAGGAGGAGGCTCAGAAGGCGAAGTCCGAGGCCGAGGACATGTTGAGGCGGCTAAAGGAGGCAGAGGATAAGGCTGCTCGGCAGGAGGAGATAGCCGCTCGGCAGGAGGAGAAAGCCGCTCAGCTAGAGGAACGACTGGCAACTCCACAAGCCGAGCATCACCGATTCATGGCCGGGCTTCCGGATCAGCTAGCCGCTGCGGTCGAGGAGTTCAAGACCTCCCCCGAGTACACCGATCTCTACTTTGATGGAATGGTGGATCTCCGCGACCATCTGATAGAGAAGCATCCCGAGGCCGCCGCATTCGACTGGTCGGTTATTGCTGAGCCGGACCAGGGTGAGGCCGAGCAACAACGGGATGTTGAGGAGGTCGTCGTTGTAGACGGTGACGACGGCGGGGATGTGCAAGCTGCCGAGGGCGGTCAAGACGACAGCGCGGCCGGGGACGAGACTCAAGCTGGTGGTGAGACTCGGGCCGATTGATCCTCTGTTTCTCACTTTTTGTGATTGGGCTTAGGAGGAGCCCGACTTTCTTGTACCTCCTTAATAAAGAAATTTAAACGATTTATATTTTCCCGTTTTGTATCCACTTTAGATTACGTGTAGTAGTTTTCTTTACATCCCACGTAACATTTAAGGTTAGATACTTCTCGGGTAGATTCCCAGGCTGGGGGACAATTGACCGAGCAGAGGTGAATGGTGCGATTGTTTTCGGTTAATTCCAGTACCTCTGTCCTCAGTTGATCCGAAGACTTCAGTTCTCGGTCGTTCCGAGTAGTTATCCACTTCTGCTTAGTTATCCAAGCAAGTTTAGGTTTCTGGTCTCGGTCGGGCAGGATGTAAACGGCGTACAGCTGCCCTTACCCTGTCGCCCCCCATAGACTTGCGGAAGTTTCAAAGAAACTTTACAAGTATAGGACTGATCGGGCACATAAATGTGCCGAGCAACTTAAGGGTGTCTGCATGACAGACATGATACGTATATTGACTAGCCCCCCTGTCCAGTTTGACGAGGATGACGCCCTTGGCTGGGAGTCAACATCCTGTCTTCCGAGCTGGGGTTCCGGCGTCTTGGCCTGACTTCCCTTAAAAACATTGCTCAGGCGGAATGAGATTAGGGAAGTTGTGTTCCACGAATGTAATATTTACATTGACTTTTCCAGTCCTGCTCAGCAGGTCTAGTTACAAAAGAATTGTGGCCAGAGATCAAAAAAGGAATCTGGCTCTGATTTCCTGTTCTTGTTCAGGAATAGAATCTTTTTAACAGCTCGGCATTCCAAGGATGCCCAAGCTGATTCCCCTCCAAATCGACTAGCCTGTAGGTGCCTGATCGCACGACACCTTCGACTTTAAAAGGTCCTTCCCACTTCGGACCAAAGGACCCGAGACCGGGTTGCTGAACCGTGACTTTCTTCATTACTAAGTCACCAACCTTAAAGCTCCTCGGCTGAACCCGTTTGTTGTAATACCGGGCTACAACCTGATTCCAGGCTGCGTTACGGATGGATGCTCGGTTCCTTTTTTCTTCAAGTAGGTCGAGCTCGGTCATCATGAACCTTTCATTAAGTTCCTCTTCGTATTGCTCAACCCTTAAGGTCGGCAATCCAACCTCGGCTGGGATGACGGCCTCTGCCCCATAGACCAGGGAGAACGGTGTCTCGCCAGTTGCAGCTCGCGCGGTTGTTCGGTATGCCCAGAGCACTTGGGGCAGCTCGTCGATCCACGCACCCTTGAGCCTTTCGAGCTTCTTCTTCAGATTGTCTTTAATTGTCTTGTTTACGGCCTCCACTTGGCCGTTACTCTGTGGATAGCTCGGAGAAGAGAAGACTTTCTTAATGCCGAGCTTCTCACACAAATGCCGTAAACCCGAGGAGTCAAATTGCTTAGCGTTGTCGGTCACGATAGTGTGCGGGATTCCAAACCGACAGACGATATTTTTCCATACGAAGTTGGTGCACTTAGCTTCAGTCATGCTGGTGCAAGGCTCGACTTCGATCCATTTTGTCAGATAGTCGATGGCGACGACACAATATCTGAATTGCGAACGAGCCGGAGGGAGTGGCCCGATCAAGTCGATGGCCCATTTTGCAAATGGCCATGCTGAAGTCACCGGGTTTAAAGGCTCGGCGTGCGAACCTAGCATTCGAGCAAATTGCTGGCATTTGAGGCATTTTCGTGCAAAGCTCACGCAGTCTTGCTGCATACTAGGCCAGTAGTAACCTTGCCGTAGGCATTTCTGGGCTAAGGAGCGTCCACCGGAGTGATTGCCACACAGGCCCTCATGAATCTCTTTCATTAAGTACTCTGCCTCCTGGGGATCCAAGCATCTCAGGCATGGCGTTGAGTAGCCGCGCCGGTACAGCTTTTCCCCGATCATTGAATACCGGGCTGAGCTGTTACGTATCTGCCGTGCTTCTTCCCGGTTATCGGGTAATTCAGATAGGGTTAGGTACCGGATTATCGGGTCCATCCATGAGCATTTTCGTTCGGCTTCCAGGCTCATGACCTCTTTACTGACACTTGGTTCGGAGAGTCTTTCAATAGGGACGAAGATCGGGTCCACTCCGCCTATCCCGGAGGCTAGTCGAGCGAGGGCATCAGCTTCCGCGTTCTCGGATCAGGGGATTTGCTCAAAAGTGTAGGACTTGAATTGTCCAAGCAACCGTTTCGCTTCTTTTAAATATGCCGTCATTGATTCTGCTCGGGCCTAAAATCGTCCCATGACTTGCTGCACCACCAGCATTGAGTCACTATAGATGGTCAGCCGATCAACTTCGAGGTCCCCGGCAATTCGTAGACCGGCCAGCAAAGCTTCGTATTCTGCTTCGTTATTTGAGGTCTTGAAGTCGAAGCGAAGGGCATAAATGACCTTATATCCGTTAGGGCTTGTTAAAATCAAGCCTGCCCCCGACCCATCGACGCAGGTCGAGCCATCGACGTGTAGTTTCCAATTCGGCTCCGAGAAGAGGCCTTGTTCACTGCGGCTAGGTGTATCTGGTTGCTCCATGGGCGATTTCTCAACTAGGGGAGCAAACTTTCCGGCTTCTGTAAATTCGGCAAGGAAGTCCGCCAGGACTTGAGCCTTTATTGCCGTTCTCGGCACAAAATGTATATCATACTGGCCCAACTCAACCGACCACTTGGCCATCCGACCTGATATTTCCGGACTCTGTAGAACTTGCCGGAGAGGGAACTTGGTCAGGATCTTAACAGTATGGCCTTGGTAATACGACCGAAGTTTCCTAACTGATGTTATTAGAGCGAATGCCAGCTTTTCCAATGATGAATAGCGCTCCTCGGCACCTTGGAATGCGTGGCTGGTGTAGTAGACGGGTCTCTGAATTCCATCTTCATCTCGGATCAACACCGAGCTAACAGCCTTCTCCGAGACGGCTAAATACGCGGTTAAAATCTCACCGGACGAAGGTTTGGACAGGAGCGGGGGTGTGGCTAGGTAGGTTTTTAAGCCTTGGAATGCGTCTTCACACTCCCTGCTCCACTCAAACCTCCCCTTAAGCGCCTTGAAAAAAGGATGGCACTTGTCGGTAGCCCGGGAGACAAATCTTGATAAGGCGGCCACCATGCCAGTAAGCCTTTGCACGTCTTTTACTGTCCGAGGAGAATGCATGTCTATGATTGCCTGGGCTTTTGCCGGGTTCACCTCGATTCCTCGTCGGTTAACCAAAAATCCGAGGAATTTGCCGGAGCTGACGCCAAAAGCGCATTTTGCCGGGTTGAGTTTCATCCCATACTCCCGGAGGATGTCAAAGCTAGCTCGGAGGTCGGCTATGTGGTCCATCGCTTGGACAGATTTTACTAACATGTCGTCCACGTAGACCTCCATAGTTTTCCCGATCAGCCGAGCGAACATTTTGTTAACGAGTCGTTGATAGGTAGCTCCGGCGTTCTTGAGACCAAATGGCATCACAACGTAACAATACAAACCCTGGTCGGTAACGAATGAGGTTTTAATTTGGTCCTCTTCGGCCATTCTTATCTGATTATACCCGGAATACGCGTCCATAAAGCTCAAGAGCTCGTGTCCGGCTGTGGCATCAAAGAGCTGGTCTATCCGAGGAAGCGGGAAGCAATCCTTGGGGCAGGTCTTGTTAAGGTCGGTAAAATCGATGCAGACCCGCCACTTTCCATTCGCTTTTTTGACGAGGACAACATTTGCCAACCATTCTGGATATTTGACCTCTCTGATGAACCCAGCCTTCAATAGTTTCTAGACTTCATTATTTATCGCGGCATATCTCTCCGGGTTGAAGGCTCTTCGTCTTTGTATCACCGGCCTGTGACCAGGTTGGACGTTAAGCCGATGGCTGATGATGCTTGGATCTACGTCGGGCATGTCTTCATGAGACCATGCAAAAACGTCGCGGTACTCGGAAAGAAGGGATTCCAGGTCGGCCCGGATCTCAAGTTGTAGCTGAGTCCCGAGTTGGACTGTGCGTTCTGGCCTTTCGGGGTCCAGGGAGAACGGCACTAAGTCTTCGACCGGGGTGCCCCTTACTTCCTCCTCCGGAAACCTGGGGTCTAGGTCCGCGAGCATCTTCGGCATCGGATCGGTTGGAAGGTCGATCTCGTCGATTGTGTGCACGGCCAGAATTCCCTGTTGCTGGACTGAGGCTGCCCGGACTGCGTTCGCATAGCAAGCCCGGGAATCCGCCTGGGACGAGCAGATTACTCCAACGCCACCATCGGTTGGAAACTTCATCGCCAGGTGATACGTCGAGACCACGGCTTTTAGTCCGTTCAGTGTCGGTCGGCCGATGATTATGTTATACTGAGAAGGTTTGTCGACGACCAAAAAGTCGACCACCCGAGTGACCCTGGCAACTTCTTCTCCAAAAGTTACCGGGAGACTAACCTTCCCGATTGCTCGGACACACTCACCAGCGAAGCCGAAAAGTGGGGTCCGAATTGAGGTTAAAGGCGCGTTGCTAATCTTCAGTCTATCAAACGCCTGCTTAAAGAGGATGTCTGCTGAACTGCCATTGTCAATTAAAACACGTCGTACAACATTGTTGGCGATAGGCAGTTCGCAAACCAAGGCATCGTTGTGGGGATGCAGCAGCCGGTCTGCTTCCTCCTCAGTGAAGGTGATGGGGATGTCTTCTTGGCGGCATATCTTATTGATGTGCTCGGAGACATTCATGAAATCACCCCGTTCGACGCGCCGGGCTTCTCGGACGTAGGCTCGCCGCCCACTCGATGTGTCCCCGGCTACAGGCCCGCCGAGTATCGTGTGTACGATATTCGGGGGTTCCGGGGCGTTCACACTATCGGTTCTGGGCCGGCCCTGCACGTCTCGGCCCGACGAGTCGTTTCTTCCAGAGGTCGCCCTCAGGTTTATGGCTTTATCCACAAACTCCTGCAGTAAACCTTCTCGGACCAGCCTTTCTATTTGGTCCTTAAGTTGGATGCATTCTCGGGTCGTATGACCCACATCCTGATGGAATTTGTAAAACTTTGACTGGTCACGCTTCGCCCTAAAGCCTCGAAGCTTGGGCGGCGGTGTCAGCAGATTCTTGTCGCCGACCTGAGCGAGCACCTCATCAATGGTTGCCACCAGAGGTGTGTAGTTTTGGAACTTGCCGGTCGGCCCCTTCGGCTTGTCAGATTTCTCCTTCTTTTGCTTCTTGGCATGCTCGGCACTACCCTGCTCCGGGCCTTTTTTCTGCTTCCTTTCCTTTTTTGCCCCGCTCGGGCCAGCTTCCTCCCGGCGGCTTTTCATATACTCGGCAGCGTCTGCATGTCTTTGAGCGTAGCCGAGCATTTGTGAAAACGTGTTTGGCTGCTCAAAGGCCAGGGACCAGGTCAGCTTCTCGTCTCGGAGTCCCCCTACAAAAATATGCTTGAGGGTTTCATCTTCGACATGCTTGACCTCAAGAGCGGCCCGGGTGAATCGGTTGACGTAATCCCTGACACTGCCGTCTCCCTGCTTGACAGCGTACAGGGAGGTTATTTCTTTCCTCCGCGTCCTGGTTGTAGAGAATGCAGCGGAGAAGGCGTCGGTTAAGTGCCCAAAAGAAGAAATCGACCCTGGTTCGAGCCGTCGGAACCACTGCCGAGCAGGGCCTGTAAGGGTGAGGGAGAAGGCTTTGCACATCGCAGCGTCACTGGCATTTTGCAACAGCATGTGCCCGCGAAAGAGCTCGGCATGCTCATCCGCGTCTGTGGCCCCATCGTAAGGCTTAATCTGTGGGACCTTGAACTTCGGCGGCATGGGTGCCCGCATTATGTGATCCGGGAATGGCGGACCCTGCGCCCCGATCTCATCCAGACCAAACCTGCAATTACGGATCTCATCGATCTGTCGCTGCAGTACCCAGAATTGGCGACTATTCGTATCTTCGAGCAGTTCAACGCGATAAGGTACTCCGCCCTCAGCACGGCCTTCGACTTCGCCTTGGCGATTTCTGTTAATCCCTCGGTACCCTAGCCGATCAAATACCGAGGCCCAGGAACCTTGTGGTGAAGGGACGCGGGGTGGTTGACGTCCCATCTGGCGTTCATGAACCAGTCTGTTATCGAGCAGGGGCGCTCTGGTGGATCCCGGGGGCTGCTCTGATCGGTCCTCCCAGTTGGTGGCGCTCTGTTCACGCCGACCCTCTGCCTGGTCAACCTGGGCAAGGGGTGGCGGTTCTGGCGCAGCTTGTTGTCGGGCTTGCGCCAGCTGCCGAGTTAAAATCCGAACTGCATCTGTGAGCTCCTGGATGGGGTCATGTGCAGCTCGGACCTGCATCGACTCAGCTCTTGTCGCGCTTCCTTGCCCGCCGGACCGAGATCTGGCGGTCCGAGGACGGCTGCTGGGCCGTTCTGTGGCTGGTTGCTTATGCCTGACGTCACCCGACTCCTGATGTCGGGCGGTACTATCTCTTACGTTACCTCGTGTCGTCATTTCAGAAATCCGAGGTAGAATAACTTTGGATTGGGGCGCGTCGACCCTCCTTCTAGCGCCAAAATGTTGATGCTTGCCGCCGTCCGGCGTCGGATCAACACCCAGGTGTGACTGTACACCTTTTGACCTCCTCTAAGCTTGCCCCTGGTCGGAACTGAGTACCTGCAAGAGGGATGATTCGGAGAAATGGAGTTAGCCAATAGACAAGGGCTCTCCGATGCTCAAGGCAAGAACTGCTCGGCAGAGGTCGGCAGCTGATTAAATGAGAAGAGGTCTCTCTCTCTAAAACGTCAAAAATGCATCCTATTTATAGGCCACCAGCTGGATCGGGTGCAAGATGGGTTTTGCCCATTACCTAGGTGTCACATCAAAGTGTATCAAGCAATAGGTGACAAGTGTCGCGTCCATAGTCCAATGGATTGGACTCTATCGGACGGCAGCACGCCTGCCTGGTGTTGGCCAACAAGGATGGGTAGTGACGTGTTATGATGAATAGCGTGGCCCGGCCCGAGCTACAGTTCATCCCCCGAGGTGGCAGCCTTCTTGGGGGCGTGCCCTTAGATCAGTGGAAGGCTCCCCGGGAAGAAGCATAATTCGTCGGGTCGGGCGGTAGCCATTTATGCCGAACTTATTTGCCGACCACCAAAGTTAATGTCCTCGGTGGGAGTGCCGAGCTACCCTCAACACGCATCATACCACAGTTTCATAAAAAAAAACCATTCCTATCCAAAGAGCCAGGTTTCGATCCTAGGTCCATCATTCCTCTCCAAACCTGGAAGGGGGTTTTAAAAACAGGAAAGCATGAGCGGAAGGCTCAGTAGGATAATTAGTTAAAAACAAGTTATTTAAAAATAACAGTTATAGATAAAAATATCATTGATAGACTAATCTCAAGATCTTAATAAAAATCAATTACTACTTACTTGAATGAAACTTTATAAATATCACCGTACGGGTTTTAAAAATCCGAAAGGAATACCAAAATACAATTCTTCAAAATCAAGACATTATTATTTTCATCAATCATTTAAAAGGTTAAGCATTTGGCCCAAACAGTTTTAAAAGGGCTGCCAAAGAAAGGAATAAAAATATGTGTATATCCTACCTCATTTGAAATCCAAAATCGTAAGCACTAAATAAAATCCAACGTATGCTCCTTATACGTTCAAAACCTTAAAAACTGCATTTAAAATCATAAATCATATTTAACAATTATCATTATGTTAGTTTAATTATTAGTGTGCCTTTTTGACTCAAAATAATCATAACCCAAAATTATAATCTTTTTTGAAACATTTTGGAATCATTGAACATTGAAAACCAAAGTAAAAATACAATTTTTCAAGTCCACAGTCGGCCTGCCGAACTGCACAATTCGACCTTTCAAACATCCAGACCGGCCTGCCGAACTTTTTCCCAAGTTCGGCCTGCCGACTTGATGAATCCGACCTGCCGAACCTATGAATCCGGCCTGCCGAAGATCCAGTTCGACCTGCCGAATTGGCAAAATCTGGGGACCCGAGACTTCGAGTCTTGACTTCCCCAAGCTCAAAATTCAAATTTAAAGCCTGTTTTTCAATTCCTAGATCATAAAAATCATACAGAAAACATAAAAAAAAAAAACATAATAGAACAAGTTTAAACCATTTTTCCCAAATTTAAACTCAATTTCACCTTTGATTTGAAAATCAAAGAAAAATATAAAAACTTGATTAAATCAATCTTTGTTCAAATAAAGCTTAAATCCATGATAAAATAAGTCCTATAAGCTTAGATTAAATGTCATTCAAGCTCATCAAACCTCGGATTACAATATACAAAGAGATTCAAAACGAAATTCAAAAATTTGGAGAGAAAAGGCTAACCTCAAATTTGAACGTTTTTAAAGAGGATTTTGGTTTCAATCTTGTTTCTTAGCTTCAAATCAACGAGAACAAAGCTTGGGATTTGAAAATTTTTGCAAAGAAGAGGGCGAGGGAGATTTGCATAGAGAGAGACGAGAGGGAGCCAAGAAAAAAGGGAAAGGAAAAAGAAAAGAAAAAGAAAGGCCCAATTGCATTTTGGTAAATATGAGAAAAATGTGGGATAAAAATGTCATTTGGTATTTTAACACTAAAAATCAAATTTTAAATATGACAAATGCAACAAAATTTTAAATAACTGAAAATTAACATCAAAAATTACAATAGCACACTTAATAATTAAACTTAACATAATTAACCTTACTTTAAAATTCAGGGGCTTACATTACCATAGCAAGAAATTAGCAAAAGCCAAGACTGTGATGGGATCAATGTTTTAAAAAATATTATCACTTAGAAGAGGTGTCTTATTTCTTCACTTTTTTTTTCCAATGTCTAGTGACATTATTATTATTTTTTATACAAGGAGAGGAAGAATGCCACCACTATAGAATGGGGCTAAGCGTGACTCGAACCTTCAATTTATGGTTAAGATAGAGAGACTTACAACCAACTCAACTGCCCTTACTTGTCATTAAGCATTAGATCTCTAGCAAAGGATAAGATTTATTTATTTACTTTGCATGAGGAAGGGATAAAGCCAACCGCCTAATTTGGCTCCTAGGCAAATTTACAAAAAAAGACAAGTTTTGTACATGCTATTGTTTACATTAGTTTTGGACCTAAGCGTCAGCAAATTGGAACCAAAGCATCAGCACAAGTTGTGTTAAACTATTGCAATCTTCCATTATTTTTGAATTAAGTGGTGGAGCTTTACTTTAGAAAGAGATTTTCATTTTTATACTCTACAGTTGGAGACTATCGAAAAATTATACCTCTTACTATATCATATTTGTACATTTAAAGTTTGAATTATGTTCAATTCTTACCCTTTTCTTTTTTAATCTCCATTTTTTATCTAAGGAGATCAAAACAACCTTAAAAAAAAAATAAAATAAAAAAGAAGAAAAATTCAAAATGTCGAGATTTTTTTTGACACATGAAGGACATTTAGGACGTTTTAACAATCAATGTTGGAGGTGTGCTCAGTGTCGTCCCTGAAGAGAAGATCCCCAGTGGCTCGGCAAATGTTCTCGGTAGATGCATTGGGAAGCACAATATCAGGCCCTAGAGCATGGCCTGTACGCCGAGGTGCTCAACAAGGCCCTACTGGCCGTGGAACGAGTTGTTACCTCCTCAGATTAAACATGTGCTCGTGTTGAGTTGTCAGTACTTGTAAACAAGCAGCCACTCACCATGAGAAGCCAACAGATGGCTACATTCTTGCCGTCAGATGGAGGCTAATCGGTCGACAAGGACCATGTCACATGTCACTTACCTTCTGACAGACCTTGATGTGACACATGAGTTGTGAACAAAACCCACCCAACACTCAGTTCAAGTGGCACGAGGCAAAGTGCTTCTTCCTAATTAACTAGCTCCCGTTCTCTACCGAGCAGCTCTTATCTTGAGCGTCAGAGAGTCTTTGTCCAGTACCTTATCGTTGTCCCCCCTCTTACCTCCGAAGCATCCCTCATCTTATTGTAGGTACGTCCAAGCAGGCCGAAACGAGCAGAGAAGAGCCATCCGAACACCGTGCGCGGCTGCACATGGTGTTGAATCACCGCCATTTACTAGTAAGCATCAACAATCAAAATCAACCTTTGACCTATATTTAACAGGAATTTGAAATACGATTATATAATTTGATACACTCCAAAATATAATATATGTTAGAATTTCCAAATGCAAAGCATAAAAAACTTTAATGTCTATTTGGTAAATAGATTCAAATTAGTGATTTGATTTGAGTTATGTAATTTGAATTAAGATTTGATTAGTGATTTGAATTGTTATCCAAATTGATGTTTGGATTTGCATTTAAGTTTATAGAATAAAATTGAAATTTATATTTGAAAAGATAGTGAAAATAGTTTTTGATTTATTGACAAATCTAATAAAATCTTAATGTTAATGATTTTAAAAAATATGCAATATGAATCTTAATTTAATTCTCTCTTCACTAAAAACACAATTAAAAAAAATTTATCTCGTTTGGATATCAAATGAAAAAGTTATGATTTTTTTTCTCAAATATAGGAGAGAGAATTTCAGCTTTTACTGTAACAGAGATATTCGAGTATCAAAAATTTAAGGGAGCAAAACTCTAAAAACTTGGATTCTTGATACTCAAAGATTTAGATTTTGAAAGAAACAAACACATATCCAAAAGATTCTTAATATTTGAATTCAAATTTGAGTCTATTAAGTATCAAGAGTACTCAAAACTAACAACCTTTAGAAACACCAACTTTGGTCAAAGTGTTGACTGTGGGTGGCGGAAAGTGAACTATGGTTTCTTTTTTCCGATTGTCTATTTTGCTCTATGAGGAAAAGAGGATACTTGAATATTGGTGTATGTACGTACGTATTTTCTACACGTTATGTTAATTGTTAAGAAAGTATATCAGATGTTCTATCTCCTCGGCACAATAATTCACCACAAAAAGGCTCCCAATACAAGAGGAGCATCAATTTTCAGAACAAATTATCATTTTCCAGTAATTGTCCTATTTGAGGGGGAAAATATCCCTTGGATGTTTCAGAAAGCTGTAGAGTTCTGATTGCTCATGGGAGAAAAAAACTAGTTATTATATGTATTATGGCCTTGATCTAGGCAGCAGCATCAGTGGTTCGATCCGGACATTTGGTAAAACTCATCTGGTGTCATCTTCTCAAGTTCCTTGGAGTTCCATGAAGCGAGATCGCCAGTGGGGTTTTCGAAACTGTGAGTAGCAAATGAACCCTCGATGCTTTCTTTACGATGTTCCAAGTCGCACATTCTTTCGTAGAGTCTCATTACAGACACACAATCTCCATAGGGATCGTGAAAACTGGTCTTAATATCATTCCTGCAAGGCCAAAGCCTCCATAGCGTTTACGCATACATAGAGCTGCTTTCTACAACCTATCTTCGAAGAACAGTTAAAAGATGTCTCCACAAGAAAGCAGTTGGCAAAGATTTATTTGATGTTATTATGTAACTTCTGCCTTTCGCTTTTTCTAAGTCAGTAATTCAATCACATACGCTCGAGAAAAGAGATTGAGAGATAACCCCACAATTTTGCAACACTTTTACTTTTACCCTTTCTTTGTATAAGCAAACAGTGAAATATGAGATTCTTATCTGTTTTGCAGATAAGGTGGAGAGTAACTTACCTATTATCCAAGTTTACATTTGTTACTTTTTTAAGAAAAACCATAATCTAAGTCAACATAAATGAATAACAAAGAGGAATCAATTTGATCAATAAGACAACGGAGATAAGCAACTTGCCCGAGAGATGTTCGGGTGAGGTACTTGAGAGAGTGACTAACCAGATTTGTTTTCATCAATGGATGGTGCTTTGTGGTATCCCTGCACAGAGATTTCAGCGACAGTTGAGCAAGAACTAAGGTCTATCATGCAATTCTTAAACTCTAACTGCTGCTAATAAAGGACTTCCTTGTACCTCAGTAGGTGATCAGGGTAATTCATTCTCAGACAATCCAAATCATGCTCTATATTATGTCCCACAAGAAGCCTGGCTTTCCCATCATCCGACAGTACTCTTATCTCCCAGTCAACACTCCATTATACAAAATCTGCAAAATCTTTTTCTGCACTTCTTTGAGTGGCATTGCATTTCTCAGATGCTCCTCTGTTAGCCCAGTAACTTCGTATCTGGAAACAAATAGGGAGATGAGTGTCATCAGGCCAGCTGCACTAGCAAAAACTTGTGTGAGAAAATCCATTAAAAAAAAAAAAACATAAATCATACAAGTACCGTAGTTAGTAATGGGAATTGGAGGCTCTACATAAGCATGAAAAATAAGTTTGTCGTTCACATCAACAAGGCACACCCTAGCACAAAGGTCCAAGGATCCATCACTTCCACCACCGACCATTTCGCAATCCATAGCTATTGGTTCAGGACGTCTTTCAATTAGGTTCTCACCATTTGACTCCGACACATCAATTTGAGATTCTGCATTTGGCAATTTTATCGTCCCCTGAAACAGTTCAATAGAAGATATGCTTAATTTCTCTAGTGCTTCAACTGATTTCTTAAAAGCAAGACGACCAATCAAAAATAGTTTCTCTTGAGAGATGTGATGTCATCGAGGAGTCTCAAGCATAGATTGCAACCCCATTCAGAGAAAACCATCGAACAATTTGCTTTTGCCAACGGACCTGGATGATAAAGAAAAGAAAAACAGAAAACCCATGATAAGAAATTCAATAGCTGCTCAGTAAGACGATGCAATAACATGAGTAACCAAACTTCCAATAGATAACATGATCCCACCAGTGAGATGGTCTCTCAATGATTCAAAAGACTTGCAGTGCTTTCCGCAAACCCAACATCTAGGTTGATGCACTTAGTGGAATGACGATGTCATGTGCTCAACAAGGTGTTCCCTTTTCTTATATTGCTTGTAGCACGCACAACATTTGTGCCTATAAAATATGGGTCAATAATTTTTTTTATTCACATATTCTAATACAAATATGATACATTACAACACAAATAAATGACTCACAAGGAATGAACTTCACTCAAATTATCATTAATTTCTTAAGCAATATATATCTATTCAATGCTAAACATGGAAAAAGGAAGTCAAATTTCGCATCCAAAACAACTTTTGGGCCACTACCCATGAAATTCGCGAAATCTCAACTAAAGAAACATATTAAAAGAAAAAACCCTTGTTTTAAGGGAAATGCCAAAAATGGTACCCTAGAGAGCTCAGGATTCGCAGAAAAAAGGAAGAGAGAGATGGGACCTTGTGAATGGCGTTTTCGGAAGAGGATCTTGCTGGGATTCCATGGAAATCAAAGATGAGCTCGGCCACTTGTAAGAGAAGCTCGAATCTTGGCGGGAAATAGCAGCAATCAGACGTCAGACCAGGAAATGTGCGAAAAATATGCGCAGAGGATTTTCCTTCAGGAGAAACCCGCCAACCCAGAGACGGGGAAGAACTAGCGTGCGTGGTGAGGGTTTTTATTTATAAGGTCCCTGAACTTCATTCTCAATCGCATTTTAATCCCTAAGTTTTAAAACATCTCAAAATTGA
This sequence comes from Artocarpus heterophyllus, assembly GCA_025403435.1. Classification (NCBI taxonomy): domain Eukaryota; kingdom Viridiplantae; phylum Streptophyta; class Magnoliopsida; order Rosales; family Moraceae; genus Artocarpus; species Artocarpus heterophyllus. The sequence continues at coordinate 3,164,639 of CM046335.1, forward strand.
TCTCGATTATCAGTTTATTTTAGTTTGTCCTTTTTCTCGCTTAGGAATTAAAAGGAATTAAAAAATCCACAGTTGATACTGATGTATAGCGTTACGCTGATAGAGCATGGAGTATGCACGTAATTGCACGCAACTCTGTTTCAACTACATATCATTGGTATTTTTTTTTTTCTATTTTTAACGCCTAATTGATGAAAATAACTAAATAAAACAAAATAATAAATAGAGGTTAAGTTTGGGGGCATTTTAAAAATTAAAAGCTAAAGTGAGATTGATATATCAAAAAAAAATTTAGGGACATTTTTTTTAAATTAATCCTTATTATATTCAGCAAAAACAAACATAATACCCCTTGATTTTTACGTTATTACCTAGATTTTTAACACTTTTATGATCCTTAACTTTCATAATTTTTATAATGTGTTCTTCAATTTTTTTTTTTTTTTTTGCATTGCCTATCAATTTGATCAATTATTTGATGATTGACTACATTTTCGACGGACTAAAATCGCCTCACGCTCGATCCAAAATGATCATTGTTTAAATCCTAACACAAATCACTCAAAATTTCAATTTAATTCCTGTAAAATAAGAATGAAACACATTATAATAATGTTACATATTGGGATAGTAAAGTGTCAAGATTCAAAAATTTAAAGGGCAAGTTGAAACTCGAAAAAGAGTAACAGCAAAAGGGGACTTATTATATAATCATTTTGCAATTTAATGATAGTGAAATAGTTCTTTGCGATAAGTGATGGCAGCTTAGTTTATTGTAAGTTCCTTCACTACAACTATAAGTTAAAGCTTCGAGTCACTCTTAACCCCACTTGAAAGTTATGGCATTCTCTCTCCCCTTTTATAAAAAAAAAGAAAAAAAGAAATAGTTCTCTCTGCCCTTCTATAAAAAAAGAAGAAGAAGAAATAGTTCTTCGCATTCCAAATATGTCGTATAAAGAGCGTTTACAAAAAATAAATGCAGACATTACATTGTCGTTTTCCTAAAAACACAAAAGACATGTTATAGAGAGGTGTAACGTCCCGAAATTTATTTAATGTTAATGTACTATAAATGATGAATTAGTGTGCCATAATTAGCGTTTTAACATTTATTAGACTATTTGGTTGGATTTTTAAATTTTTGGTTGTTTTGTTAAATTAATGAATTCGAAGGATTTCTTATTGTTTTAAAATGATGTTTTGAGTTTTAAAACACCACAATTTTTAAAATGTTAAAAATACTCCGTTTTGTAAAACCGTGGGCGGCACATGGTTTTCGCACAGTAAAACCGCCCACCGATTTTCTCTATTTATTTCTCTCTTCTCTCTCTCTCTCCTCACTCTCACGTTCAACTCTCTCTCTCTTCTCTCTCTCTCGGCAGCTCCCTCTCTCTCTCAATCTCTTTCAAAAATTTTTGATTTCCATTCGAATCCAAGCTTCGGAACAGCAAGGAGGAAGCTCGGGGACGTGATTCGGCAACCGAGAACACGGATTGAAGCTTCGATTCGAGGTTAGATTCGAAATTTCTAAACTTTTTACAAAATTTTCGATTTTGTGTGTTTTTGAAATCTAAGTTTGTTTTAGCTTAGAAAACCGTGGATTTGTGTTAAATGAGCTTAGAACAACTAGAATCTAAACCTAGATTGAAGAAAAACGGATTGGATTCAAGTTTTTCATTTTTCTCCTTTTTTTTCTCATTTTCGGATTTTTGAGGATTTCGAGTTTAAATGTTGTTTAAATAATCCCAAACATGTTCTAGAATGTTTTTCTATCAATTATAGTTGTTTTTCATGCCTGAGATTTGAGAAAAACAGGTTAGAAACAAGATTTAGATTTTGGGGATCGAGAAACCCGTGGCTGGGATTTCTGGATCTTCCCAGTTCGGCAGGCCGAAGTTCATGTTCGGCAGGCCGGAGTGATGATCGGCAGGCCGGTGTTCTTCCGACCGGCAGGCCGAATCTGGGAAATGTTCGGCAGGCCAAACTTTGCTTCCGGCAGGCCGAACTGTGCAGTTCGGCAGGCCGAAGCAGGGCGTCCGGCAGGCCGACCGAGGCATGGAAAATTTTGTGATTTTTACCCGATTTCATTGTTTTGAACCCTGATTTAAATCCCAACCTTATAGGATGATTTTAATGATACAAATGGCACACTATGACATCATGAAATGATTTAGTAACATAGAATGTTTCGAACTAGATATTGATCGACTTAGTTTGTATCTAGGATTGTTCGTGGTTCCGTGGAGCTAACGTATAGCGGATCGGGATTACGGTGTGGGATACCGGCACGAGTATTGAGGTAGGACTTCTATCCTATTTCTTTGGTAGCCTGGTTTTGAAATGATTTGGCTTTGAAAAGGATTTCTATCAAAATGTTTTCAACGGTTGTTTGAAAATGGTTTTATCGGTTATATTTTTATATACCGTGACATGAAATGAATTTCATAATGAATGTAATTGACAACACTCGGTAATTGGGTTTTGAATGATAATGATAATAAACACATGGGCATGATGCCATATCAGAGATCGGGTCGTGATCGACCTTGGGGGCAGGTCCCGAAACCCAGCTGGGCCACTACGGTGGTGATTTCATGGTTTGCCTAGGTAAAAGTAAACTAGTGTTTTGATTTGACGAGTAGACTGTTCTGTGTCAGAACGGTTCTACTCAATTTATTTATTTATTTATTCAAGTTCCCTTTCTGTATAACTCCTGATAATGTTATGTTTCTTTGCATTAAATTATTTTATAAAACTTAGTCCTACTGAGCCTTTCGCTCACGTTTTATCTGTTTTAAATTTCCCCCCCTTCTAGGTGGTTTCCCATTTAGGTTTGGAGAAGATTCTTCGGACCTAACTCAGGAGCAATAGGAGAATTTATTTACATTCTGTATTTATTAATCAAGGCATGTAAGATTTTAACTTCATTTATACTTGGACTGTAATTGTATCTGTGATATTGTCAGAACCATGTGTGTGCACAAGTTGTGGGTTGTGGAACCCATATTCGCGGTTTTTATTTAATTATTGTTATTTGTTTAATGATTTTAAATTCTTTTATAAAATGTGGTGGAAAATCTCTTTATCTCTTACTTAATTTGATTCTCAAATTCTCGGTTTTTAATTAAATTCTCTTTTAATTAATCTAAATATTCCGCCACGTCACCTCCCGTACTCCGGGGCGTGACAAGAGGACATGCTGTAACATGAAGGAAACGACATTCCATAAATCTACTCGCTTAGATTTACACGTTCCCTAAATACAATTGTTTTAGAAATGCTCTAAAAAAAAAAAAAACCTTCATATTTTTTTACGGTGTTACACCATAATAAATCCAAAAGCAGTCGGATAAAAGTGAAAATAATTTTAAGAGAGAGGTCTAGATTGGTGAATAATAAAAGTGAAAATAATTTTAAGAGAGAGGTCTAGATTGGTGAATAAAATTCTGCAAAGGACATACGAAACTTCAATTTGTCCATAATCATCTGTAAATCTTCAAAAATCAAATTCCCCACTTTAACTTTACAAAACAACAACAATTCTCAATGGCAGCAGACACAAATTGCATGATTCAACTGCAAAAACGTATATTGGTTCTGAAAAGACAAGCTAGTCATAAAACTTTGATAGTCTATCTAAAGCACAAGTCTTGTGGATGCAAAACCAAAATGAAAACAAAAATTACAATGTACAATTGCACTTCCAAACATTAGTGCTTGCTAATTTGCGTGTGGCATAAAAGTGTTTGCTACGCATTTCAACAACCCTTTCTAGTTTCTCCAACATTTTAAAAGAATTCAAGCTCTGTTGCTGTTCCTGCAGAATGAGATCGACAAACAATGAGATAATTCAAAACGGGGGTATTTAATATTAAGTGTAATTTTTAAGAAAAGATTAGCTACTTTAAGATTCCTTGTACCTCACATCTCTACAAAGCACGTTTTCAATTCTGTGCAAGTTCTTGAGGGCATCATTAATTTTCATCCTTTCACTTGGTAATTCCTCTTAACACTTCAAACCAATCAGGAGATTAAGCACTCTTGTTCTCTGCCTCGTCTTGTTTGCACCATTGTGTTGCTGCTAGATGCTTCTTCTTCACCTTCTTTCAAGAGACTTGATCAACTATCTCCACCACTTTCGTTGGAAAAGCCATTTTGACAACTTGATGAAGGCCAAGTCCTTCAAGATCTTCATCCGTGGGCTTTTTTCCCGTGAAGATCTCCAATAGAAGGATTCCGAAGCTATACACAACTCCTTGGATTGACACCTTACTTCCCAGGCCATATTCTGCAATATCTCGCAAGTTGAATACAAATATTGGAGTTAGCATTTTGCTGTGTGTAGGTGGATATTATTCACCATACATGCAAGCATATACACATATGTATGTGTTAAATGAGGACTCTTATACCTCAAATTATAATCTTAAGTAAAATTATCTAGAGCTGCATAACCAATTGTTCCTCTTATTCCAATAGAGCTTGAGTGATTTTGGGATGTTTGATTACTGTCTTCTGCAATAATCCTCAACAAACCAAAATCGCCAATTTGGGTAATTATGTCTTGATCAAGAAGAATGTTGCTTGGCTTTAGGTCATAATGAATGATTGGCACTCCACCATGGTTATGAAGATAATCCAATGCGGATGCCACATCAATTACTATGTTCAACCGCATAGCCAGAGATAAACTTTTCCTCAAGTTTTACTCTGCTTGTGGATGTGGATGCAACCAATCTTCCAAACTTCCATTTGGCAAAAATTAAATCTACGCCAAAGTATCCTAATAGATTACTATATAAATTTCTAATCTAATTCTTCATCAAAATCATAATTTTAACAAAATCAAAACCCCCAAAATCCTACCACGAAACCTAAACCAAGCATACCAATTTCAAAATCAAGCAAACATTCAAGTTTAGTTTTTGGGATTTTTTTTATATCCTTTTGGTTTTTAGAATTTTAAGTTATAAAATGCTTTCCAATACAATTTTAAATCATTAGTGCTGTGTTTTTGTATAGACTGGTAATAAATAGCCCAAATGAAATACCAAAATTCAAATTGTAGATGACTTGGAAAAGTTCAAAATAATAAAAATACTTCTCCATGGCTGTTTACACCAATGCATTGATTTCGACTACAAAAACGGATTGTACTTCTGAAAACATATGCTAGTCATACGTTTTTGATAGTTGAGCATAAACAGGAGTCTTGTGGATAAACAAACCAAAGCGAAAACACAACTTACAACATTACAATTGCACTTTCAAACCTTACTGCTAGGTAATTTAAGTGACGCATATGTTTTTATCACCCATTATGACAACCATTTATTCAACATTTAAAACATTTAGACTCCATTATTGTTCCTGCAAAATAAAATTGAAAACAATCAGATAGTTCAGAAAAGGGAAATGTGCGATTTAGTGGCATTTTTGGAGAGAAAAGCAAGCTATACTATGAATCCTTGTACCTCCTATCTTCAAGAAGTATTTTCTCAATTTTGTGCAAATCCTTGTGGGCATCATTAATCTTCATCCTCATGCTTGGTAATTCCTCTGAACACTTCAAACCAATCATTAATATGGAGATTAAGCATTCATGTACTCTGCCTCTTCTTGTTTGCACCATTGTGTCGCTGCAAGAAGCTTCCTCCTCTCCTCTTAGAAGACTTTGGTCTACTATCTCCATCACTCTTTTTGGCAAAGCCATTTTGACATATTGATGAAGGCTAAGTCCTTCAAGATCTTCATCCGTAGGCTTCTTCCCCGTGAAGATTTCCAATAAAAGGATTCCAAAACTATACACATCTCCTTGAGTTGACACCTTGCTTCCCATGCCATATTCTACAATATCTCACAAGTCCAATACAAATATTGGAGTCAGCATTTTGGTGTATCAAATTGCTATCATCCATCATACATATATAGTATCAAGCAAACCACAATCATTTATGATTTTTCTTTTTGAAGGGATAATCATTTATGATTTTAATAAGACAATTAACATAAGAAAAAAAAAAGGAGAAAAAATTACCTGGAGCTGCATATCCAATTGTTCCTCTTATTCCAAGAGAGCTTGTGTGATTCTGGGATATTTGAGCATTGTCTTCTTCAATAATCCTTGACAAACCAAAATCACCCACATGGGTAGTCATGTTTTGATCAAGGAGAATGTTGCTTGGCTTTAGGTCACAATGTATAATTGGCAGTTCACCATGGTTATGAAGATAATCCAATGCCGAAGCCACATCAATGACTATCTTTAATCGTAGAGCCAGAGTTAAACTTTTCCTCTGGTTTTCCTCTGTTTGTGGGCATGGATGCAACCAATCTTCCAAACTTCCTTTTGCCATAAATTCATAGATGAGGGCCTTGAAATCATTTCCTTGGAAATCAACACTTGAGCAAGCAGTAATGATTTTCACAAGGTTTCGATGTCTAATGTTCCTAAGAGTTTCACATTCAGCCATGAAACTCTTGGAAGCTCCTCTCTTTTCGAGGTTGAAGACCTTCACAGCTATGGGTAGTTGATGCAGTTCAAGAATCCCTTTATATACCGAGCCAAAGCCACCGACACCAATCAAGTTTTCTTGACAAAACCCATTAGTTGCTTTCAGAAGCTCCCCATAAGAAATATTCAAAAATGAAACATCCCTCAACAAAGATTCTGAAGATTGTTGCTTTGTCTTCCTCCTAAAGCAATAAATGATTAGAAAATACGACATCAAACATACTCCAAAAAGGCCACAAACAGCGGAGATTATCAGCTTTTTGAGAAAGGACAAGTGTTGCTTCCTTGGAGATTTCTTAGAGCATGGTGTTAAGTGTAACCTAGCAATATCACCACAAAGCTTGTCATTGCCAGCAAGTGAAATATTGGCACTTGCGTTACTGAAAACACCTCCATTTGGTACTTCACCCTCGAGGTCATTAAAAGAAAGATTTAAGTTTGACAAAAAGGCAAACTTGCTAAAGTCTTCTGGGATTTGTCCAGAAAAGTTATTGTCTGAAAGATCCATTTCTTCAATAGCTCTCAAGGATTGCAAAGATTCGATGGTTCCTTCAAACATGTTATGATCTATATAAAGCTCCGTTAAGCTTGTACACTTGCCAAGGGTGTTGGGAATATTACCAGTCAACCGATTGTAAGAAAGTGACAACAACTCAAGATTTTTCAAATTACCGACCTCCAATGGTAAAGGTCCAGTGAGACGATTATCATCTAGTAGCATCTCTACTAATGAAGAGGTCGGCCCAAATAGGCCCGGAGGAATGATGCCATTTAGGGAATTATCATTGAGGTATAGTGATAGCAGGTATTGGCAATTTTCAAGACTTGAAGGAATCCTTCCTTGTAGATTGTTCTGTTCTAACTGGAGGTGGTTTAATAATGTGAGATTTTCAAAGGAGATCGAGATTTTTCCAGATAGTTTATTGTAACTCAAATACAGCTCTATCAAGTTATGAAGTTTACTAACAGCTATAGGAATGGATCCAGTAAGCCGATTTCCAGCTATATGTAATAATCTTAAGTTTATTAAATTTCCGATACTAGCTGGAATGCTTCCTGAAATTCCATTACTATAAAGAGACAATTTTTCAAGTTTAACTGAGAGGTTTCCTATGGAATTAGGCAAAACTCCTCCAAAGTTATTTTCTTGAATATAAAGTACTTGCAGATTGCTACAATTGGTAAAAGAGGAGAAGAAGTCCAAGTCATTCACTTTGCCATACCCTAGATTAGAACCGCCGATAACTACCCACTCAAGTTTCTTTAAGTTTCCAAAAATATCAGGGATCCGTCCAAACAAGTTATTTTCAGAGATATCAAACTGAACAAGATTTGAAGCATTTGAAAAAGAAACTGGAATGGTTCCACTAAGTTGGTTTTCCCATGCAAAAAAAACTTCAATACTTGGGAGGGTAAGGCCAATGTCACGAGGAAAGCTGCCTTGAAGTTGATTCCCACCAACATAAAAATTAACAAGGCGTGACAAGTTATAGAGAGATTGAGGGATTGTACCTGACAACATATTCTGACCAAGGCCAATACCAGTTAAGCTTTTTAACTGGCCTAGTGACGCTGGAATGTCTCCCTCCAACTTGTTTTTATGAATAACAAGTTCTAGAAGGGATGAGATATTCCCTAGATGAGGTGGAATACCTCCCTCCAATTTGTTTTCTGCAAGAACTAGCTGCTCCAACATTGGCAGAAAGCCTAGCTGAAAAGGAATGGTACCAGTCAGTGCATTGTAGCTCAAATTGACGTTCACTAGCTTCGAGCAGTTTGATAAACTAGTTGGTATTCGACCTCCAAATGAATTCTTTGCCAAAACCAGCTCTTGCAACCTAAACAAGCGACCGATCTCATCTGGTAGTTCTCCGTGAAAACTATCGCTTGAAAGATCGAGTCTTCGAAGAAAACTGAGATTCCCAACGGAGGCAGAAATAAGACCCTTTAAACCCATAGACCCTAAGTTCAACTGGGTGACTCTTCGGTGCTTGTGACCGCAGGATACACCTTGCCATCGGCAAAAATGGAGAGAGTCATTCCATGAGTTTGTGATCCTAAGAGGATCCTCAGTAATCTGACCCTTGATTGCAAGCAATGCAAGCCTGTCAGTGACATTTCCATGTCCAACTGAGGCAGTATAACGACTGCCAGCCACCATATCAGCTATGGTCATGATCTTAATGCAAAAGATCAGAAGAGGGAAAAAAGAGAGAGTTTGGAACATTGCCCTCATTTTTACAGGTTTCTTGACGTTTACAAAGAGTTTGTGCAGTGAACCAAAACAATATGATATGTGAATAAAAAGAAACCAAATTGAAGTCCATTAAGGCAAGTTTCCCTCAAGTCTACGAGTCTTCCGAAGGTTAAAGCGGTCTTCCTCTCAACAAGAAAAATTTCGAGAGCTTTTATTGTTCCTTTGGACAAATTCCAATAATATCTCAATTTTGACAGCCGTCGTACGTGAGTTAGAAAATTGATAAATTACTTAAACAAACAGCTAAAATCTAATAAAACTCCAGCGATTTTAATTTTACAAATTACTTTTTAATATTTAACATACCATTTTTCTTCTTTTCTAAAGACAGACAACAAATTGTTAAAAATGAGAAATAACATTTGTCAAGTCAAAAACCGTTAATAAAAATTTATAAAGAACAATGCTTTCATAAACACTCAAAAAAACTAAAAATCCAAAAGGTCTCATTTAGTAGTATTTTTATTTTGGTTTTTGTTTTTGAGAAAATGTAAAAATGAAAATGTATTGAAAAATATGCTCATATTGTTTTTGAAATTGTGTTTAGATATATATATTATTTTTTTAACATAAATATTTTTAAATACAAAATTATCAATATAATAAATAATTCCCAAATTAATTTTTTAAAAACTATTTATTAATATATTAATACTTTATTTATTGTAATTGACAAAACGAGGAGACTTCCTCTTCCTCTGCTCTAGGGGTGGCAAAACGGGTTGGCGGGTCGGGTTCGTGTTGGGTTGGAGTCAATTTTTACAAAAATTAGGTCGACACTAACCCGACCCGTAACACGAACGGGTTGAGAATTCTCAACCTTAACACGACTCGTTTTGATACGGGTTAATACAAACACGACCCGTGTCAACCCGTTCCTTATGCATAGTGTCAAAAAATAATGACCCGCGACCCGATTGTGACCCGTAATCTGCCTATGACCCGTCTATATTAATATATATAATATTAAAAAAAAGCATAAAATTAGAAGAGTTTTATATCACTTCAACAAGAAGATGAGTAATAAGAGAGGTATGGTTTGATATTTTAAGGGTTTATATTATGTATGAAATAATATTAATTTTTTAAAAGTTAATTAATTAATACGGGTAAAAAACGGGTCATTTTAGTGTCAGACGGGTTGACCCGAACACGACCCCTTTTTTGACGGGTCAGTTTCGGGTCAACACTAAAATGATTCGTAGTCAAATTTTTCGACACTAACCCTCAAAAAAACATGTCAGATTCGTGTCGTGTCGTCGTGTCGCAACCCGTATTGCCGGCCCTACTCTACTCCAGTGAGTGCAGCAAACTGGCGACGGCTAATGCATAAATCAACGACGACAGAGCCAGCCCCACACCTAGGATCGACGGCGTGAAGGCAATCTACCACTCCTGAGATTGCACGAGCTAGGATTTTACTGTCATGGGCTTCGACAAAGATCGAGTGTGGTCGAAGATAGCCGACGCTGGATCAGAAGGTCACTGGTCGTTGGCAGGGAGCGTTGGGTTCGTCGGCAAGGGATGGGGTCGTAGTCCATGGGTTGCCGTACTTCAGCTGGGTGGCGTTGTGATCGCCGACGGATGAGGGCAACGATAGGGTTAGTTTTGCAAGAGGGCGTTTTGTTTTGTCGATAACAAAGAAGGAAGAAAAAAAAATTGAAAATAGCTTCTTTTTTTTTAAGTCAAAAAATTTGAGATGTTTTCAAAACAATTTTCATATCCATTCGTCAAAAAAAATTTAACCAAACATGTTTTTAAATTTATTTCCATTTTTTTGTACTTTGGAAAATGGGAAAAAACATCATAAGAACGCAACCAAACGCCCCGGAAATGTTTTAGCCCCGTGCGTCACGTCCTATGTTTTTGGTATATTAAACATAGGTTTTATAAAGAAACTACGATGAAAAGTGCTACGTCCCGTCTTCTTTTAAGATGGTTTTTAGTGTAGCGGAAGAGTAGCATAATACGAAGCTATCATTTCCTAAAAAAGGTTATTATTTTACTCTATTTTTAGAGGGCATTCTACTAAGAGTTTCAAACATACACATAACGTGTTATTTTATTTCCCAAATTCAACGGAACCCTGTCTGTGTCGTTTCTATGAACAGTTGAGGCAGCACTGATTTCTTGACTGGGATATTTAGAAAGTATGGTTAGAACTAATGGTTTAAATAAACTATAGTTAAAAATATTGTAGTATGTGAGAGCTTCACAATATGGCTGATTTGTTTTTGATATTGTAGCATATAAAGCTTTATATTGTAACAATCAAATGTTTTAATTTGAACTAAGTTGATTAAACACGCTATACGTCTAATAAAGAGCTTCTGCACTAAACAAAAGCTATAGGATAACTAACGAAGGAATGTAGTTGAACCGAAAAGTCTTCCAACGTAAACGATGGTCTCAGCATTCATAGATAGAAAAAAGTGCAGAGTAGAGAAAACGGGTAAAACGTGAAAGTGATCTGCTTGTTATCGGCGTCGAAAGTCTTCATTTTGACCATGCTAGTATAAGATCTCAGCGTGTCCACATAAAATTTAGAATTTAAAAATCTTCCTAAACGTCAAATTCTATATAGTATCTCAATTTCGAGTTTTGGTTATGTATTAGAATCCGTTTGCAATCTTGATTCAAACTGGGTACATTATTTTTCTATTACAGAGTATAAATTGTTTAGTTAAACTATAAATTATAATTATAAATATTATAAAATTTTTATATATTAAAGTTTAAAAAAATTTACTATAATAAAAAACTTTACATATTATAATTTTTAAATCAAAACTATTAATTTTATCGGTTTTTTAAAGGGCCTTATAGTGTTGTAAATTCAGAGCAATGATCCCAGCTCAATTTCCAAATGTACCGGGGTTCTATTGGTCAGATGCAAGCTCTGCCACTTTTTACAAGCTTCGAGATTTCTTATTCTTTAACGAGTCCAAATGGACCAACCTTATGTTATTTTTAATTAATTTATTATTATTTATTTGATTTTTTAAATGATAATAAATAAATAAAAATAAATTTAAGTGGTCCAATAGACATGTATTTTCTAAAAGGTGTCAACCAAAAGGTATTCAGAACTGTTATAACGCTTCAGAAAAAATACCTCTTTTCATGAAAGGTAACGTACACTCTGATGGTGGGTGTCTATAAATATCACGTTAAAGAGGGTCTCTAAGTCTATGCAATTATTTCAGAAATACACTATCTTCAAAATTGCAGAAGGTTTAGAAGATTCTCTTTCTTTCACAAGTTTTGTTTCTTCAGGAATTCTTTTCAGAAAAACTCTCCATTCATTCATCAAATTATCAATAGCTGGAGGTCAATTTTCGTTCTTTACGTTTCTACATTTAGATGATTTTCATGCAATTTGGTTTATGCATATATGAAAATCATAACTCTGTTTATATGTAAATATTCTAACACCTCACACATAAACATGACGTGTTATTTTATTTCCCAAGTTCAACCCAACCTGTCTGTGTCGTTTTCATGAACAGTTGAGGCAACACTGGTTTCTTAATTAGGACGGTTGAGAAGTGTAGTTATAACTAATAGTTTAAATCAATTTTTGTTTAAAAAATTATAATATGTGAGAGTTTTATATTGTAATTTATTTTTTTAACATTAATATAAAGTTTTACAATATAACAATCAAAAGTTCTAATTGAAACCAAGATGGCTAAACAAACTAGACGTCTGATGAAGAGCTTCTGCACTTAACAAAAGCTATGGAAGCCATAGGATAATTAATGAAGGTATGTAGTTGAACCGAAAAGTTTTCTAACGTAAATTATGGTCCCAGCATGCGTAAATAGAAAGAAGTGCAGAGTAGAGAATACGGGTAAAACCTGAAAGTGATCTGCATGTTATCAGCGTAGAAAGTCTTCATTTTGACTATGCTCGTCTAAGATCTCAGCGTGTCCACGTAAATTTAGAAGGAAAAAATCATCCTAAACATTCAAATTCTTCATAGGATCTCAATTTCGAGTTTTGGTTATGTATTAGAATCCGTTTGGCAATTTTGGCTCAAACCAAATTTGGCACATTGTTTTTCTATCACAAAATATAAATTACTATATAGGACATTTAAAAAAACGGTTAGAACCATAAGTTACAATTATAAATATTATAAAGCTCACACATGCTATAATAAAAATTAAAAAATTATTATAGTATAAAGCTCTTATATGCTTCAGTTCTCAAACCACAACAATTAATTCTAACCATTTTTTAAACGGCCAAACAGTGTTTTAAATTCAGAGCATTGGTTCTTTTGGTCCGACTTTTTACAAGCTTCGTGATTTCTCATTTCTTCAACGAGTTCAAATGGTTACACCTCACACAGACTGCTACAGAGCTGCGTCTGTATCTATGGTGATGGATTTGAAACCTTGGGAATAAAAATCAGAACAGAATGTAATAAAACCCATATCCTAATATTTATAATCACAGTGTAATTAAAATCAGAATCGAGACTTCAAACTTTAGAAGGAAGGGACAAAGATTAGATTAATCAGGTGCCATTACATATTCACAATAAACAGAGAGAAAATGATATATATATATATATTAAAATCAATACTTGATTTCCTTCCCTATTCCTTTGGTTCAGGTGCTACGTCGTAGCTTCTGCGGCTACGAAAAACCCGTGGATCCCAGCTATGAAAAAGGACTTTTTATTGTCAATGCCCTGCCATTTTGCTTCAGCTAGGTCAATGGGATCCCAATCTCGATTTCCTAGGTATGTTTGCCCTTGTTCAGATTTTGAAACTATTTTATCTCTTTCACTACTCCAAACCCATGAACTTTCATCCAAACATATACAGTTGATTCCACAGGTACCGCTGGCAACGTTACTAATGCCTGTTAGACTTTGCAAAACTTATTGCCTTACCCGCTGGAGGAGGGAAGAAATAACTTAGCTGTCGACAATGGGAACCTAGAATCCTTCTTCAATTTCATTACAATTTGGAACCCGCCATTAGAGAAAATCTTGACTTTATACGACTCAAAGTACAAACGATCCATGTATTGACAATCTTAAAGAATCTTATATAAATGCTGAAGGTTCTGACAACATGAACGCCTATTTTCACATACAAACATGAGCATGAAATTTAATAAATACATTTTTTTAATAATTTATACGTTGCTTGTTTAAAGTTGTGCTTGGAGCAATCTACCTTTTTCCTACATGATCATACCAAGCATGTCCCCCTATATCTAATATGAAAGAAACTGTAAGAATAGGAAAACTGTTGGAGAAGCACTCTATTACCATGACATGCTAGTATGGTTAATAAAAAGCATACATTTAGCTTCCTAGTAACACTCTTCTATGTCCATTCATAACAAGAATGGTCTAGTTTGATAATGAGCCGGTTTGAGGAAAAAAGAAAAAAATAAAATAAAATAAAATAAAAAATAAAAAGAGGATGTTGTAGAGTTTTAGATTTTCAACTTACTGGATCTTTGTGTTCTTCTTTTAGTTGCAGTTGTCCCATATGATCTTATTTAGGGAAGCAGCTAGCCTTGTGCCTCCTGATTTATCAAGAAAGATGTCGGCAGCAATGGGTGGAATCTTTCACGGTTTTCTCTGGCGGAGATGGAGGCCGAGGACTGTATGCAAAAATGATGGCTAGCTTTCTCCCGGTATACAAACTTCAGCCTTCTATTCTTATCCTCGTTCAAGCTGTCTAAAACATGTATGTTAAGATTACACAACCTGCACGGAATCGTCATCTCGTGAACTCGAAGGATGGAATTTCGGTTTATTCTGCGAACGAGTCGTTGCCTACTCCAATTTGGTGGATTCTTAGGCAAAATATTGAATCTGATCGATTCAGTCTTGTTGAAAAACATGTGAAGTGAGACATCTAAGAACTACTGTCATTTCTTTGGATGCAAATAGCTAGGCTACTTTATCACAAAACAAGCAATTTAAAAAGGAACAAACTCATGCAAAGTTTGTGTAATGAACATATGCATCAAGTTAGTCCTATTAAGAGGCACCTCTAGTTTTATTTCTGAGAATTCCACTCCCATATATAAAATTAATGATACATCGATGCTACCCCTGTGGCTACAAAAGATTGGTATCCAAAAGGAAGAATAATCTTTTACGTATTAATTACAACAACATACTTTCATTTGTAAAAAATATATATACATATACATATATATAATGCCATGTGTAGCACCAGTTCTATACAGAGTTTTCTCTCAATCTAAGTATTTATTCTTCAAAATGATTTTTGATTTATAAAAAGGAGGACATTCATCAACAATAAAAACAAGTAATACCTATTCAGCACTCCAATAATATAAAAAATTAAAACCATTTGTGATGAATCTGCGTAATTGTTTCCTACTTCTTTAGCAACGAAATAGAGAAAAGAAAGCTACATGTACACAAACAAACACAAAATCACATGGAGTAACGCACATGAGATGTCCTTTGGAGTTTATTCGGAAATAGCTAGGCAAGCAATTTCAGAAACAAGTACCTGCGCTAAGTTTGTAATAAGATACACATCTAAGTTGGTGTTATAAACATGCACTTTACCTTTTTTCCTAGAAAAGAGATTACGATGGGACGATGATGAGGGAGAATTTAGCTATATTAGTTTTTTTTATATATATTTTAGTTTTATTTTGTGATTAATTTATTGTTATTTATTTAAAATGTTGTTTATTTTAGCATTGGTTTGTTATAGTTTTACTAAGAAGACTATAAATAGCTTTATCAGTTAATTATAATGTAGGACTAAAAGTTTGTTTGATATTGTTTTTAAAATAGATAAAAATATTTTTATTTTAAAAAATAAATTTTTTTAAGAATTATATTGGAAGTATTTTTAAAATTTTTATTTCAAAAACATGCGAAGGCATTTTAAAAAATTTTGAGAATAAAATCAAAAGACTTAAATATTAAGTATTGAATACAAACTTTAAGAGTAGATCTTTGAATTCTTCGTCGTGATTAGACCGGTAAAATACTATCTCGCCAATTCCACTGCATCAGCCGTCACCAACTTTTTCACAGCATCACCGGCTCTACCACCACCGTGACCCAATCTATCACTACCACCACGATCGACCAACCCACCACCACACAGAGATTGGAACTACTTGCAGCAAATTCAGATCAAACACACACACAGGTATGATGAAGAGGAATGCCAACGCAGAATGCCTAGTTTTTGTGGAGTATTTAATAAAAGGGATATTCAGGATTGGATTGCTATTGTGGATGATTTCTTTGAACATGTGCATGTTGAACCAACAGAACAAGCCTCTTTGGTAGCCAGTAGATTTAGAGGTTATGTTGTTTATTGGTGGGAAAAGCTTCAAAATCAAAGGACATTTCAAGGGAAAAAGAAGATTCACAGCTGGAGAAAGATAAAGCACAAAATGTTAGAATACTTTTTATTTACTGAATATCAAGCCAAACCTACGGGAGCTTAAAAAAAACCTTAGACGAGGAAGAAGATTTTGGCATTGGGAACAAGAATTCATCCCATCGAAGCAGCCACCAATAATGTCGTCATCCTCGTCTTCTCTCCGCCCCTTCCTCAATCGGACCGACGAGCCCCGCGCAGCCCCTCCCAGCAACTCTCCCTTCGATCTCGGCACCTTCGTCGGTGACAGAGAAGATGAGATTGACGAAGAAGGAGGTGCTCCGGTACCGATAATTTCGTCGAAGACGCTAAAGGAACCATTGATTCCGTCCTCTCCCCGTCGTTCCGTCACTTTTTCTGACACGGCGGACGAGCCCATCATGGCAGTGGCTATCGGCGAGGTGGAGGAGAACTCCATGGCAGTGGTGTTAATACATGTTCGAAGTTGTCTTCTTCATAGCCGAAGTTGAAAAAAGAGGTTTCGTCATTTCGGTCGACATCTCCGGCAGCAAGTCTGTCATCGCCTGAGTCCGTAGCCAATCACAACCGGTGCAAGCTCAATGCCGGCGGCGACCTGCATTGCAACAGCGGCGCCGTTTTGTGACACCCGTTATTCTACTAACGGGTATTAAGGTAATTAAATTAATTTTTAGTGTATAAAAAAAAATTTGCTTTCATTTAAATTTATTTTATAATATTTATTTTTATCTATTTTTAAATTTTTTAAAATTCTCCTATATTTATTTAGTATGTTTACTAAAAAGCCTTAGAACTTCTAATAAATCTCAAAAATGTCATCTTGGCATTGTGTGTGTTAAAGTCTTTAGATGAGACATAAGGATATCTTTTCCAACTACTCTTGACCCTCATTTTCTTTATTTCCTCCGTAACATGCTTCAACATGTCTCCTCTATAATTGTTTCTATCACTTCTCTTCAAAGACTTCATCTTTTCTTCCTTTCTCTTCCACGGTTCCCACACTCTTCTTCTCATTTCTTTGCTGAAGCAAAATACTTAGAGAACTTCTTCAAGGCAGGCATAAAAATCAGCCACCATCACCTCCATTTGAGCAATAATTTCAGTCATATCGAAGTAAAGGAACCTGTTTTGAAGCCATTTCAAGCTTCCAACTAACCATAATCCGAGGTTAGAATCTTATGAACAAATTTAGTCTTTCATTTATAAATTTTCTTTTATACTAAAGGATTATTCAAATTTGCGTTCTTAAACCTAAGTATATGTTTGTTGCTATTTTAGAGCATATGTATAAAGTCTAAGTGTATATGCCCTAGACAGAAAATTTATAGTGTAAACTTTGTAATACCTCTATGGACAGTGGCTATTTCTTGAAATTCTGGGATTAAATTAAAATGAATTTTATGAATTGGTTTGCATATTTGAAAAGTAGCATCCTAAGCTTTCTAACGAGCTATCATAAACCTAAATCGGAGTTGTATTTTATTTTCTAATAAATTATTCAATTTTCGGATTGAAAACTAGTAAACCTGCTAGTTTGTTATGGTATACCAGCTGCTAACCTGAACCAAGAACCCATCTTTGCTCACCACCTAATTCTTTAATGTCTTGCAACCTTTCCAATATTATCCTAAGTGATTGATGAATCTTATTAGGGACTAAAACATATAGATTACTTGTTCACATTTTATATTGTGTTAAGACAAAAATTGTTTACTGTAGTATTCAAAAGAGATTTACATAAAAGCTTTAATGGCATACTAGTAAGATAGGTTTACACATGATTTATTTATGAATGTAGTTGTATGTTGTGCTTTAGTTTTAATTGTCCTTATGCACGCCTTAGGATCAAGGGAGTATGGAGCTAACGTTAATTGATTCCAGGATTAAAAGATTGTTGATAAGCTTGAAAGGTAGGGATTCTATTACTCATCTTTTGTAAGGCTTTTATAGAATTAAAATTGATTGTTTTACTGCAAGATATACATATATATATATATATATATCTATGTTGAACTGATATTATATGAGTATCACATATGAAACTATGACATGGACTCGTCTTGTATTGTACGGCGAGGAACATAATGAATTGACACATGTTATAAATTGAGAAGCATGGTTAGGAAAATTGACTCTATTATTAATGATTTAATATAGAGAAATGGTGAGACATGAAGAGGGCGGCGGTTACGTCCTTGGGCATGAATACCCTAAAAGGTAAAATAGGGGGAATGTGATGATGCTTCCTTGGGTTAAAAGTCCCAAAACACACTGTACAGGAATCGATTTGGTGAGGACTCGGGGCTTGATGTCCCCTCACTGGAACACCCTTGGAATGTTTATAGGGTGATCAAGTGCGCCCAATTGGGTTTCGATGAGTTGAGTGATACTCTATTTAACATGGATACCTAAGAACAATGATGATTGATAATATTTGTATAAATGTGTAATTATGAAACTTAATAATGATTAACTATGGTATCCATAAGATGTGATCATGATAAACCTCATAATCTGGAATATGATGTAACCTACTAACCATGCAGGTTTTAATGTGGTAATGATAAAAACATAAAGGTGAGTAATGGTTTTCTCTACTGAGCATAGTGTCGCTCATTCCCTTATATTTTTATCTTTTCAGGATTCATTAAGTGTGAGGTGGCTACGAGAAAAATAGTTGAGGAAGTGATGTAGCTATATTACATTGGGATTGCTTCAATTGTTGAGAATGTTCTTCATGATAATGTAAGCATAAATTGTTACTTTCTGTGACTGTATTACAATGCGTTGAGGGTTAAAATGATGACGACGACAGTTTATAATATTAAATTTAAGGTTCTACATTAATCTGTGGATTATTTGTCGATTATATTTTTATTTTTGATATTGAGAGTTTTTATTTAAGCTCCGGGCAACTTTATTTTTAAGGTTTTACTTTTATTTTTTATTTTTATTTTATCTCATTAAAAACTGTTAACTCCAATATAGGGACGTTACACGTTTCTTTCTCGAAGTTGTCTTCCTCACTACGAAGCGCAGTGTCAAATCAATCTAGTGGCCTTAAGACAACTACCCTAGTGCAAGAACTTGATGGCCCAAATTTATGTCACTAGCCCATGGGAGAATTTGGCCCACATGAAATCTTTGATCCCAGTTAACAATTCGCACCAACTCAAATTAATGAGCTCAAATTTCAACCAGACCAAACGCCTGGCAAGAACGTTGACCAAGATCAAGTTCACAAGCTTAGACCCCCTTTGCCTAAAGAAGAGCTTGTGGAGCTTTTGGTGCTGTTAGAATTGAAAACTTGGAAGATCTAAGTGGTCTTGGGATGATGGGGGTGAAATTCAAAGTGAGCCAACCGACAAAGCTGTTGGAGGAATTGAAACAACTGAAATAAAACTTAAAAAACCAAAATTTGAGAGCGCCATTTGAAAAAGCAACTGATTTATGTTGGCCAATTTGTTGGGGCACTTGATGTTGAATTTGAGGATTTCGAGACCAAAAGGGCGAGCCTCCGACAATGGCGAACAGCAAGATTTTGCGGCCTTTTGGTGGACTATTATTTTAGTTCTATTGTGGATATGGGATATGCTTCAACGAAGCAATTTGGTTGGGGTCTACCACTCTCACAAATCGAAATAGGGTCCTTAATTTTCCAAGCTTCCTTCGTTCCACATATCAAATTAGTGGGCTCGCTTCCTATAAGTTTATTTCTGCATGCTTCTACCAAACTTGAGGACAAGTTCTTTTTCATAGATAGGGTAAACTGATATACGAGAATTTAATTATATTAGTTCCTTTTATATTTAGATTTGTTTTGTTATTAGTTTATAGTTATTTGTTTACAATGTTGTTTATTTTAGTATGCACCTGTTATCATTTTGTTAAGAATGATATAAATAACCTCATTAGCTAATTGTAATAGGAAACTAAAATATTGAGTATTGAATACAAAATTTGAGTGTTTTCTCTTTTAGTTAGAGGTTTTCCTTTTGAGATGCTTTTTGTAGGTGGGTCTTTGGATTCTCCGTCTTCGATAGGCCGGTAAAATACCATCCTCCTATTTCTGCTGCATTAGTTGAAGTTTGTGAAACAAGTAGTGAAACACCTTCATACCTTAAGCTTTCACATGAGAAGTTACGTTTAGTGAGACACGAAGTGGCTCAATAAATATATATAAATGCAAAAAATAAAAGAATACCCAAAGACAACGTCTTTAATGTTGTTACATCGGATGTCATCATCGAGTGTGTTTTAAATCAACAATACATTAAAGTTTTTGAGTGTGACGCCCTTGCCTTATTGGGCCGTCATTTAACTTGTTTAAACATGATTTCTTATCTTTAATTCTTACTTATTGGTAAGAAAAATATTAGTAAATTTTTTTCTTCTTAAACACTAACTGTTGTAACATCTGTTGCAACATAAACCTTAAACATAGCTTAAAATTTATTAAGAAACATTCACTTTCTTAAAAACTTTCTTAAATCATCTTCTTAAAACGTACTTGAATCTGTTGCAATATCCATTGCAACGTGGACCAAAAAATAGCCTAGAACTTAACTTTATAATTATTCAAATCATTTCATAAAATAAATCTTTTAGAATGTTTTCGTAGCACATTACTTGTAAAATATTTACTTTCATAAAACTTTTAAAATAATTTTCAAACAGTGAATACTTTTTCTCAACATGGTGGAAAAGTTTTGTAGTGGTATCTATATTCAATCATCGCATCCATTACCACAACACCGAGCTCGTCAACCAGTCTTACCGGTCTTCCGTAGGTCTACCCACAGCATAATAGAACTTATAATGTGCTTACGCTCAGTAAGTCCAAACAAATCTCACAAAACATAAAAATATCTTTCATATCTTGTAAAACGTTTTTTGTCTTAAAACATTTCTTATAACATGTTTCACATAAACATTACTAGCATAAAACATATCTAAAAAGGAATGCAAGCAATGACATTATGCATGATTCCATTTATGCTCCTTTATGAACATCTTATTATCATTCTTAACTTTTTTAGAATTCTTTTCATCATTTCTATCTTTACTTTATCTTGTGAACTTAAGTGACCGTACCAACATCATCAATTAAGAGCATATAATATTTCCCTTGTAGAAGACTTAAGACCATCAAATACTAACGTCATAACTTTAACATGACTTATATATCTCTCATCCAAGAGGCTTGTATGACACTTAATTAACATCTTTGATTTACCTTCTTGTATCTTCAGTGAGCATATCAAATGTTAAATGTACCATGTGCTATAACTTAGCATTTAAAATATTAAACATAGCAATTGCAAATATTTAGCAAATCATAACTTAAACTTTTAAAATATTATACACTACCAATGCAAAGCAAACATACTTTGAGCATAACAATTTATAAATACATTACAAATCTTTGACTTGGCCTTTAAAACTTTATGCATTGAAATATGAACACTTTTCAAACATATATAGCATTTGAAAATCTTTTTTTTTTTTCATGTCATAGGTGAGGTTTGGAATTTACCTAGATAATGCTCCAACGTTCCCTCTTTATTCCTTTTTCCTTTTATTAGTTGGCTTCTATGTTCTATTTAAACGACACCCGACTTTTAGCTAACCTTTCTTAATATCAATTTGCTTGATTAATAAGAGAACTTAAACATTAAATATTCATTACTTTTTTCTTAACTTTGTAACCCACCGGATTATCTTTCCTTTTACTTAATTTTGTAACCCACTTTTTGCCTTTCTTTTACTCAATTTAAACATCTCTTTGTTAAATTTCTTGTATTACTCTACGATTTCATTACTTAGCATATTACGAAACATTTTACGTCTAAGAGCGTTTTGTTAATTCGGAGTGTTCGGCTTTGTTTTAGCCTTTTTTTTATATAATAATGATTTTACTCTTACTATATTTTTCATAAACTTCATAACTTTACTATTATTATTTTTTTTTTTTGCTTAACTTTACCAACCTATTACTTACGGGGTACAAAAACATTCCCACTAAAGGACGTTTTCCTAAATCAGGTGTTTTAGCATTCGTTTTAGCCTTAAGAAAATGACCATTTTGCCTTTGATGGATCTTTGAAAACTTTTAGAACCTGTTTTAAAATAAAACTTACGTTCACTTGTTACTTCTAGTATTAAGAAAAACCAAACATCGGTTTTCTTTTCGTACAAATCTTTTTCCTCAAAACTTTTCGGTTTTGACCCGTAATACAAAAATCCTAACGTTTTCGCCCTTAACGTACTTCTCATTCTTTATTTGATAAAAGCTTTGAATTCTTTTAAGCTTAACATTTGTGGTTACTTTGTGCCCATTGAAGTGCAGAGAACCATCACTTTGAAGTGGAAAAATACTATTTTACATAGTGTTATGGTTTTAGCCTGAAACACAAAAATCTTAACATTTTTACCCTCGGAACTAAAAATGGCCGCTTTATACCAAAATGTTTAGTTTTTTACAAGGAATAAAACTTACAAAAACTCCTTGGTCGAATTCAAAACATTTCATAATGTTTTTCATTTTATGAAATTTTATGCTTAAAATCTCGTAAAATACTAAAATGTAGAGAAACTTGGTCCCCCCTCCATTTGCCACAACCGGTCCTAGAAGGGAAGGTGTAGATAAATTTCTACCTTCCAAGTGTTACTTGGTGGGTCTCACGTCCCTTTCATACACAATCCAAATTTACATTGAGTATTTTCTCTATACTGCCGGTACACTTCTTACACTACCAACATATTTTCTACACTCTTATGAGTTTATATAACATTCCTTATTTATATCCTCCATACAGTGTAATTCCCAACTGGTTCAACTTTATCAAGATATTTTTTACACGCATTATTCTAATACTGTGTAAGTTTTTATATTTTTATACTGTAGATTCCTTATATAGTATTTTCGTTCCAAAATTTATTGCAGTATATTTTGCAACAATTAAGCTTTCTAGCTTATTTTCATATCATTTCTTACTTGTTTAAGACTAGGACATGATTTTTAACTTTACAAATCTCATTTTCACTTTTATGTAATTTATCATAAAAATGAGATTGAAACAATGATCCTTGTGACACGTATTTTGCTTTAACACAATCTTTTAATTATTACTTTTTCAATGCACAAAAATACTCGGCTCTCACATTGAGTGGTGCATTTGAGTATTTGTATGTTCTGTGTTGATATACATATAATATTACTGAGCTGGTTAACGGCTAACCAGAAGTAATCTCAAAAGCTTAGAAGTTAGAACATACAAAAGAACCAAGTATCTGCTAAAAGCAGAGGCATATCAGTTGAGAGAAAAGCTACAAATAAGCCTATTTATATTGAATATAGTCAAGAACTATTAATAATAAGGACATCCTGTGTTTTAGAAAAACATGCTGGTATCATGTAACTTAAAAACAATATCTTGTAGTTTTCAAAAATATCATTTTGATACTTTAAGTTTATGTTTTATGACATGAAACAAGAAAAGGATATATGGACTTATTCCTTTTTTTTTTTTGCATTATTACATTTATTTCCTTTTATAGTTTTCATAAAATAATTTGGGGTTTATTAATAAAAGAATAAGTTGGACATTATGTCACGAAACACATACTCAGAGTTCCAAAATAATATTTTCAAAAACTGCCGCCTACCATTTTGATATTTTTGAAACGATAGAGCATCAATGTGATATTTTTTTAAAATACAAAGTACTAAAATGATAAAATAAGTTAAGGACTATGGTCAACTTAAGTAGGACAAGATAGAATAGAGAATACAACAAGATATAAAATAAAAAATACTGAAAGATAATAGTAGAACTATAAAATCTATAAGAGAGAAGAGAATGAATTCCAAGAACGAATCAAGAACTATAAGAGAAAAGAAATATAATGCCATACCTAGCAGTTAGCACCAGTTTAGAACAGAGTTTACTCTTCTTCAAGCATTTATTCTTCAAAATGATTCTTGATACATTAAAAAGGAAGACATTCATCAACAACAAAAACAAGTAACACCTGTTCAACAATTCAATAATATTAAAAGTAAAACAACATATGCTCAATCTGCGTTATTGATTCTCACTTCTTTAGCAACGAAATAGAGAAAAGAAGCTACACAGACACACACAAAACCACGTTAGTAAATCACGTCCACTAACGCACGTGAGATGCCTTTTGGAATTTATTCGGATGAAAATAGCTATATAGCATATTTTGCAACAAGTACGTGCGCCAAGTTTGTAATAAGCATATACATCAAGTTGGTACCTTTTTTAATTCATAAAAAAGGACATTCATGTACAATAAACAGGAGTCTTGTGGATAACCAAACCAAAGCAAAAACATAAATTACAACTTACAATGTCATTTTTAAACATTACTGCTAGCTAATATCAGGGACAAAGATGTACTTGTTATGCATTTTAACAACCATTTATTCGATATTTGAAACGCTCAGACTCCATTATTGATCCTGCAAAATAAAATTGAAAGCAATCAGATAGTTCAGGAAAGGGACATGTAAGATTTAGTGGCATTTTTTGAGAGAAAGTAAGCTATATAATGAACCCTTCTACCTCCTATCTTTGAGAAGGATTTTCTCAATTTTGTGCAAATCCATGTGGGCATCACAAATCTTCATCCTCATGCTTCGTAATTCCTCTGAACACTTCAAACCAATCATTAATATGGAGATTAAGCATTCATAGGCTCTGCCTCTTCTTGTTTGCACCATTGTGTCGCTGCAAGAAGCTTCCTCCTCTCCTCTTAGAAGACTTTGGTCTGCTATCTCCATCACTCTTTTTGGCAAAGCCATTTTGACATATTGATGAAGGCTAAGTCCTTCAAGATCTTCATCTGTAGGCTTCTTCCCCGTGAAGATTTCCAATAAAAGGATTCCAAAGCTATACACATCTCCTTGAGTTGACATCTTGCATCCCATGCCATATTTTCTACAATATCTCACAAGACCAATACAGATATTAGAGTTAGCATTTCGATGTATCTAATTGCTATCATCCATCATACATATCTAGTATCAAGTAACATTTATGATTTTTTCTTTTTGAAGGGACAATCATTTATGATTTTAATAAGACAATTAACTTGAGAAAAAAAGGAGAAAAAACTACCTGGAGCTGCATATCCAATTGTTCCTCTTATTCCAAGAGACCTTGTGTGTTTCTCGGATATTTGAGCATTGTCTTCTTCAATAATCCTTGACAAACCAAAATCAGCTACGTGGGTAGTCATGTCTTGGTCAAGAAGAATGTTGCTTGGCTTTAGGTCACAATGTATACTTAGTAGTTCACTGTGGTTATGTAGATAATCCAATGCTGATGCCACATCAATGACTATCTTCAATCGTAGGGCCAGAGTTAACTTTTCCTCTGGTTTTCCTCTGTTTGTGGACATGGATGCAACCAATCTTCCGAACTTCCTTTTGCCATAAATTCATAGATGAGGGCCTTGAAATCATTTCCTTGGAAATCAACACTTGAGCAAGCAGTAATGATTTTCACAAGGTTTCTATGTCTAATGTTCCTAAGAGTTTCACATTCAGCCATGAAACTCTTGGAAGCTCCTCTCTTTTTGAGGATGAAGACCTTCACAGCTATGGGCAGTTGATGTGGTTCTAGAATCCCTTTATATACCAAGCCAAAGCCAACTACGCCAATCAAGTTTTCTTGACAAAATCCATTAGTTGCTTTCAGAAGCTCCCCTTAAGAAATATATATATATGGAACATCCCTCCACAAAGGTTCTGAAGATTGTTGACATTATGACATTATACTCCAAAAAGAACACAAACAATGGAGAGTATTGACTTTCTAAGAAAGGACATATGTTGCTTCCTAGGAGATTTTTTAGAGTATGGTGTTAAGTGTAACTTGACAATGTCACCACAAAGCTTATCATTACCTGCAAGTGAAACATTTCACTTGCATTACTAAAAATACCGTCATTTGGTACTTCACTTTCGAGGTCAGTAAAAGAAAGATTTAACTTTGACAAAAAGACACAGTTGTCAAAGCCTTCTGGATGAGTCCAGAAAATTTATTGTGTGAACGATCCAAATCTTCAATAGGTCTCAAGGAATGTAAGGATTCAATGGTTCCTTCAAACATATTATGATCCATAAAAAGCCACTTTAACCTTGTACAATCACCAATGTTGCCAGGTATTCTACCGCCAAAATTAATTGTAAGAAAGTGGCAACTCAGCAAGATTTTTCAAGTTACCAACTTCCGATGGTATAGGTCCAGTGAGACGATTTTCAGATAGTAGTATGACTATTAACGAAGAGGTCAACCCAATTACACCTGGAGGAATGAAAGCATCTAGGGAAATTATCATTAAGGTGTAGTGATAGCAAGTTCTGGCAATTTTTAAGACTTGACGGAATGCTTCTATGTAGATTGTTATGTTCCAATTGAAGGTGGTTTAATAATGTGAGATTTTTAAAGGAGAGAGAGATTTTCTCAGATAGTTCATTTCTACTCAAGTATAGCTCTGTCAAGTTATGAAGTTTACTTATAGTCGAAGGAATGGTCCAGTGAGCCGATTTCCATCCATATGTAAGAATCTTAAGCATATTAGATTTCCCGATACTAGGTGGAATGTTTCCTGAAATTACATTGCTATAAAGGGCTAGTATTTCAAGTTTTGCTGAAAGGTTTCCTATGGAATTCGGCAAAGCTCCTCCAAAGTTATTTTCTTGAATCTGAAGTACTTGCAGATTACTACAATTGATAAATGAGGTGAAGAAGTCCATGTCATTCACCTTTCCATTCCCAAGATTAGCACCACCTATAAGTACCTTTCAAGTTTTAATAAGTTTCCAAAAATATCCGGAAGCTTCCCAAGAAACAAACTAATACAAAATAGAACAAATACATATATATGTGTGTGTGTGTGTGTTTGTCACTTCTGTTTGGCTATTTATACATATGTTTTCAGGAAATCCCATTGCAATTCAGGCGCTTTTTTATCATGGCTTCAAGATGTGGGTTACTTTTTTCTGCCCGGACTTTTGTACTCTTTTTATGCTGAGATTGAAATCCATTTGCTTCCTTTCGTAATTTGTGTCAGACTTGCTTCAAATTCTTACCGACTTGTTAGACTATGACATTGTTAGACTACTTGTATGTGTGTGGAAGTATATCTAATGTCTAATGAAGAACAAGTCTTAAACTGATTTAAAAAAATATCGCTCGGAATTTTTAATTGAAAGCAAATCCCATACTTCAAAAAAAATATATATATATATCCTATTTACTGGGTATCATATTTTCTCTTTGAAACATAACATAGAGGTGGAGGCTTCAAGAGATATTCCTCCGTTTTTTTTTAATTTCTTGTTCAGAGTCTTTGGTACGGTTCTCTTAATGTACTTTCTTTTTCTTTAAATATATAACATATACATCACAAATTTCGAGTTGAAAGCATGTGTTTGTTTCACGCTGATCAGAACACGTATGAAACAACAAGGTCTTGATTAGAAAACACCAAAATAAAAGTAACAATAAAGGAAACAACGTGAAAATAAAATTTAAAGGCAACCTGGCAAAGCGAACAATAACTTAACAATCACATTGTACTAATGCATACGTGAGATGTAATTTACCTTTTTTACTTGGCCAGATGATGAGGGGGGAAGTTTGTTGAAACGCCTTCATACCTCAAGCTTTCACATGAGAAGTTACGTCCAGTGAGACATGAAGCAGCTAAATAAATATATATCGACGCAGAAGCAAAAGAATACCCAAACACAGCCGTGAACGACGTCTTCAACGTTGTTATATAGGATTGGATTCCATCACAGGGTGTGTTTTACGTCAACAATACATTAAAGTTGTTGAGTAGTGCATTTGGGTATTCGTTTGTTCTGTATCGACGTACATATTATTATTACCGAGCTGCTTAATGGCTGTTGAGGTGTTGGAATTCCTGGCCGGATCGGAAAGCCTCCACACGGATCTACCTCCCGCAGAGGAGCACGTCCTCAGAAGTAGAACCCGTTTCCTTTTAGGGCCTATCCTAGAACCAATCCATCACCTGAGATATGCCCTAAAACCTTCTTATTCAAGAAGAAACGGGTTCGACCCCACGAGAGACAAATCCACGTGGAGGCTCTCGAGCAGCCTCCCAACAATACGTTTGAGATAGCCGCCCAGCTCTGGCTGGGGATCTCAACACCTCAGCAATGGCTAACCAGAAGTAATCTCAAAGGCTTAGAAGTTAGAACATACAAAAGAACCAAGTATCTGCTGAAAGCAAAGGAATAGAAAAGCTACAAATAAGCCTATTTATAATAGAACAAGATATAAAATAAAATAAAATAAAATAAAAAACATTGGGAGATAAAAGAATGACTATAATAAGAGATACAAGAGTGAATCATATAAGAAGACAATATTCATTTATATACATCTCTTCTTCAGTGAAATTACAATCACTTGGTTATTTATAGAGAAATCGAAATAATAAGATAAGCTTGATTAAATTATAAATAATCTTAAAGACGAAAGTAATCCTGAAAATTTTAAATATTAAAGTTAAAATATATCCTAATAACATAGCTTATCTAATTCTTCATCACAACCTCTCTAGACATAGTTTTATATATAACTTTGGAAACCCTATTCTCTTTCAGTTTCTTACGGTGTGTGTGGGAATTCGGTAAGAGAAAGATAACGTTTTGCTTATTAATCAAAACAATATACACTTGCAATTCAAGAGTTAAAATAAAATAATAATAATAATATATTGTCTAACTGTCATACTTAGCACCGTATTTTCGATTGATGAAATAATAATTCCAATAATAAATTATAGTAACATCAAATATGCTTAATTTGAAATTATTGATTCTTACTTTCTTTGGCAACTTAACTGAAAAAAGAAGCTAAAGAAGCACAATAAATAAATAAATAAAGATTCCTAGGTTTAATAAAACTTTAGAAAATAAAAAGGTAGGTACTAGATTACTAAACCCTAAAGACAAGTCCTTGCACCAAAGACTTTTTTTTTCCTTTAACAATCAACATAATGCCTTTTGCCCTATTTATAGGATGACCAAATCGTAACTCAACTACGGCTCTTAGTTTGAGTAGAAGGCATATAAATAAAAGGTCCTACTTTTAACAAAACAATTGAATACTATTGTAATTGGAACATCAACAGAAATAACAATTTCAGCAATAAAAGTCCTACGGAGACACAAACTTACAAACTAACACGAAACATTGAAATTTACGAACTTAAAGTGTCTTTTTTTTTTTTTTTGGCATAGCGAAAAAACTTAAAATAAAATATAAAAATCTTATTGCTAATGAGTCCGATCCATATAAAATATCAGGGAAAAAAACTTATTCCTAATGAAAGTACTTATAAATAAAATAACAATGAGATAGTAAAGAATACAAAACCAAATATAACTTCGAATGGTACACGTATTATATAAATTCGTCCGGAACTGCACAGGTGTTTGGGTTGGCTCAACTCCGGTATCGGTCCCAGCCCCTCAACTTGACCTTGGTGCATGTCATGTCGCAACCAAACTTGGCATGTTGGTCCTACCATGGTTGGTAATTTTTTCGGCTCGACCCCTATGCTTGTCCTAACCTTCTTTCTGTTTCCCATGGTTTTGCTCCTGTTTTGAAGTTTTTCATGTAAATTCTTGTGTTTTGGCAATTGTTGTTTTCTTCTAGTTCATTTTTCTGTTATTTGTTGATATATTTGTTAACGCATGTCCCTAGAGGGTGGGTCCGTTTTTTCCAACAAATGATATCAATGTGGGGTCCATGGTGTAGTTGTGTGGATAGGCACAACCTAAAAAAGTTGACTAGAAGACTGGGTTTTGAGCGTGATTGTTGTGACCCTCCAGTCTTTTATCGGAACCTATTTAGTTTAGGATTTTTACCAAGGAGGTTGCCCAATCTTGTTCTTTGTTAAAAGGACTGGAGTGAATTATTTATGACTCGTTTGGTTCGAGTATTTAAATAGAGTATTTGAATGAGGATTTAAATTTTTGTGAGAGAAAATACTGTAGCAATATGATTCGAACCGTGATTCAATTATCGAAACAAACGGACAATTAGTTTTTCTTAGGAACTTGCAGTTCACTTTTACTACACGGTCATTGTTCACCAGTTTAGGAGTGCGGCGCAGAGATATCAAAGTTTTCAAACGTTATAAAGTATGATCCGGAGAAATTTGACGAAAGGATCAACTTTGACTTGTGGCAAGTGCAAGTCAAGATGTGCTAATACAATCTGGGGTGCACAAGGCTTTGAATGACACCAACCCTTGACGCCGGCAAAGATTCTGATAAGTTCGGTATGAGCAACGAAGATTGGGAGGATCTCGATTTAAGAGCTACAAGTGGAATTCATCTGTGTTTGGCCAAAAATGTGCTTGCGAATGTAAGTGGAATATCGACAGCCAAGGAACTATGAGAAAATCCCAAGGAGTTGTATCAGGCGAAGGGCATCTCAAAAAGCTTGTACCTGAAGAAACAATTCCATGCGCTACATGTGGATGACAGTATGAAAATCTCATATTATCTGAGTGTTTCAAAGGTATTGTTTTCGAGCTCAAGTCTACTGAAGTTAAGATTAAAGACGAAGATAAAACGTTAAGGCTCATAGTCTCTCTTCCATCTTTTTTGAGCACATGGGGCTTTTTTGTGAATAGAAACTGTTATTATTATCAAAAAGTGCATATGATACAATAACAGTTTGTATAGAAGAGGACTCTTCCAACAAAATAAGCCTATCATCTTTATTAAGAGCATAAATACCCATATAATGGAAACATCTATACGATTCCTTAAATGCCTGGCAAAACTTAGCTATGGGAAAAAAGATAGTAAGTTAACATTCTAAACTCTTTACAAAAGAAGAAAAGTCTTCCTAACATAGACGATTGTTAATACATCATACTTTATAAAATAAAAATTTAGATTAATAAAGACCAAATATCCTTGAAGATAATGCAAACACTATTAAACCTGAGGATAAAAAATAATTTTCAATAAATATGGGAATAAATTGATATTATTTAAAAATCAAAATTTAAATTTTTATACTAATCTCGTAATTGCCGACAAAATTGCAATTTGCTTGAATTTTTCTTCCATCACCTGCTACTATTAACTTCATCAAGTAATGAATGCCACGTGCTCCTATTGATAAGGATACCAGAGTTTGATATCAAAATTTGAAAAAGAACCTGGGTAACTATATTTTTTGCAACCGGTAGTAACTGCTTGTAACCATCAAACCAACACGTCTCCAGCAACTGCTTCTCGGAGAGGCTGAATTCCATGGTCAGAAACTTGCTCGGTGAGCTGGAGGCCGGCAGGGCCAGAGCCGATGATGATCACGTCCAACAAAGACTTAACGGCCCCACAATAGGAGATCAAAGTCCAAGGATTCAGGGTTTGACTGGTTGTCCTTGTCGGAGGCATTAGGAACTTTAATTGAAAAATACTGTTGAAACTCTCTTGAAGAAAGAGACATATAGATTAAAAAAAAAAAACACTAATTCAAAGAACAAATTCAAGATAATATATAATTATAGGAATGAGATCAAATGAAATAAATGTGAATCACTATTATGTTTAGGCTCTACAATGACCACAAACCCCCTCCCTCAACATACACATAAGAAAGTTTTAAAAAAAGAAAAGAAAAGAAAAACTCATATCTATATTTCCTCCCAAGAAAGGAGAATATATATATATATATATATATATTTGAGGAGCTTCACCACAAGATTTTAACTTCTGAAGTCATGTTAATGCTTTAATTCACGGAATCATGGTTTTAGAAGAAAATGAATATGGGGTTAAATTCAAATATGAAAAGCTTACCATTCGACGGTTGATTATACAGCATCCGTCTGAACACATCAGAGTAGGAATAATATCGAATCCCTCTGAACGACATAAACTCAGAATGAGGCGCAGATCAGTCTGGCATTCGGGAAGTTCAGCTAGGGAATCTCCTATGGATTTTGCATATGCCCTGAGCAAGATAATCCACCAAGGGCCAGAATCAACAGGAGCAACTCTTCCCGTCAGACTCTCTCCAAAGTCTGCTATTAGCGTCTTTGAATTTTTAACAGGATCATGGAGCACTTGAAACTGGCAGGAATCACTCCCTCTCCAGTCCAAAACCTGTCAATCTTTTTCTCCCAAGATTGAAGGTGAATAGTTGTCAAGAGGAAATTTTAACAATTTCTGGCTCTCCATTCGTCAGAAAAGCCTGTGCACTTGGAACGAAGTCCCTTACAAAAGACATGAAAAGGAGAGGAAAAGGCACATCAGAACTCAACGTTGGATATTGGTTGTTTAGTTTAAATCATGTGTCAAATAACTTTTACTGTTATTTTTGAGTTTTTAATTAATTTTTCAAATTGTCAAACATTTTCAAATATTTTCAGAAATATTTTAAAATTAATAAACTTTTTTAATGAAGAAAAAACATAATGAAGAATATAAATCTTAAACTTTATAATACAAAAATAACATTTTGACTCTTCATAATTAAAAAATGACCAAAGTGATATTTTCTATAGGGTTACACCTCATTTGTCTCTTTACACTCCTTTCTAAATGGACCATTTTATAATTTTAAAATAACTAAATTTGCTTATTATACCCCTCCTAAATACCCTTAAGATGATTACTTCTTTTTGCCTCATTTTTCTTTTCACACTCACCATGTTTTCATTATTTTAATATTTTTATTTCTCTATCTCTCTTTATTTTTTTTGTTTTTAATTTTTTGTTGAAGCTTTAGGCATAATATGTTTTCATACATAACGAAAATTTTTAATTTAAAAATTATATATGTACACTACAATTTATTAAATTAATATTATATCTATTAATTATATTTTATTAAAAATATTTACTTATTTATTTATTATTACATTTACTAATTAACTAAATAAGCACTTATCATAAATGCTACTTTATCCTAACAAAAACCAAAATATGAATGAAATATATATATAAAAAAATTATTTGT
Source organism: Artocarpus heterophyllus (assembly GCA_025403435.1). NCBI lineage: Eukaryota > Viridiplantae > Streptophyta > Magnoliopsida > Rosales > Moraceae > Artocarpus > Artocarpus heterophyllus. The sequence goes on from CM046335.1 coordinate 3,197,858, forward strand.
ATATAATTTAACATAAAAATCATATAATTTTTTAAAATAGTCATTAACCGAGAGAATTAAAATTTTATCGTTACACACAGGTACAGGCAAACGTGCTAAGGAAAAGATATATCTTTAGTTTTTATTTATTAAAAAATAATTTAATATGTGGTTAGGTTATTTATAATTATTTTTTTATCAAAATTTTATTTTTCATGAGGGTATAAATAATTAAGCAGGTGTGAATAAAACCACCCTTTCTTTTTTTTTTTTTTTTTTTTTTGGAGCGTCTTTTGGTTTCTTCTAGAAGCACGAGTAACAAGAGAACTCTTTTTTTGGTTGGGGGAGTCTTTTGTTTTCTTCTAGACGAACAAGATTAACAAGAGAACACAAAGAAATATAAACGAAAGTCACTACATTACAAACCATTTCTTACAATGACAAAGCTAAGATCTAGTACATTATTTCTAATCCTAGAAATAATTTTTCTGACTCTCATTTCCCACCCTCTTTGCTTCTTCAACATTTCTTTTCGGCACAAAACGTGTAAAAGACGCAGCCATTCCTATAGCCTTTGTTTCACCCGCCTCCCATTGATGTCGCTGCCATCAAGAACAGCTTCACTTCCATGCCTGGAAACGGTAACGTGTTGCTCACTGGCTATATATTGCAAAAGGTCAGTCAAGACAGAGGGACAACTTTGCTTCAAGTATTCAAAACCGTCTGTTTCCATCACAGCTGCTGATAAAAGGGGAAAAACATTAAAATCATATTCACAAATTACAGTTTTATTTGTGGTCAGATATAATTATAAAAAGAAGATTTATTACATAAACGTATTCACGGCTGAGAGATATTTCATATGGTTATAGGCAATAAAAATAAGTAACAGTAACACCAATAAACACAAAATATACTGTATTTAAAACCTTTATCGTCACAAAGATGGGACAAATATCCAACAATAGAATAAAGCTTCAGATACTTGTATGTAAGATTCCCACTGATAACATGCTGGTTTCTAAGAGATCTTTTACTATATAGCCATCAAAGTCACAAGTATTGAGCAAATAGTCCCTTAAAAAAAAGAAAAAGAAAGAGCTCACCTCCCAGATTTTCGGGCATTGCAACAAACTTGAGGCACACAGCTTTCAACTGGAAGCAGTGATGCTGCTCTGCCAATGCTAATGTTGTTGCCACAGTGTTAATAGAGACATGTTCACAGAGACTTGATTCACATAGCAACCTAAGCCGTTCCAAGCCATACCGATCAGCTGCTGCAAGCAGATGCTGGGCCATCAAAGTAGAAGCCCATTTTGAGTTCAACCCAGTAAGCTCTTCTATGTCCGGCAGTGAATCCCAGTATATAAAATGAAGTAAGGCCTACACATGGGAAAATAGAGTAAAATTGGCAAGTCATTCCTCGTATAAAATTGTCAACTTACATCAAGTACCTCAGTACATGGAGGCTCAGCTTGACTGTCTTGTGTCACTTATGTCAACTAAGACAGTGCACTGCCAATCCACCTCCCCCTTTTCCCTCGGGAAAAACCGGAAAACAAAAAAATCAAAAAGAAATAGAAATGCACAACGCATAGCAGCATAAGAATTTGAAAAATGACCACCTACAAACAAATCATTCTCCGGAACAATCATCATTAAAGGTAAGTTCCTTATCGATAAGGTTGTGAAACATCAAAATTTCAATATCCATAGTTTTGTCAAATAAAATGCCAAATAAACACGGCAGTTAGTTCCCATCAGCCACACGAACAAATCACAGAAACAATACAAGTTTACTAAAAGACCAAATAAGGTAGTGTGTTATACCTTAAAGATTGGAGCCTCCATGTCTTCAATTTTTATACATTGGGTATTCTGATCCTTCATAGGACCAAAAAGTTGTGCCCGGAATACAGGTGATCGTGCTGCTAGTACTAACTTGTGAGCTGAAAAATTTTCACCATCGACTTCAAACTTTACATCAGTTCCCTTCCCACTCTCCAGTAGCTGCCCAAAATGCTGGCCAATGTCAGATGGCGGTACTGCTATAGAGTAGATCTTAGGCCCCTCCGTTTGTGACTTCACAACACCAACAATACAATTAACCAACAGGCAATCATCTTTAAGATAGTCTGACGTCTCCAAGGCAGTTCTTTTAAAGAATCTCTTGTAACCCCTGCGTCATCCAGCAAAGCCCATTAAACCATACGCAATTATGGAGCATATAGAAAAGGAGGAGCTAAATTCCAAGAAAAAAAATGCATACATATAGAGAAATTTAACAATACCACAAACAATTCAACAAAAACGTAATGTCTAAGAAGGAGAATTTTTATCACAATGACACACACCAACAATTGAATAGCTAAATTGACACCCCAAGCCAGAAGAGGCAGAAGAAGAAGAAGAAAAATCATACTTTTAGCAGAACTAGGAGTTAAAACCTCAAAGTCATCTCATTTAAAAAGAAAACCATCACAATTTCCACAATGACAAAATCTACAAACAGAAAGTCCAATCAAAGACATCATTAAGAACTGAGATCAATCGACCGCTCACCACATGCTACCGCGGTACTTGAGCGTGTAGGGCCCACTCTCCAACATCCTTCCGAAATGGCTGTGTACCTTGTGCCTCTCCCTCCCGCTCTGATCCAAGAGCGTCAATTCGAACAAAGCCCTCACGTCCGTACCCTCGCTGGCAAGCGCGATGAACAGAGAAACGTACGTCGCATTGTCCTCGGCGCTCTTCCCGTCGGGGTAAAAGTAGATAGCCCACGAGTAGCCGCCGACATCAAACGTGTCGGAAGCGATGTACTTCCCAATCCCAAGCCCCTTCGACAGAGAATACCCGCTGATTTTAAAATGGTGCGTGCCGTTTACCGTCTCGGTGATCGACATCGAAGTGGTGGTCGGAGGAGAGGCATAAGCGGACGAGGACGAGGACGGCGAGGGCTTGGAGGTTTCTCGGAGAACCTTCCCCATGCCCAGTCAGCGAGAATTTGATCTACCTGGGCTCGAATTTCGGGAAAAACAGAAATTTGGGATCGGGATCTAGGGTTTCGAATTGAAATTGAAAGCAATTGAGATGGAATCTGAGTTTGGAGCCCAAAAAGGCAATCGAATTGGATAATCTCGGACTGGGATTTAAAGAATCTCCCCTGGTTGGAGAGTTCTTTTAGGGAAGATGACAGTTTGGTGAGAAAATCTAGGGTTTCTTTTCCGGAAGGTAACAGGTGTTCTCGAAGGTGATATTGTAACGTTTCTGTACGAATAAAGAACTCTATGTGAAAATATATACATATATATGTGTGTGTGTATGTATATTTATGTGTGGAGAGAGAATTGGCCGACAATGACTTATGAGATATGATTTAGGGATTAAAATAAAAAATTATTTTTTGGACAGTGAATTATTGCTGACAACAAGCCAGTAGTCAGTAGACGGCACATACAAAAGTCTCTGAAAAATGCTACTCGCTGCCTTTGCAAGCCACGCGTATCCGTTAAATATATAACTTTTTTTATGAAAAAAAAGCCGAGTAAATATTGCAATTGTCGTCTTGCGCTTGACCAATCCAGTACAATAATTCTCTGATTTTCATGTGTAATCATTCTAAATTAAAAACTATAAAAAAGTAAATAACTTAATAAATTAATCCTTTTTAGATAATACACTATTTATTCTTTTTAAGATTATAAATAAATTAAGGTTTGAATTTTTCATTTTGTCAAATTGAAAGTGTGAAATCCTCTCATGTATTTAGTGAAATGCAATCATAGACCATTTCTTTTCTTTTTAGAGAAAAAAAAAGTAAAATCAGGTTTTTTCCCTTTAAAAAGGTAAAATTTGCGAACAACATACTTATGATGTTGGCAAAAATTTGCACCAGCATTTTTTAAAACAAATTGACAAGGTATAGCCCATAAATAGATGATCAAATTTTTGTTAGTTCCTTCTTCTTTTTTTTTTTTGAAGAAAAAAATCACTTATCACGTCGTAGTCTCATACCACTAGATTGAAACTCATTTATTCTCTCAACTGATTTCTTTCATTATTTTTGGAAAAATTAGAGAAATGCATTTTCATCAAAAAAGAAAATTGAAAAAGGCAAATACTTGTGTCTTTTTTTTTTTCAACTTGACCGTTTGTTTTTTTTTTTTTTCCCGCGTTTTAGTTCCTTTTATGGGTGAGATTTGCAGGACGCGGCCATCCCGCGACGCGCGGTCGTGGGACTAGCTTTTGCAGAACACCAATGATGAACTATGGCTGCTTTCGGAAAGCGCTGGAAAGAATAGAGTACATAAGGCCCACACTTGCTACTGAAGACACCAATATCTGATCCCCCGTTACAAAGATAGAAAACAAGATCTATTGGCCATCACAAGTAGGCTCCTAGGTCTTATGGTAATGGGTCCACCGCACTTTTTCACCGAGACGGTGTTTCCTTTCCGAGTCTGTATGCAATTTAGTAAGTGAAAGAGAACTCTATCAGAAAAAAAAAGGATCTGCTCCAATAGAAACTCGCACGTGTCCATTTTTTATTTTTTAAATTTGTTGAGTCTCATCAATTATCTTTTCTATGGACCCAACGGTCGGTGGGTAAATACAACCATTTTTCGGTGGGTATTTTTTTGGACTTCAACAAATAAATTGCCAAAAAATATATAAAAAAAATGTATAAACACTAGCAGGATGTTTTTTCTTTTAATGTCAAGGAATTTAGTGTAACATGGGTAACAAAGTCTTAAATCTGACACCAGATTAGTTAGCCCTTTGTAATATTTTTTTGTTTATTATTGTAATATCATTTGTATCTTCGTATAATACTCAATTTGTTAAAATATAATACTTAACGTTGAAAGCGTTCTACTACATTTAAGAAAACAAATTAAGTGTTACATAAATAAATAAATGATGTTACAATTATAAATAAATAATGTTACAAGTATCTGGTTGGAGACTAAGAACGAAACCAACTACGGACAATGGTGGGCGGCCGTCTTTTGAACTATTTTTCTTTTAATTTTGTGTATGAAATTTTTGAAAAGTTGTGTTTTGCCTTTCTAAAGTTGTATTTCGTCATTCCTATAATTGTATTTCGCATCCTTTAAAATTATATTTTACCCATGCTAAAATTATATTTTATTTGTCTCGCCTCATTAGTTCAGTCACGTTTTCGTCTTCTGACCTACTTTTCAGTCTCTACTCGTGCTTGACATATTTCCCATAATATAAAGGAAGTTTCAAGAATTATAATTAACAAGAATATTGCTATTTGTTTTTTTAGTGATGCATTGTTGTGAGTGTGGTAGTATAATATAACTATCATATGTCAAAAAGTAATTAAGGCTAGTAGTGGGAACCATTTTTACTGTAATATGTGAAAGCTTTATAATGTAGTTACTTTTTTTTACTGTAACATATAAAAGATTTATATTGTTTATAATTAAATTTATGATAAAAACCACCTTTAGTCAGGATAAAACCAAGATTATTAGTTCTCATGTTACAGTATTGAAAGTTTAATACACTGACACATCTATAATTATGTGCCCACCAACAATAATTTATCATATTTTTTTGTACCAACATCATACTGCCATCTCCATGGATGGCATCCACGGTCAGAGGTGTGGATATCACACACAATTCAATGCATTACGACACCTCTGTCCTCCTTGCTAGATTTGTAGAGCTTAAAACTTCCGTTCAAAACAAAAGAAGGCAAAATTGTAGGACAGATTAATTTCTAGCAATGGAAAAAGTCCAAAGACACATTCATTAGTGTTAAGTTCTTCTGGTCACACAATTTGAACCCAAAAAAAAGGGGGGGTAACAAAGGGCATTAGAATCTCCTTGAAAAAGAAAGGGCATAATAAATACCATTCATGAAGACAGTTGGGACTAATAACATGAATAATCTTTGACTCCCACATCAATTGGTTGCTGCTTCCAAATTGATTACAACTTACAAACGTTTATAAGGCAGACTAAGTTTGACCAAGATGGGGCTTTTCTACTGTAATTGCATGAACTCACCAAAATTGGTCAAGATGGGGCCTTTTCTATTGTTATCGCATAAATTCACCAAAATTGTTATGTATCCCAATAGGGCGTCGTTCTCTGCTGGTGGTCCCACAGGGGACACACGGTGTGGTAGTGAGAGGATTGTCTGTCGGGATTAACAACGGTACTTTAAATTCGCGGAAAAATCATTTTCATTATCGTAAGAGTAAAACTCCATTACTCATAAAACTGTAAGCTATAGTCTAATATGTATTATATTTTTTGAAATAACTCTTCTATTTTTTTGATAGTAATGGGTTATAATTTCATGAGATTAAATAGGATCGCCCATTCAAGTGAGATCAATTTGATAATAGAGCCTAATCAGATATATAATAATAAAAACTTAGGTTGAATCTAAAACGGGGAATTCTCAAAACTTGATGCCAAAACAGAACCAATAGAACTAGATTTCATTGCTAAGTAAATTTCCATTTTTGGCGCATGTTAAATGTTAATCTTAAGTGCTTGTACAAAAGTTGATATAAATCATTTTCAGAAGACGTATCCAGTTATACCATTTTGAGGTCTGCCGGTTGTTGAACGCATTAATAGTTGATGTATTGAATTTGAGATTGACCAACTGAGAACAGTAAATATGATATTGACCAAGGGAATAATATTTTTAATTGTGACAACCAAATTTCTTCTCGTTGCCATCATTTTTTTTCCACTATATAAATCACAAAAAAATTCTGATGTCATAATGGCTTTGGCGAAAAATTAAAAATAGAATGTGGCTGTGAATAATGGGCCATTTGCTATGGTTGGTGAAGCTTTCAACATGGGATAGGGTCAATTATCGGTCAAAATGGCAGAGTTTGAATTTTCTCAACCTGGACAGTGAAAATTAGAATAATGAGGTGGCTATTTTATCGCCGTGGCCCATGACGGTAAATACGACTGGATTTAAAACAACTGCTCAGCCATTATTTTATTATTCTACGGACCTGTATGCAACAATTCTGATTGTATCTAAGTTTATCGGTATTTGTTTAATATGCCATCTTATTTCAGTAAGTATTCATTATCGTTTAAAAAGTCACAAACATTCTTACCAGCTAATTGTGAGGAAGACTTCAATGTTGATATTGAATACAAAGTTTGAGTTTTATGTAAATTTAGAATCCGTTAGGGTTAATGAGACAATTGGCCCAATTACGTTTATTAAATTAAAATATGACTATAATTTGTAAAAATTCTATAAATGCTTCATAATTATATCATTAAAATTATTTATATGTAATTATATAGTATAATATGTAATATTATTAAAATAATTATTATATTATTAAGAATATTTTTAAGATATTTTAAATATTATGTTGGATTTTAATTTTGTAATAATAATTGGGACAAGCATTATAATTTTTTTTTCTTTTATTTATTTATTTTTTAATGGGCCGGGGTCTCTTACTTTAAACACTAAAAAATAAAACAGCCCCATAATAATTCTGCACCACATAAAGATAAAAACAAAATTATCCATACAATATAAAAATAAAAATCAGGTTCAGGCGCGTATTAGGCGTGACAAGTCCGGGTCCAAGGCACTTAGTTTGGTCTTCGAACGACCTTAGGCTCAATTAGTGTGCTCTCAGTGGGCCCTCCTCTAGATTCTCTAGATTCTTTCACCAATCAGAATCCAGTGTAAGCATGATCACGAATCACACACTCTCTTCTATCATCACCAACCGCAAAACCAGCAGAAAACACCGGTGCAGTCCTTCAGGATCAACGGTCAATATTATTGCATTGCGTGAAACAAGACAAAAAGGAAAAGAACCCGATTCTCGAGGTGACTCCAATGAAGAAGAAAACGACAGTCTTTTGTTTGTTATGGAGTAAATCCAGCCTGGAATCCGGATTCTTAAGGGAGGGGCCGTGAGTGCCACACACTCAAAGATCAGAACTTTCTAGATCAGGCGATTGTATTACGTTAATCCCCAAAATTCCCGTCTTTGTAATTACTTCGTAATTTTTATTGGGAAATCCTTGGCATGGCGAGCTGAGAAAGTCTCCAAAAAAGGAAAAAAAAAAAAAAAGAACGGGGATCAAAATTTTCAGGAACTTGGTTTCTGAACTGGGTTTCCCTTAAAGATGGTTGTGAAGCTGTGTTGTTTGATGGCTTCTCATGGGTACCCTCCTGGTGTGGTTTTGCCCCAACAAGACCAGGGCATCAACAAGGCCATCCAGGTAAAACACCAACTTTGTATCTCAATTGGGTTTGCTTTGTTGTTTGAAATGATGGGAATTTTAAATTTGTTGGGTTTATTATCAAAATTTCTGTTTTAGATTGTTGCAGGTTTATCTTTCCCTTAGGCTGTTTATTGTCTGATTCGTGTTTCAATTAGTGATTTTTGGCCTATTTATACGGTTTCTAATTCAATTAGTTGAATTCTTAGTCTTTTTCGGTACTTTCTTTTGTTTTTTTTTTTTCCCACTTTATATGTTTCCGGACCTGAATGCTACTGAGGATAAAACGGTTTTAATTATTGATGAGCCTGTCCCATCCCTGATTAGTTCCGTTGTTCTAGTAATGAATTATTGATTAATTTATATTATTTGACACAGGATTGTCAACCTATTTTGCCATGTTATGGAGTAAGACATGAGATTATAAGAGTGGGATCTCTTAATTTGAGGGCTCAAGAGTGTGGGGAGGCGTGGAAACCCATAAGAGGGTTATCCAAGCCCAGCCAGTTTGTCAATATTGACTCCGCAGTTAAAAGCCCCTCGCTCACTGATGTGAAAGGTATGTAAACCTTTAATTTTTCTGTTGAATGTTATTAGCAGTTCTATTTCTATAGAAAAATGTTTCATTGTGTTTCAGTTTCTTTGCCGTCGTTTCGGTATACAGTCAATATGTGTCACTTACTTATTGTGGTTGTGGTGTGTAAAAGTAACTCTTAATTAGAAGTCTCAGTTCTGATGTTATATTAGTTTTTCTATAATCATGCCCCCCATAAGCCCTCATGGCGATGAATTTTGTGCATCCAAGCCAGTTCAGATTCATCCTTACATGATTAGACGTGTAGGCATAATTTGCATGGCTTCTGACAGCATGCCTTTTTCATGTGATCTGATATGGAAACAAGCATGTAAGAAAGTACGAGCTCAATATGATATTAGTCCACTAACAATTAAATTAGTCAAATAAAAGGCTAGCAAGGCAAGAGGGTCGATCTATTATATGATTTCCATTTATAGGACCACAATAGTTTAAGGGCCGAGCTGCTGAGGGGAAGGAAGGAAGATTAAGTGGATCTTTTAAAGCCTGAGGGAAAATAAGTAAGTAGATTTTTTTGAAGGCTGACGGAAAAGAATAAAACGCGAGAAACATTTTGTGACGAGTGTTATCAGAGGCTCTGTTTTTTTTTTCCCTTCCTCTCTTATAGGTTGATCGGTTGGCTTGCGATTAATTCAGGCTTTTATTTGTTCTGCTCATGCTATTGTCCTTTGTACTTTTCTTATACTACGTCGGATTTGTTTATAACTCATGTTTTCTCTACTCTGGTTGTAGATGCTCATCCAAGTTCAATGGCTTTCAGCACTGTAATTGTTGAACATTGCACAAGACATGGAAAGATTATGCAGTTCCTCATGTCTGGAGCAACTGAACTAGAGGGACGCACAGTGGATTTAGCTTTACTTTCTGAGTTGATGGGTTTACGATCATTGAGAATTGATTCACATCAACACCCAACTCCTCTAATCTACCCTGGTACTGAACCATACGCCCAAAAGCCTCTTTTGGACTTTGTTGGAGATCTGGTGGGTAGTTCAAGAATTACAATTCACCCAGATGGTCGAGTCTTATTCAATGGTACGGGGACTGAGGTCCAAGATATACTTTCAGTTGTTGCTGAGTTTTACTTGCCAAAAAATTCAGCTAACTGGAAAAAGCAGTCAATGGTAGTCCCACACTATAATAGGTATGTTAATTGCCCCCTTTTTGCTTGAATCTTTTGTCATGTCAATTGTGAATAGACATCTATTGTTGTATTTTTTTTGATGAAACAATTGTATTATACGAAATGCTCTGCCCTATTTCATGATTAACTTGTTCATCTCTCTCTCACGACTTTGCAACTGTCTTTGGTATTGTCATGAACCTTAGATAGATTATTAGACTTTCTTTGTGGTTGAAAATTTGAAAAATACTTATGTTTTAAATGCTTATCTTAGTTATTTTATCAATTTGATCAATGAAAGTGCATGGTTTTTATCTTTATTAGTATGTAGATGAAGGTTTCAAGTAACAATTAATTAATTAGTCAAGATTCACTTGTTTCGCCGGACCACAGCATAACCGATATTCACTTGTTTCTCCAGACCACAGCATAACCGATTGTTCAATTGAATAATTTCCTATGCGTCTTACACGATCAATCATTGTTGACTCTGATGAAACTCTTGGGTTTGTTTATTAAATACTGTGATGAAACTCTTAGGTTTATTTATTTATTTATTGTCTATACCTTTCATCAAAGTTTTTAAATGTTTGCCATTTATTTCTATGGACCAGGCTGGACAGCAGTGAAGAAGGGGTTCTTGTTGACGGTCCTTCTTTGAAGCTTCAAGCAACAACCGTTGCTCCTTTAAAAAGGTTAGATGTATAAATACTTGTCTCTGCCCTATTTTCCATTTACCATTGCCAGCGTCAGTTTTGGGATTATTTGTCCGGGTAGCTTGCCAAAGAATATTGCAATGTAACCAAGTATATATATTCCTGTCCTCCTAGCAAACAGTTTAATTATGACTTCCTTGCTAATATTGGCTAATTTTGTGCTTAAAAGGCCTGAAAAAGTCAAAATCAAGTCACCAACAAAGAAGAGTGGTAGAAAGGTAGGCAGAGAGTGGGATCTCTACAAGAAGAACTACTTCCACGCTTGTGAGAACCTTCTATCTATAATGGTTGCCAAGAGGAAGCATGGAAAAACAGCCATCGTTTCACTAAAGAAATGTGGTCCAAAACTTCCTGAGCTCCTCACTCAATTCTCCGCTGGCATTGCTGGGACTGGCCTAGCCGTTCTTTTCTCTGTCGTGTGTAAGTTAGCTTGTTCAAAGGTACCCTTTTGCACCACGAGACTCTTCAACACCGGATTAGGATTTGGGCTCTTTTGGCTCTCTTGGGCAGTTAATAAGCTGAGGGACACAATTGTCTACGTCAACAAGAACCAAGGCAAGTTGGGTCTGAAGGAAGAGGAAATGATGAACAGAGTGGACAAGAGCGTGAAAGAGATCTATTTCAGAGCCGCAACTCTGATGGCGGTGGCGGTATTGAGGTTTGCTTGAGGATTAATAAATCTACTTTTAATCAAGGCAGATACAAATGGTACGGAAACAATTTGACTGGCTGTGTAAGTGACAGGAACAGTATATGTTTATGTATAGCTGGTTGATGATTAGACTGGGTAAAGCTCGCCGGCTTGGCTTCTGAGGTGGTGGTGGAGAGACTCAACTTGAAGTAATCATTGAAAAGGAATTCATAAGGATCTTAGGTATGACATGATGCAGAGTTCGCTAGAGACTGAACTCTGTCTGATCACCAATCAGCATGAGTAACTCCCATGTTTTATATTTAGATTAGATTTTATATTTTGTAGCTGTACGGAAACCTGGCTCGGTTAATTATTGTATCACATTGCATACAATACAATCAATTTTGTGCATGAAATTCGATGCTTTGTTTTACTACTGTGAATCTTTTCATCGTATTCTTTCGATATGTTTCTTTCATCTAGAAATCGTCTTCTTGCAAGACTAGAGCAGTTGTCATGTGCATACAAAACTCGAGTGGTATAAATTCGTAGTATGTGATCAACCGATTGGTTACCTCTTTTTTTGGCCCAGTCAAAACACGTTCTCATATTGTGATAATCTGAAATGTAATAATTTTTATTTATTGGTCGAAATATTATAGTCGGACCAATTTAATTCAAGTTATTATGCTTTGACCATATGACTATCTTCAAAAAATTTTACGAATCTATTATTAATTCTAATGTTAGGGACCAAAACTGCAGGGGGAAAAAAGGTTGAAACTAGTTGGCCAAAGAACAAAATACTTTCAGACACGCACAACTTGGAAAGTAAAAGAGACTGAAAGAGCCAAAAATCGTACATCAAACCCCAACAAGCCAGAAAAAGAAGAGGAATAGAAATGCACAATTTCACAAAACGAAGGCTAACTGAATGTTTGCATTACATTGACAGGAGGCCTTAAGTTCAATTATGTCAGGTACGGGAACAAAAACCAGCCACTGCCTATTAAGGTCACCACAGGAAATAGGGGCATTCTACTTCGAGCAGAGAACTGATGAAATCCAGCGCATGATTCAAAACTGTTAAATACAGCTGGTATGCTATAGCAAGGATGGGCCAAATATTGGAGCCAAAATAATTTGATTTCTTAAAGATACTCCGAGTAGCATTCTGAATCCCCAAGCTTTAGACGAGTCAGCCTGGGAGATGTGGTTGCAAACTTCTCCTGAGGAAAGCAGACATCTTTTCATTTGCCGCACGCCCCCGATCTAGACAGTGGAAGTAGTCATCCACTTGGGAGAAACAAAAAAATGCTGCTAATCAGACAAGTATTTCATTGTTAAACTCATAGAGAAGCACTTGGGACACTCTATGAGGACAAAATGATACACTTTGAACACAGAAGACGATGTATCTCCCCCTTTTAGTCCTATATAATATAGTGAATATTTATTGAAGCGGTACATGACATGCTGTTTAAGCATGAAACGTATGTTTACCTAGACGAAGTTGAGCTCAAGAAAAAGGCAAAATGCTTGGGCTAACATTAATTTTTAGCTTTTAAAAAAAACGAAGAAAAAGGGGGGGTCACAGGGGTAGAGAATGGCAAACCTAGATAATCCCAGGGAGGCATCCAGTATGCATATGGAGCCCTTTAGAAGAAGATTGTCTATATAGCCCAACCACAAGGTGGTCCCAGCTCGAACCCACAACTTCTTGCCTGGGGGACAAGTGGGCCTGGCACCCCATGAAGCTCTCGGTCGTAACATCAATTTCTAGCTATGCAAAAGTATAGAACACCATATAAAGATTGTAGCCACTAAGAACTTGGCGGTGTGGTAAGCCCACTTGTGGTCAAGTTGGGACTATATTGATGGTCAGCGTATATGGAAAATCCAATTCAAGAGCACTCCATATGCCACACGGAGATGCTTTGTCTCCCCGAGTTATCTACGTACGCCATCCTCTACTCCTATAACCCTCTTATTATTATCAACTATCCAGAATGTTGAGTGATGAAACAGGATTGACAACTAGGAAGAGCTACCTGCCATTGCACCCTGGGTAACAGACGTGATGATCCCATTTTCCATGGGTTCACCTTCTACCCTTGGTGATCCTTCCGGAAGGACCGAGTGGACCAAGTTTGGGAAGACAAGATATGCAAAAGCCTTCATTTTCTAAAATTAGGAAACAGAAATAAGGTAAGACCAAAACTCTGTATACAACAAAGAAAATGCGCAACTGAATATGTCCTAAACTGCAAGGAGATGTTCAGTAGAGTGAAGGACAGCAACCATGAACAAAGTAAATTTAAATATGAAACTCACCAACCTGCTCTTCTAGCTTGGTGGGGTCCAGTATAACATATCCACTTTCTGCCAGACCACAACATATTGCAACTGCACAATCCAGTGTATACAGTCAGGAAGAATTCAATAAACAGAGTGAAAAACCAGAGACAAACACAAGTGTTACCACCAGCAAGATGTTTTAAAGAAATTCCAGCATCTACAAGTGCAGCGCATGCGGCATTTATGGAACAAGGGAGAAGCTAGGCAAGGATCAAGTCAAGGTACTAATAACAATTTAAGAGCAAAAATCTGGTAAAGTTAAGATGCCTAACCACATTGAAAAGCCTTTTCCTTTTTATGCAAAAACAACATAACTCATTAAACATAGATTTCAAACTCGTATCACTTGAGAACACCAGAAGTATAAAAAAAGTTAAACATGAATTATTGGATATACATGCCAAACTTGTACCTTGATGCTCATGCCCTGGTTAACTAAATGGAAATGGGTGTAATACACAAAAATGTCATATACTAATTTTTATGATATTTTGGCATCTTTAAGCGAATGTCAAAGTAAAGCATTCACGACAACCTTTTTTATTTCAATCATCACTTCAACCTTCAAAAGAATACTGTTTTATATTGTACAGAGAAAGAAACCAAAATCCCTTCATATGAAAAAACAAAACAAGGTATATGTAATAAAAGTTGCACTGTCAAAATCTCACTTCTACGAAGGTCAAAATACTGCTTTAGATATCCGGTTAGAAAAGCTACAATGTGGCATAAAAAGCATAAAGGATACTGCACCATCATCGTTAACAACCTGCAGCAGAAACAAAAAATTTAATGGTTATGGGAGGAAAAGGCATTTACTAAGCATTATTCAAATTTTACATGCATCATATCAAAGGAAGTAAAAAACACAAAAATTAAAAAAAAAAAAAAAATCAGTTAGCAGCTTTGATTTACATTTCTAAAACAAGAACCTAATATTTATTATATTCCATGATGCTAAAAAGCCAAAGCCAAAAAATAGGAAAACGCGAGAATTTATATCAAACAAATGACTAACAACTAGCAGAAGAACAAAAAAACTGCAGTAATTAAAAAAAAAAAAAGATAAAAAAGATGTTATGAATGCTACTAAAAACCAAGACCAAGGCAACTTCTAAGAATCAAATATTTTATTGAAATATAAAAGGGAAAAACAAACTGACTTGTATTATAACTGATGTTGTTGTGTTTGGATTGACAGTCAAAATGCAGATACTTTGCAATGTCCTCTTCAATATCATCTCGTACTCACTTTCCAATTTTCCTACGTTTGAAGAAAGTTTAGCAATGTCACAAATAGGCATTATTGCAAAAACTGCATGTCTCACTTCCCATCATAGTGATCATCGGCAATGGCCGAAGACTAAAGAAACAAAAAATAAGTTTCAATTTGTGAAATGACAAACCAAGCCAAAGCTAAACGCAATGTATCTAAGTTTGATTCATTTTCACTATCCACTGAAAATGATAACTTCCAAATGAGCACATTTATAAGATTTATTCACCAAAAACAAACATTCCCAGCACTACATTTTCTCCCGAAATATTTTCATGTTAAAAAGAGGGAGTGACCAAATGACCCAATCAATCTATCCTTTAGGAGGTAGAAGAGTTCACCTTCACCAACTGTAAGTAGAATAAGAGTTCTTCTCTTTCAGTAAGAAAAGTAAGAAAACAAAGGAAAAAAATAAACCCTGCCTTTCCTAACTAAAAGAAGGAATGGGATAAAGGGACGACCTAACTCCTAATTCCACCTAAGCCGGCCCGGCATTCCTGTCGAAGGAATGGTTTAGAAGGCTGATATACAACAAACGCAAATGAAGGCGTATTAAAGACCTAGTTATATATTGACATTAACATTAAAAATAACTAAAATTACATGCATCTTTTCTTCTAGGGGTCAAAATGCAGCCCACCAAAAGGGGAAAAAAGGTATCTTTACACTAACAATAACATGGAATAGAACAGGAAAAAAAGTTACCACTCTGCCCAGTTTTAGGTTTCCAAATAACTTCAATACAAGCCTTCTCAGCGTTTTCGTTCTTCTTTGTTCCTGCTTTTGGTCCATAAACAGCAGCAAGAACTTTCGTATCTCCTGTTGAAACGAGAAAAGAAAAAAATAAAAAAGAAAAAAGAAAAAAAGAAAAAAAACTAGGTAAGTTTCTAAAAAAAGCATCCCATTTCAAAACAAACAAAATCGATTAAGAATCATGATACACTATGGGAAGTACAAAAAATGGCAAAAAAAAAAAAACAAAAAACAAAACAAAACGCAAAACCCATTGAAGAAAATAATCATAAGGGGAGAGAGAGAGATAGAGAGAATTTAATAGTTAGAAAGACGATAAATACCTTGGGACCAACTGGCGGAGCCATGGGCACGGTTAAGCACGTTGCGAGAACAAGCAAGTGGTCTCAACTGGTTCGGCGTTCGCCCATCGATTCTATCGATCTCCATTCCTGTCGAAAAGTAAAGTACCCAAATTAATTGATTGTTCTCCTCAAGTTCTAAACTACAGAATAGAATGAGAAACACAAATGATGGAAATATATATATATCGGAAAAGAATTTGTAGAATGTAGTTTGGGGGCTTTAGGGCTTTAGGGTTTTTGGGTCTTTACAAGTATTCTTAGGTTCCACGGTAGAGCACGGTGACGGCGTGACGGCTAGAGAGAAGGCATCGTCTGGTGGCGCGTCTGTCTGTGTACATGTTAAAATGTGACTGTAGTATTGGCCTTTTTGATTATTTGAATTAATATTTGAAATTTTGATTATTTGACTTAATATTATAAATAATAATAATACAATATATGCTTTTTCTAAGGTAATATGACTTAAAAAAAAAACTTTTTTTTTGGTCCATAAATAGCAAAAATTTTATGTTGAGTTTTAAAACATCTCAAAACAAGTCCCTTGTTAACGATGTTCAAGAAAACTGATAAACCGTGAAAACCAACTAATTCGTTTAACATATATATATATATATATATGTTGATATTTTTTATTTATTCTTTTGAAAATATATATTTTTGAATAGGTTAGTTTTTTTTCATCAGTTTGGACATTAAATTTGGTATTCTTAAACTGGAAAAGAATGCATATATAAAATATTCATATTTTCATTATAGGCAATTTGATACTTTAATTTTAACCGAAGTTTTGAGTTTAACAACTATTGCATACGAAAGTTTTTTATTATACCAACTTTTTGTTTTTTCATAGAGGTTTTACTAACGTAGTTTTTATTAGTTATTGTAAATCTTAAACCTTAAATTATAAAGTATACCCTACAGTACTAGATTATTATGAATATTTTCATTTACAAGTACACCCTACAATACTGAATAATTTTAAATACTGCTTTATAAATGAAAATTTTTAGAAAAAAATACTCAAAACACTTCTCTTGTTTTTCTCTAAATAGTGAATATCCCTCTTATCCATGTAAACACCTAAAACATTTCACGTGTTTAAAAAAAATAATAATAAAGTAAAACTCAAAATGCCCAATCAAACATTTTACCCTTGCAAATTTGATTCTTGAACTGCACAGCTCGGTATTTATGGTTGCATCAACCAATGTGACAACCAGTAGTTAATTTTCTTTTTTCTTTTTTTGTTAATAAATTTTCTGTTTGTTTATAATCCCACTATTGAGAAACAGTGTGTTGTATGCAAATGCAACCGAAGGTAAAAGAATCTTTGTGGAGGAAGAATGCTAATACTAAAGCAAATGTCTGCATGTTGTTCTTCATGTTGCCTCGCAAATTGCTTGGCAATTGATAGTGTTGTTAGTTCAATCTTTTTTTAAAAAATGATAGCATTCATCGATACAATATAGTCATTTTAGTGCTAAAAATTCCAAGCATAGTTTAACCATTCAGAAGCTTTCGTTAGTTCTTTTGCAAATGCGGTTGTTAAACATTGATAGACCAGTCATAGATCAGGGTAAGTGGATTTTCTGTTCTAACGAGAAAAAAGACAGTTTTACTATTATTGGAAGACATTCTAACATAGAGAACAAAACTTCCCAATTTTTGTTAGAAAAAAATAAGAGATATTTACCTTTTTATATCATTTGTTTTGGGTTAATTTAAAAAATTATATTTTTTATTTTTGATCTCATCGAAAGTATACTTTTATATTAAGTTTAACATATAAATGTAAACCTTATTTCAGTCAATAGTTGGATTCTTACTTTTAAAATAATTAAATTATCCTCAAATAAAAGAAAAAAAAGAGTTAATTATATAATTATACCTCTTAGTTTCAACTATTTCTCAATTTATCCTTCTATTTTAAAAAACTATAAAGCTATCCTTTAAATTTAAAAAACTTGTTTCAATTTCATCATTATAAATAGAAAAAAATTAGATAAAATGACATAATTACCTTTAAACAGTTATGAAAAAATATATCATAAAGATAAAATATTAAAACTTTTAAAATAAAACATCAAATTTTAAAAAATTCTTAAGTTTTATAACTTTTTAAATGTTAAAATATTTTTTAAAATATTTTATTTAGAAGAAATATATATATTAAAGTTAAACTCGTCTAATTAAAAGCATTTTTGTTTTAACTTCACATTTTTTTGTCAAAAAAAAAGTCTACAAAAGATAAAATTGAAACAAGTTTTAAATTTAAAAATTACCTTTGTAGCTTCTTAAAACATAAAAATATATTGAAAAATAGTTAAATTAAAAAATGTAGTTACATAATTAACCCAAAAAAGAATTAAAACCTAAAAATTTAAAACAAAAAACAAAAACAAAAACAAAAACACACAAAACACCTATTTATGATTGTATTATTTACATCTATTTTTTATGGTATTCTTTACATTTTTTAAGTTAAAAACCTTAGCACAAAGTTTTTTTTTTAAGTTTTAAAAGTTCTCTCTCTTTTTTTTATTTATGGGTCTCTTAGAGTAATTTATTAGGTTAAATTAAAAACTGATCATGAAAAAAAGTATCAATTTATATATTAAATCTAATTTGAAGATATAAATCTGATGAGAGCAAAAATAGAAGATTGTTGTTTAAATAAACCTTAAATACAGGCCATAAAAAAAGTTAATAACCCAAAAAACAAAATATAAAATTAGCTTTCTCCGCCATTTCTGAAGACAACATGCTTCGTTAGAACAAAACTGTTGCAAATGTCCTCTTTCCACATAAAAATATGAATAATAAGGGGAAAAATATATTTGAATGTATGATGCAGAAACTGGTTATTTGTCGATACTGCTTGTCTATAACATTATTAAAGACCAGAAAAACCAAAAAGAAAAGAAATGAAAACTTGTACGACCATGTGAAATAATCACGCCCAGCCATTCCTCTTTGACAAGACCTAGAATTAACAACCGCATCGAATCTCCTAGAATGTAAGCAAATATTTCTTTCCTTTTTTTTTATTTTGGTTCACTAATTCCTTTTGCTAATTAGCTGGCTCATTCAAGTACTTTTGAAACTACTCCTGCACCAACTGTTCTACCTCCCTCTCGCAAGGCAAATCTTTGTCCTGTCGGTGAAACAAGCGCATTATTAGGACATTTCCGCGTAAAAAGATTATGCATCTATAACCATAACAAATTTGTCTCGCTACTAACACTGTTACGAACTCTGATAGCCACAAACATGTATTCAAAACTGTAACCTATAATAACAGCTTCTTAAAAGCAAATGACTACATGCTTGTACATACGCCTAAAACATAGCATAATGTTCCCATCAATTTGTCACTAAGATAAGTGAACATGAGGGAAAAAAACATTAGACACAAAATGCATGAAGACTCGAACTCGAAGGGAGATTTTGACGAAAGGGCAAAAAAAAATTTCTAATTGGGTAAATGGTCTCTTTTTTTTTTAAACCAAAAAACACGCTTTTCTATGCAGGTAAACTGTCCCAGTTTTTTTAAAAAAAATAAAAAAAATGACTGTAGCAGGATAAGGAACCTCAACAAGGTAAAAAAAAAAAAAAAACTGAAACCGTTTTGATGTCTAAAAAGCCTTTTTTTGGTGTCAAAAGCTGTCCAAAAAAAAAAATGACCATTTACCAAAAAAAATTTTCCAAGAAGGCCATTTTTAAAAATCCCTCCTACTCGAAGCATATGAGTACGCCTAAGCAAAGTGCAATCAATTATTGGCAATTATCACAGGCAAAATACAACTTACAACATCATGCTATGTCCTACTGCGGCTAAGCTATTCTATCTTTTTTCATGAAACATCATGCTAACTTACCTTCTTCAAGAGGAACAGATTGGAACAACTCAAAAACAGCGCTCACATTGTCCCCAGGCATAACCATCTTATTTTTTTCAGACAATTCTATTTTTCCAGTGATATCTGCCGTCCTCAGATAAAACTGAGGCTGATAGTTTGATACAAATCCAGTTTTACGTCCGCCTTCCTCCTTCGTAAGAACATATATCTCTGCTTCAAACCTCTTGAATGATTTCAAAGTTCCTGGCTTGGCAATTACCTGCGCGGTGAACAACCATAAGTTTTATCGTTCAGCTTTTAATCTTGGTTAGTTGCTCCATACAATTTGAATGTTACCCGCTACATTTAAAGTAAGCCTTTTTCCCCTGTAGTGGATATATCTTGGAATAGTAGAAAAGCAAATGGATAGGGAAAATATATAGAGAAAAAATAAGAAAGAAAAACTAGTAGGAAGCTCATAGTTTTAAAAGCCAAATAAGCACTAGCAGTCCAAATCTGTGTTCAAACCAAAATTTACGTGAGTCCAATGCGAGAAATGAGAAATTTTGCAATAACAAATTTAATAAACTACGTTTCAAGAAGTTTTATGTGGTACCACGACAAGCCAACATAAATAGACTCATGTGGTGTAACAAGTGTCATATACCTGTCCTCGAAACACATCTTCTCGTTTTAAACCTCGAAGAAGAAGACCCACGTTATCACCAGCCTATTTAAGTGCCCAAAGCAATCATTAATGGAACCAGATGAAACAGGATATAATGAGATTTCATTTAGTCACTTACTTGCCCCTGATCCAAAATTTTCTTAAACATCTCCACACCTGTCACTGTAGTTTTGAGAGGAGCACCCCCCTGCATGAGAAAATTAAATGTCAGCACCAACCATCCCCGGTCCTTACAAAACATATTGCTTATAGAGGCATTAGCAATTTAACAACATTGCATGATATTCCGTTAAATAAGAGTACAAAGCAAAGGCAGAAAGCAGCTTTGCCCAAACATAGAAAAAGTAAACGTATATATATACCTGCTTCAACCCCAGAATCTCAACTTCCTCACCGACTTTAATAGTCCCTTGCTCAACACGACCAGTTGTTACAGTTCCACGTCCCTATGACAAAAAGAAAATACAATAGCAACTCCAATTCAAGAAAATACCATACACACAGCTAATATAGACTTCCAAGAAATAAAGGGAGCAGAACAATCCCATTGTTAACTTAAGAAAGTGAGCAACCTTAAGATGAAGAACTAAAATCAATTCTAGAGAAAAGCGAGCTCAAGGTATCATTTCTATGTTTTTTTTTTCCCAAAAAAAAAATGTAAATAGCAGAAGCAGCAGCAATTACAACAGCATTGCAACGCAAGCAACCTAGATGTTTGGGGGAAAAAATACTGCCTATTCAAAGGAAGCACACTGAGAATTCATGTCCATAGATCTCCCCATAGAGAACGATGGAACTACTCCTTACAGAAATGCGGCTCATTGTCTTGAATAGATGCTTTGCATAAGCATAGCTTAAACACAAGAAAGATTTACCTGAATTGAGAAAACATCTTCAATTGGCATTAGGAAAGGCTTGTCAAGTTGGCGTACAGGGTCGGGAATGTATTCATCAACAGCATCCATCAATTTTAAAATAGCTTTTTTGCCAATCTCTTCATTGGTGCCTTGCAATGCTGACAAAGCCGAGCCACGGATGATAGGAATCTCATCCCCCGGAAACTTGTAGAAGGATAGAAGCTCTGCCGTGTAAGAAAATGTGAAAATCCAAGTGAAGATAATATCAGTACCTTAAGATGATTTCAGATATTACGCACCACGAAGTTCCATTTCAACAAGTTCTAACAATTCTGGATCATCAACAGCATCAACTTTATTCAAAAAGCACACAAGTGACGGCACACCAACCTGCCAATATGTTCAAAAAAAACTTTTAGGCACGCTATATGTACAAAAAAAAATTAAGCATATCAGCCAAGGCAATAACGAAATGTACACCTGTCGTGCCAGCAAAATGTGTTCCTTAGTTTGGGGCATGGGCCCATCAGGGGCAGATACAACTAAGATACCCCCATCCATTTGGGCAGCTCCAGTAATCATGTTCTGCATAGTAATTATATTAGATGCCAATGAACAAAAATATTACTGCTAATGAAGAACAATATTAGAACGTTAGGAATTTGAATTTAAGAGTTCTTAAAGTAATGTTTTATGTCTGATATTTAATTCCTCTTATATGTAATAATTGTTTAGTTAAGCTTATCTTTTTATTAGTTTCGATCTTTATAAATACCTTAGAGATTGTAATTTTAAGAGAGTTGATGATTAATTATTGAATATGGGTTTTCTAGTTTCCTCCTCTTGGGTTCTTGTTCTTCTATTGGATCCTTGGTTTTACCCCTTCCATTATATATCTATCTCTAGTGGTTCTATTTCTATTTTAGAATCTATCCTTGTTATCCGGATTCTACCTTTACTATCTAGATTCTATCTCTTCTATTTCAGTCCTACATCAACAGCTTAACAATAGAATGTTCGCACGACAGGTGACCAATAATAATTAATTCTTCTTTCGTTGATAACTAATAAAACAATCCATGGGTAATTTTGGAACTTGGAGCGTGATTCTCAATGAAATAAACATGAAGTCTCGTTTGTGGTCGTGAAGAGTGGATAATTCATGGCTTTAAGCTATGCTTATCTCTAACCTTTTTTGCCCCTAACTCATGTAGTACTCGAAAATTTCCAATTCAGCTCAACACCATGACAAAGCAAATTGCACAAACTAATGCTATTTGTTATACAAAAGTAAATCATCTTAACAGCTTACTTTGACATAATCTGCATGTCCAGGGCAGTCGACGTGTGCATAGTGTCGCTTAGCAGTCTCATACTCCACATGGGCCTGCAGGATCAATAAAAACCTAAGTCGAAATAGATGTATAATTTCAGAAGTTGCTTTAACCTACGCCCCGGCAAAATGGCAAACGCATATTGATCATGAAAATAAACCACATCCTAACCGTTGCAATAGTAATTCCTCTCTTTTTCTCCTCAGGAGCCTTGTCAATCTCGTCAAAGGCAATGGCCTTAGCTTTACCTTCTTCCGCTAGTACCTAATGAAAGTCGCATCAATATTTCTGATTTTGTCCCCAAAAAAAACCCTTAAATACCAAACTAACAATGATCATTTGATTAAGAAAATATTACATAAATCTACAAGGAGAATCAATATTTAAGCAGAAAAATCAGAGAAGAAATATTAAACCTTTGTAATCGCAGCAGTCAAAGTAGTCTTTCCATGATCAACGTGCCCGATCGTTCCAACATTCACATGAGGTTTTCTGCTCGAAAACGACACCATACACAAACCAGATTCCAATTACGTTACAGAAACCAAAAGAAGAAGAAGAATAAGAAGAAATGGCTCAAACAGTGTTCAGGGAAGGGAAATTACGTCCTGGTGAAGGTGCCCATGGATCGCCATGGAATCCGAGTGTAAGATCTGTCATTTCCGGAGATTGAGTCGGCGATGGAGAGACCGGCGGGGGTGGATCCTCGGCAGCAGGAGTAAAGTTGGGAAGAAAATGGGAGAAGACGCTTGGAGTT
This sequence comes from Artocarpus heterophyllus, assembly GCA_025403435.1. Taxonomy (NCBI): domain Eukaryota; kingdom Viridiplantae; phylum Streptophyta; class Magnoliopsida; order Rosales; family Moraceae; genus Artocarpus; species Artocarpus heterophyllus. Next base: position 3,221,379 of record CM046335.1, read on the forward strand.
AGGGTTTCTGAGAGCGACCGAAGCCATTGAAACACGAAGAAGGAGCTTCTTCACAGAAAGCAAATGGAGAAATGAAAATGCCCTATAAGAAAGAAATGAAGCTCAAGAGAGTAAAGAGCTTCGCGCTCAGAGTGGCGGAGAGGGGACAGTTCGATGAGGGTTTTAGGGATTATGGGGTTTTTGTGTCCTCGAGGGTTTTTGCTCAGTGGGCCTTTCGGTTCGGTCAAAACCCGACCAGTATTATCCACTTAATCCTGGCCCATAAACAGGAGCACAATGAAACGACATGTCATATACCAAATAAAACGACCCGAGTTTTGAAAATTTATTATTATTATTATTATTTTGCTTGGGGGCCAAGCAATATGCAATGGAGTTGATATTTTCCTATGACACCATCACAGGGTATTTCAAAGATAACATTACTTTAATTAGATTCTTTATGTAACTAGAGTGGTAATTACCAATCAATTTTTTTTTTTTTTGTTGAAAGGATAATTACCAACCATTATAATAGTGCATTGTATGATTATTTGGATCAAATCCCTATAAAATATTTGGTATTTTAAATGGTGTCTAACTAATCATATTATAACACATTATTTAACGAAGATCATGTAAAAGTTAATTAGAAATTATTTTAAATTTTTAAATAATACGTCATAAGAAGATTGGTTGGATACCATTTACGACGTCAAAATTGAAGAGAAAAAATTGAATTCGATTGTCTATGATAGTTTTTTGATAGTACTATCTTTGAAATGTCTTTTTTACTGGTGCTACAGGAAAAAATAATCCATATGCAATAAGCGATTAATACGTTTATACTCGTTTAAATGTCGCTTGTATGAATATCCAATATCGTTTTTCGGGGACAAAAGACATGCTATAAAATGTTATAAATGTTTGTCACATGGTTGTTAATGATGAAAAACCTTGTCAATGATAAACGACATCACGCTATACACTAACAAAAAAATGATGATGTTTGACAAAGTTAACTTTAATTAACTTTTCAATTATGAACAATATAAAATTCTTACATGCTACAATAAAAAAAATTATTATAATATAAAGTTCTCACTATTATAGTGTTTACAGCTCTAACCCGCCAAACAACCTATTAAGAAAGGGCATTTAATAAAAGGACATATGGAATGATTCGTATCTAAAATCAACGGCGTTAGGTGCAAATTGGAGGTCAATTCAGTAAATGAAATAATATGTCGTTTGGAAGGACTGAAAACATGACGACATGTTACAAATAGAAACGACATTGTTGTAAAATGGTGTTGTTTTCTATTGGAGAATAGTGCTATTAGGTCCAAATTGACCTGCCTTTTAACCGGGGCTTCAATAGATCCATGTTGTTTTATCACACGAGATCCAAAATAAATGAAAAATAAAAATATATATATACATATATTGCGACGAAGAATGCATAAAAAATACATTTTTTTATCTTGATGAATGCATAATGAATACTTGATATTGGCAACATCAGGTGCCATGTGTAACTCAGGTGTGTATATATCAGGTTGAAAGAATTATTAATTTTAAACAACGTATGTAATTACGACATGTCTATGCTTTTTTTCAACAACATATGAATAGTGAAACAATAGGAAAATATTGAAAATATTTATCCACAATGAAGCCCAAATGCAGGGCCAATTTGCACAAAGCAAGTGCTGTTGCCGTAGGTTGCAAACATATTTCCCTTTTCTTGCAGCAAAAAAACCATATATCTTTTGTTTCATTTTTTTTTTCTTCTTAGTCCTTGGATCTGCATGTCTTTCCATTTTAATCCTTTTTATCACCTAAACTTGCAAGACACCCTTTTTTATACCAACCATCATCTTCACCCAATATAAGAAAACTCTAAAGTTCTAATGGTTCTTGCCACCTCAATTCCATGGCAATGAAATTTTTGACCCTTCAAACAACAGCCTTAATCTTATCACACTCCTTACCTCTTATTAGCCCCGTCAATTTTAGCTACCTAGCAGTCTTTAATTTTGGTGATTCCAATTCGGACACTGGAGGCATAGCTGCAGGTATTGCTTTTCACATTAGTCAACCCAATGGCGAAACCTTCTTCCTCACCCCCTCCGGCTTGTTTTGTGACGGCCGCTTGATCATTGATTTTCTCAATAAGTACCTCTTATTTAAAATATATTATACATAAAGAAAGTGGTGTTCTCAGATATCCTGTGCTATATGTTTAAGTTATGTACATGGACTATTGTGGTTTAAGTACTTGAGTTAAGACCGCTATGCAAAATTCGAGTCATCTACCACTATATTTTAAGTGATCATTTTATGGTTCTTGAAATATTTTCATGTGTGGTGTTTGTATCCGAAAATGTAGTATCCTACCAACTTCTGTTATTTACATGCTGTGTGAGACTGCAGTGGATTCAATGGTGCTACCATTCCTGAATCCGTATTTGGATTCTGTTGGCTCACTGAGTTCCAAAAGGGGTGTAATTTTGCTACCGGAGGGTCCACCATGCTCCCAGCCAATGCAGCTTCATTGAGCCCGTTTTCCTTTGGGATTCAGGTGTCTGAATTTGTCAGATTCAAAGCACGTGTTCGTCAACTAGTAGCAAAAGGTACTTCAAATACTAGTTCAGATTCTGTAATCTAAGGTGTCGAGACTGTTAATGAAAATTGAATCCAAACACAACAGTTTTCACTTAGCTTAGGACATTTTAGTTTAGTACTTATGACATGTGTTTGTGTTTGTTTGTTCTCAGACAAGAGGCTCAAAAAATTACTCCCTTTCGAAAGTTACTTCAAGCAGGGCCTATACATGTTCGATGTGGGACAGAACGATCTTGATGGCGCATTTTATTCGAAATCAAAAGATCAAGTTGTGTTAATCCTGAGTATCATCTTCGAATTTGAGACTGGATTAAAGGTAATTTAACTTCACATAAATGAAGAACCAATATCTGGATACACAACATGGGTTCCCTCGGATGCCTACCAAGAATTATTGCCAAATTTGGAAAAGACTCGTCAAAGCTGAACCAGTTTGGATGCGTTACTTCCCACAACAATGTTGCTGCTGCTTTCAATACACAACTACATGATCTATCTGTGAAGTTCAAGGGACAATTTCGTGAAGCAAATTTTACTTTGGTTGACATTTTCTCAATCAAATCTAACCTTATTGCAAACTACTCCCAATATGGTAAAGTTATTATATGCTTATTTTGTCACATATGAGTATATTTATTTTTAAAAATAAATTGTGGTCTAACAACTAATTTCTAAGGAAAAAAATATACTGGGCCTATTTTTCAATTTATTGAAAATAAACGGTCGATAAAAAAATGTTCTTTATTTCCCTTTTTAAATTCTTTTTGCTACTTTTTTGGTTCATTTATTTATTTTTTGCTTAGTTGGTAATGTGGTCTTTGTTGGAGTTTAGGATTCAAGCAACCCATTGCAGCTCGCCGTGGCTACGGTGGGTTGCCGTTAAATTCGACAATCGGATTGCTTGGGGGAAACCAATACTTTGAATGGCACCACGGTGACAGCTGCACCGTGTAATGACACATCAGAATATGTGAATTGGGATGCGAATCATTATACAGCAGCTGCAAATAAATAAGTTTCATCACAGATATTGTCAGAAAATTACACTGATCCGCCTCTCTCTATCAATTTACAGTTTCTTATGGGGTCCGAGATTTATGACCAAAAGATAATGTAATAGCTTTTCAAAATACTACGATCATAGATGGGGTTAGATTAAATCTACATAAGTATGTTCTTTGCTTTCTTTCTTTTTTTCTTTTTTAAAAGCAAAAAATGGTTCCCATTCCTTAAAATGTGTGTAAATGCGTAGAATGAGTGCAGTACATGTATGTATGTATAGGTGCATACATGTGCATCGTGCATAGAGCATACAGGAGACGTGTATGTATATATATATATAGGTTTGTATGTGTGTATGTATGAAAGGTACTAAAAAACGTCAAATTGGTCACCGAAACAAACGACAGTAATTTTGATAACGACATCACGTTTATTTGGTGCGAACGACGCTTGCCTTCAAACAACATGCTGCCATATTACCTAAACGACAAGAACGACATATCGTTTGCATGCTGCAAACTGCAGAAGGTCAAGTAGTGCCATCAAACGACAAGTTGTCGCATTACCTACACGATGTCAATCTTTAATCTTAGGGGGGTGTTTGGCAGCGGTGAACCGCTTAGTTTTCACCACAATCTTAACAGTATAAAACTTTCATATATTACAATAACAATAAAAAATATATACTACAGTATAAAACTCTCATATGCTATAATAAAAATGGTTCCCACCACTAGTTCTTACTACCGTTTCAAACACCCTATTAAAAATCACGTCATTTTCTAGGGTCAACAAAAAGTTGTTTTTACCACGGAATACAAAAAACGACAATCTCTGCAATAATCTTTTCCTAACTTTCTTTCTGAAGAGAAAATATATATATTTATTTCAAATTTCTATACAACATTTATACTTTCTTTCCTTCCTCTGCGCATGAAAAGAAATGAAAAGAAAAGAAACTTTTTTAACATTTTACCAATCTCAGTTCTCAATAAACTCTTATCAAGCACCTCTCTCTCGTATCCTTTTTTAATTTTTTTTTTGTGGGCCAAGAATTTTCATGGAATTAACCTCAAAAAAATTTAAAAATAGACATTAAAAATCAACGCCGCCGTAGCTTCGTGCAACCGTCGCGCTCTCCCCCCTCCACTCTTCGCATCGTGTCTTATTCTTTTCTCTTTCCGTTTTCTTTCCCGGGAAACAAACAAAAATTTTTCCACAAAACACTATTTGCAACAATATTGGCTGTCCCATTTTTCCTTTTCGCGGCTTTTCTTCTTCTCTTCTCTCTCTCTCGCTCTCTCTATCCCTACAAACTTTTAATCCCCCACTCTTCTTCACCAATTATTTTCAAAGAGTTTTTCTTTCTCTATTTTTTTCCCAAAAAAGAAAAACTAATCATAGGATAACTATCCCAATTATTGTTCCCATGTTTTGGTCGGGATTTTTCTAAAATCCATTGATGTACTTTCTTCGTACTTGATTTTGCATGTCATGTTGATGATTAGTTGAAGAATCACAAATTAAGGTTTTAGAATTTAAGTCAGGTTCGGCTAAAGATGCTTCCTTGGGGTGGGCTATGTTGTTGCTTGAGTGCAGCTGCTCTTTATCTTCTCGGCAGGAGCAGTGGCAGGTCATTCACAAATTACCTATTTTTGCTCGTATCATTTCATATATTAGACTGAATTATAACACTGCAAAACTACAGTGTGCATGTGTTTTTTTAATTAAATATTTTGCTTTTTTTTTTCTTTTGTTTTTGTGATGATAAAGGGATGCGGAGCTTCTAAAATCGGTCACTCGGGTCAATCAGTTGAAAGAATTGGGTATGATATTTTTATTGAGTTCCTTTTTCCCCCTTTGCTTTATGGCATTTCCTTTGAAACTGTTTTCATTTGAAGAGCGAGAAGTTTATGTGAAATCTGACATTGTTTGGGGTTGATGAAATTTGGGCTTTTGGGCTCAATGAGGATGCTATTCCTTTTCCTAGCAATTTTGAAAAATATCCCAATCGTTCCTTGTTGTTTTTCATCTAATAAGAATGCTTGAGGCTGGCTGATGCTTCTTTTCATTTGGTTGATTGATGAACTTTTTCCTGCTAGATTATGCTGGGTTCATAAAACTAATGATACTGAGTTGTGTCTTAAATTTTGGTTGATTAATACCTGATATGCAATCAGAGAATTGGGCAGTGTACGGGGCCAATGGACTGAAAAACATATTGCTTTTTGTTTTCAATTTCATTTCCGATTAGTAGATATCGTTGGCTTGTTGTGACACAGGGTGAAGAAAGCATCGCCTTTTAAATGAGTTTGATGCAGAACAATACTGGGAAATTATTTATTTTCTTTTTGTTGCAACTATTGTGTATTGTAAAACATGTTACAAATGCATCCTAGATCTTCTAATCCTTCATTGCATTAAATGCTCTAGAAGATGTCATATAAATTCCTGTGCTGCTTTGCATTTGGAGCATATGCTGTAGGGTACTTTGTTTGGTATCGGTGGCACTAGTCTGCTGGAACTTGTTTCCTAATTCCTTTTTCCTGCTTTTCGTCTTCCAGCTCAATTACTGGATGCTGAGTGTATATTACCATTAGTTGTTGCCATTTCCGGACGAGTTGTCTCTGAAACCCCAATCAATTGTGAATTCAGTGGTTTACGAGGAGTTATTGTGGAGGAAACGGTAATTTTGAAGAGAAAACTCCAACAGACACATGTGGTATTCCTTATCATGGGGTTCTTTGTTGTTATTGCTAACAGTTGTGTTCATATCTTATTTTTATAGGCAGAACAACATTTTTTGAAACACAATGATTCTGGGTCATGGATTCAGGATTCTGCTTTGATGCTATCCATGAGCAAAGAAGTTCCATGGTATCTGGTGAGAATCTCTCCCTCTCTCTCTCCCCTTCTCTCTCTCCTCTCTCCCCCTCTCTCTCTCTAACACACACATGCTTGCAGGCACCTCTATTGTTAGCTTTATGGAAACTTTTGTTTTTGATTGCTGTATAATGGAATGAATGCTAATTTTTGGGGTCTCATTGAATCTCTATGGAACAGGATGATGGTACTGGCCGTGCTTATGTGGTGGGAGCCAGAGGTGCCACAGGCTTTGTGTTGCCAGTAGCAAGTGAGGTGTTTGAAGAGTCAGGGAGATCCCTGTACGTGGGACATTAGATTATCTCCAAGGCCTCAAGGTGTGCTCTATTTATCCTTTTATTTTTAAACCATTTTTTTAGCCTGCACATGTAGACAAGCCCCGTTTGTTGTCTAAATTTTTAGCCTCTTTATGTTTTCATAGATGCTTGGAGTTAAGCGTACGGAGCGGGTACTTCCAACTGGTACTTCTTTGACTATTGTTGGCGAGGTATGTTGTAGTGTGATATTGGAACTCTTTTTCCTTCATCGTTTTTTCCGTTTGGAGACTAAGCTTAAAGTATCCCTTATGAGCATTAAGAGACAAACTTTAAACAAGGAATGACATAGGAAAAAGTAAAGGGTATCCCTATTGGTTGCCAATACGAATTTCAGACAATAAGGCCTGTAAAGCATTTATTTTCTCCGAATGATTGGAAGTGTGTCTACTCTTCACTTTAAACATAACTCCATATTTTAAGACTTTGATGATTACTGCTTGTCAGATTGCATGTAACTTCTTGCCACTTCCCATGCTTATTTATTTGCATCTTAAATCTGTTGTCAGGCCGCCAAAGATGATGTTGGAACGGTTAGAATTCAGCGACCTCATAAAGGGCCGTTTTACATCTCTCCCAAAAGTATTGATCAGCTCATTACGAATCTAGGGAAATGGGCAAGGTTTTCTTTTATGCATGCAAACATACCTCAAGTTATGCCCTTTTTTGGTAGCTTTTTTCACTCCAGTTTAAATGAACAGATTGTATTATCAGGTTGTACAAGTATGCATCTGTGGGTCTGACAGCCCTTTGGTGTATATCTCATTGCTAAGCATGCGTCCAATACATTATGGAAAGAAGGCGTCGCTGGGAATTGCAGAAAAGGTCAGTTTCAAGTATGTAATTTGAAAACCAGATACAGGGTAAAAGGCTAATTGAATGGACAAAACATTTTATTTTTAAAATTCACTAATGACATGCCACCATGTAAAGAGTAATACTTCTTCAACTTAAGCGCCATATTTCAACTTTATTGTACCATGTCTCTGCTGCTATTTCCCTCTCACGAGATGAAGTGCTAAAATCTGTCTCTGCAGGGTTCTTGCTGCAGCTGCCAAGAGATCTGGGAATGAAGATGAAGGTAATTGATTAGTGTTTACCGAATATCGTTTTATGCAATATATTATCAGACATGATATTGAAATGTTGCAACTTTTTCTAGATTCAAATGATCAGACTGAAAGCAGATCAGATGGTACCAAGAAAGACCGTCTAATGCCAGATTTATGTGTGATTTGCCTTGAGCAGGAGTACAATGCTGTTTTCGTCCCGTAAGAACACATGGGCAATCTATTTGAAAAGGACCTATTTTCTCTGCTTTTCTTCTCTAGGATTAAAAGTTAACGACGGCAAACCTCTAATATTTTTCAGGTTGGTCATATGTGCTGTTGTACAATTTGCTCCTCGCAATTGACAAATTGCCCTCTTTGCCGGCGTCGAATTGAACAGATTGTTAAAACCTTCCGCCATTGAGGCTTCTACTTCACAGGGTTGTAGCTTATAAGAAAACTTTTAGATTTGGATCAGACGTAGAATTCAAAGGCCTGATAGATTCTTCCAAAATGAGAATTTTCCTTTTTCTTTCGCATGGTGCCGTACAGCCAGTCGCCTTAAAGCAGAAGATAGCTTATAATTATTTTCATAACATTACAAACATTATTCTTGTGGCTTCCGGATTGCTAAGGAGATTTCTTGAGGATATTTGGAAATTGTAAATTATTAACAGCTGGAGATCTTTTTGTTCTTGTAAATTATTGGGGCTCATTGAAGTGCTCTCTCTCTCTCTCTCTCTCTCCAATTTTGGATTGGAGTATTACATATAATATAGCTTTCATAAGGATGGATAGTGGCATCATGATTCTGCAGTCAAGAGATTGGTTTGTCGAGAGTTATGCAATCATGTTATATCGTACCCCAATGGCTGAAAGAGATTCTGGAGTTATGCTACTACCACGATTTTGTTATATTTTTTATTTGGCCAAAAAATTTGAAAGGTTAGAAGTAGAGCAGCTATTTCTTTGAGTCCTATTTGCCTTCGCAACACCGCTTGGTTTACAAGTCTTGTAATTTACTATAAGTTTGTAAGTTTTAACGTAAAACATACATAGTTTCATATTCCTTTAAAAATCACAAAGTTTGGTATTCTTTTAAAATTACAAATACATCTACCTTGTTTAAAAGAGTAGTTTCAATTACATAGTTTAAAACTGTAAAAATGTAAAATTTTTACATATTCCAGTGTAAAAATAAAAAGTTTGTTACAATGTAAAATTTTTATATGCTATATTGTATAGTTTTAACTATAGTTTCAATAACTTTTCCAAACATCCTAATCATAACTTAGCTAAGTCTATTGTTTGAAATTTGCAAATTCTAATATGAAAATCACACATTACTGTATTTGCGGAAGATTTTTCACCACAAAAGTTCCCTTGTTTATACTGCTCCGTACCCTTTACTTTTTATCAGACTCCATCCGCCGTTGCAATAATATTGACCCAATTATACAGGTTAAAGGGAAGATTTTGACGAAAGGGGTAAAAAAAAAATTTAATTAGTTAAATGGTTTCTTTTTTTTTTTGGAACCAAAAACATATTTTTTATACAGGTAAATTGTTCAAGTTTTTTCAAAAAAATAAGAAAAATGATTGTAGCAGGATAAGGAACCTCAACAAAATGAAAAAAAAAAAATGAAACCGTTTTGATGTCTAAAAAGCCTTTTTTTGTGTGCAAAAAACTGTCCAAAAAAAAGGACCATTTATCAAAAAAAATTTCTCATAAGGCCAGCCATCCATGGCTATAAATAACCAAAACTAGGCAACACGTGTTGGCTGACAGGCCCAGCCACTAGGCCTCACAATACTCACAGGACACATGTATTGGGTCTCGATTAGCCATCTGGGGGAATGAGGGCGCTGGTCCAAGTAACTGCTCGTAACCGCTCGCACATGCACAGCAATGGCACACACTTGACTTCACAATCGCGCGCCACATCGATCAAGTAACCGCCTTGCCATCTGCTGCCTCTACGTGTCTCTGGGGCCTGGTCTCTCCAAGCCGTGTGTCAAGTCTTGGTCTATCCAAGACATGTGCCTCAACTTCCCCATCATGTGCACTAATTAACTCTGAGTGCCTCACGTGTGTGCATGTTTACTCCCATGCACGTTGCCTCCCTTTGCACGCTGGTCTTCACGTCCATGCCATGCAAAACTCATCTGCCACCAAGCCAAGTGCACTCAGACTCTACTCTCGACTTGGTTGCTCACAGCCCGCGTGCACTCGCGCACATAGGCCCGAGTCAGGTTATTCGGTGCTTACAAACCCACCCCCACCGGATGGAGCCGAAGTCCTCGTCGAGAGGGTCTCTAGGTATGCCTTCACCTGTTCTTGAAACTGCCAAAGAGTAACATCCCTTTCCCATGTAGTATCCGCCTCACTACTACCAACCCAATGCACGAGATAATCTGTTCGTCGATTTCTCCTACTCTCACCTTGGGTCCGATGGTCAAGAATCTTCACCATCTTCTTGTTGAACTCTTTCTCACCGCTGGAGGGGCTCTTTTCACTTGTTGCCTGTCACCATCTCTTTGATATGGCTTCAAGAAGCTTACATGGAAATTTGGATGTATTTTCATCCTTTCAAGTAATTGCAACCTATAGGCCACATTTCCTACTAGCTACAACACTAGAAATGCCCCATCATACTTCTGGATTAGGCCCTTGTGATAGCGTATGTCGTCACTTTCTTCCAAATCTATGGGGTCAGCTTCAAAAGGACTAAATCACCTTTTTGAAACTCCAAAGACCGCCCGTGCTTATCAGCATACTTTTTCATTCGTCTCTGCGCCTTGGTCAAGCTATCATAGGCTTGCTCGATTAATTCCTATTTGTCACGAGCAAAGCGGTATGCAGCAGGGCACCCCTTTGAGACTTTTGCTTGGCCACTTCTAATGGGGTTAGGGGTTGATGCCCGAGTGCCAACTTTGAGGGGCCCAATCCCGTAGCAGATGACTTATGAATGTTGTAGCAAAACTGGGCCGCATCAAGTAAGTCCACCCAATTCTGTTGGCTTACAGTAACATAATGCTGCAAATATTCTTCTAACAAGGCATTTATCCGCTCCGTCTGGCCATCGGTTTGAGGATGGTTAGCTGTAGAAAACTTCTATTCTGAAACCATGAGTTTGAAAAGATAAGTCCAGAATTTATCGGTAAACCGCGCATCTCGATCGCTGATTATGTCTAGAGGCATCCCAAACACCTTCACCACGTGTTTCATAAACAATTCGGCTGCCACATTGGCTAGACATGCATGTGGTGCAGCCATAAACACCCCATACTTGGAAAAACGATCTACAACCACCAATATTGAACTCAGCCCTTCTACCGTCGGCAATCCCACAATAAAGTCCATAGAAATTGATACCCATGGCTTCTCAGGAATGGATAGGGGCTGAAGGAGTCCGCTTGTTTCTTCTTCTCGGTTTTGTCTAGTTGACATACTAGATAGGTTCGGACATACATCTCGATGTCTTCCTTCATTTTTGGCCAAAAATAATGTCTCGATACGAGCGCCATCATCCGCTCAATGCCTAGATGTCCTGCCCATAATGGATCATGGGTCTCTTTTAATAATTCCTGCCTCAGTCCCTCGCCCTTAGGGACAAAGAGTCTACCTCCTCGCGCATACAACAGGCCACCATCAACCCAATATTTTTGGACAAGTCCGTCTTCAACTTGCTGCCTCAATTGATAGTACGTAAAGTCTGCCAGGCTGCCTGATTTTCTCAATAAAGTCAGACTGAACAAGGGTCAAGGAAGCCACATATGATTGCACTTCTTTCCTGCTCAAGGTGTCTGCTACCCGGTTCTCGCTGCCTGGACGATGCAGCCATGCAAAGTCAAATTCGGCAAGGAACTCCTGCCACCGGGCCTATTTCGGAGATAGTTCTTTTGAGACTTGAAGTAAGTATTTGCCACGTTGTCCATCACAATAATAAATTTTGTTCCCAACAGGTAATGTTTCCACATCTCAAGACAATGGATCACAACCACCATCTCTTTCTCATGGGTGGAATAGTGCTATTCCACGTCCTTCAATTTCCTGCTTTCATATGCGATAGGGTGCCCTTCCTGGACCAACACCCCACCGATGGCTCTATCGGATGCATCAGTATGCTCTTCAAAGGGTAATCCAAAGTCAGGCAACCGCAGCACTGGTTCAGATGTCACCACTGCCTTAATTTTCTCAAATGCTTCTTGGCAATCTACTGTCCAAGCCCACTTCTTATCTTTCCTCAGCAAGTCGATGAGGGGATTCACATTCTTGGAGTATCCTTCGATAAAACGCTTGTAGTAGTTTGCTAAGCCAAGGAACGATCGCAACTCAGTTACCTTCGTGGGGGCAGGCCAGTCTACAATGGCTTTAATCTTCCGCTCGTCCATCCTGATCTGCCCCTTGCTTATCTTGTGCCCCAAAAACAAGATTTCCTACATACAAAATTCACATTTCTCCTTCTTGACATACAGAGAATTTTCCCTCAGTTTGTGGAATACCATCCTCAAGTGTTCAACATGTTGAGCCAACGACTCACTGTACACCACAATGTCATCCAAATAGACCACCACAAAGCTATCTAGAAACTCATAGAGCACATCATTCATGAAGTTACAAAAGGTAGCAGGGGCGTTAGTGAGACCGAAAGGCATTACTAGGAATTCAAATGAACCATACCTAGTGACCATTGTTGTTTTAGACTCTCCCTCAGCAATGCGGACTTGCCAATACCCAGACCGCAAGTCAAGTTTGGTGAAGTAAGATGCCTTCGAAAGTCGGTCAAACAACTCTGCTACATTGGGCATAGGGTACTTGTTTTTCACCGAACCTTGTTGAGTGCTCGATAATCCACACAGATGCGAAGGGTCCCATCCTGCTTTTTCTGGAATAAAATAGGTGCACCATATGGGGCCCTTGATGGCTGCAAGTAGCCTGCCTCTAGCAACTCATCCAGTTGCCTTCGTAACTCCGCCAACTCTGCAGGCGCCATGCGGTAAGGGGCACGGGCAGGGGGTCTTGCGCCTGGTTCAAGATCAATCTTGTGATCAAAGTTCCTCCGTGGGGGCAACTTTTTTGGTAGTTCGGGTGGCATCACATCTTGAAACTCCTCAAGCACTCTAGCAACTTCGTCAGGCACATGAACAACTTTGTCTGGCTTGATCTCCACCAAGGCAGCCACTATTGTTGTCTCACCCCGCTTTAATCCTGACTTTAACTGGGAAGCCGACTGCAACAACGGCTTCTCTGCAGTTTGCTCACAAAAATCCGCCCGAACAAAACACGGTTTTGCCTCATCTTGAATGAAGAGACCACTCAAGTGGGACACTGCTACGGCTTTGGCCTTCACAAAGAACTCAATTCCAAGGATTAGATCGTAATCATCAAAAGGGACAGCCATGAAGCAACACTCTTGTTCCCAATCTCCAATCTCCAATCTCCAATCTTCAAGGATGATGTGGTCATTCCTTGGATAGGCTGTGCACCTGAATTCACTGCCTTTATCCTACTCGAGGTCTTTGAGACGGTCAGTCCGAGGTCTCTGATTTTTTGCTGTGAAAGGAAATTGTTAGTCACACCAGTGTCCAACATCGCTCGCACTGCATGCCCGTTCAGCAACACATTCACATACATGAGCCCTTTGTGAGAGCCCTGCTTGTCTCTGGTGATTGCATTTAGTAACTGAAGGGGATTTAGTCTCGGTTTTGCACCACCTGCCTTGTCATTAGATCTTTCCTGAGCAATGAGGGTTGACAATTTCACTTTCCTTGGGCAATCTCTCGCCCGATGAGGACCATCACAAATAAAGCATCCTGAGTTTTTCTTGCTACTGGCCGCCTCTGTGCCTTTGGACTTTGAGGCCTCACCATCTTTCCTCTTCTGCTTATCTTTCCTCGCTCTTTGCTAGATTTCTAACTTCTCTTGCCGTCATCTTTGGACTTCTTCTTGTTAGTGTTGGATGAAGAAGGCCCAAATTTGTAGTCAATGAGGCTATCCGCAGCAGCAATAGCCATAGGCAAATCCTTCACATTCTGCCTTCTTAATTCAGCCTACGTCCAGGGCTGTAGTCTAGAGAAGAAATTGAACAGCTTATCTTCTTTTGACATATTCTTGATGTCCAGCATCAAGGAATTAAACTCTCTCATATAATCCCGCACTGATCCTGTGTGCCTTAACTTCTTCAAGGTTTCCCTTGCTAACCAGGCCGAGTTCAGGGGCAAGAATTGCTCCTTCAACTCTTTCTTTAAGGCTTCAAATGTCTCAATCCGAGGCCTACTTGAGTTCGCATCATCATCCAACCGAGTGCGCCACCAAAGTTTGGCGTCGCCACTAAGATACATGTTGGTTATCGTCACTTGTTCATTCTCTGCCACACGAGTAGCTGTGAAGTACTGCTCCATATCCCACAAGAAGTTCTCAAGTTCTTTTGCATTCCGATTGCCATTGAATGGCTTCGGTTCTAGGACTTTTAGTTTCGAAGAACCAGGACCACCATCGGTTGGCTGAGGGGCTGCCACAGCCCTCTTGACAATGTTCAACTCGTCTTCCAATTTCTTGGAGTTGTCTTTCACCAAGTCGACCATGGTGATGAAGTCGTGCATCATGGAAGAGAATCGCTCCTCCATATCTTTCACAAGGTCCGTCCGCGCTGCATTCAGCACTGCAATCTGCTCAGATTGTCGCTCAAATTGAACGGCCAAACTTGTAGCATCATCGCTCAAAGGGGCACCAACGAAGTCTTCCAATCGGGTAAGCCGTTCCCGAATCTCGTTCATCGCTGCCAACCCAGAAACGCCACAAGGCTTAGGCTCTGATACCAATTGTCATGGGGTCTAAATTCTCTCATGAATTTTTCACTGGTGATGGCGCTAAGTTCCTCACTCAGCCAGCCAACTCGCTCACACTTTTGATCAAAGGAAACACAAACACACCAAGTACAGGAAAATCTCCCAACCCTTTATTATCTCGCTTAAAAGGAATACAACCAATGTTTGCTGGGATCACACACTCACAAAATCGTGTCCTCAGCCTTAGCCATCCATGGCTATAAATAAACAAAACTAGGCAACAGTTGGCTGACAGCCTCACAATACTGACGGGACTCATGTATTGGGTCTCGATTAGCCACTGGGGGAATGAGGGCACAGGTCCAAGTAACTGCTCGTAACCGCTCGCACATGCACAGCAGTGGCGCACGCTTGACTTCACAATCGCGTGCCACATTGATCAAGTAACCGCCTTGCCATCTGCTGCCTCTCCATGTGTCTCTGGGGCCTGGTCTCTCCAAGCCGTGTGTCAAGTCTTGGTCTATCCAAGACATGTGCCTCAACTTCCCCGTCATGTGCACCAACTAACTCTGAGTGCCTCACGTGTGTGCATGTTTACTCCCATGCACGTTGCCTCCCTTTGCACGCTGGTCTTCACGTCTATGCCATGCAAAACTCATTTGCCACCAAGCCAAGTGCACTCAGACTCTACTCTCGACTTGGCTGCTCACAGCCCGCGTGCACTCGTGCACAAAGGTCCAAGTCAAATGATTAGGTGCTGACAATAAAGACATCAACGCAAACGAAAGACATGCAAAATTGGGCTATTTTTCCTCTCCACACCCCCCCCCTTCCTTGGATCGAACAACGATTGCGTTTATGTAGACCTTTCTCGTATTAGGATGAATGTAAGATACTCTATTCAGTGAGGGTTGCATCCTACCCTTGAATAAAAGACTTGTGGAAACAGGTAAGGAAAATAAGCAAAGTATATACGAAACTTTAGAGGCTTCACATTAGTCGTGGAATAATTGCGGGTTCCAAGCATAGGGTGTGTTTTTGTACTTTGTTTTGGATTTACCTTGCTTTAGAAAACTACTTAGAACTTTCAAAAACAGAAAATAAAAAGGGGATGAATCTCGCTTTTAAGCCTTACTTTGCTTGTTAAACTTTAAAGACTCGTTGTGCTCCCGAATTTTGAATTAGACCCACCTAATCCTATTATAATTTCAGTTAAAAACCACAAAAGAGGAGAAAATAGTCTCACTAAACCTCTTTTGGTAGAATTTATGTTATAAAAATTTTTAAAAAAAAAACTACAAGACCTCACTTAATCCCCTTTTTTTTTTCTGTTCTTAATAGAATTTCTAACAAAGCGGGAGTCGTTTAAAATCTAGGAAGCTTTCAAAGTTTCGATATAGAGTGAGAATAGCCCTAAAATTAAAGGGCACATGTGAGAATAATTTAGGAGAGAAAAAAAAAAAAAAAAAAAAAAACTACTCTGAGAAGACTTTACTTGGCAAATGAAGAAATCTAACAACAAAATATAGCCAATCACTTTGATCTTTACTTTTCCTTATTGACAAAGTTTTCGAATTGTTATGTGGGGAAAAAAAATTCCTCCAAGCAATTTAATTTCTTTGAAAATGATTAGTGGGATCGTAATTTCCGCATGGTATTGGTAACATCTAAAGGAGATTCCCACAATTCTCAGCTTGTTCGTCTGTTTCTTTCTTCAAAACTTCCACACTCATACCGAATCCAATTCCAAAATCTTTCAACCCTTTTCCCAACACTTTCCTTAGAATCCACTACTAACCTTTTCATTTCATGTCATGTCAAACTGCTAGAAATTAATGCATTGATTTTAACACGTTGATCACTGTATATATATACATATATGTATGTATATATACGCACACAACTTTGTTAGGTGGTATTACTTGTTAATGGTTTACATACTAGCTGAAGAAAATCGTCACAGAATAAGATCCCAAAATCACACTTTAAAAAAATTAAGAAAAAAAACAAACACAAATGAAGAAAAGAACTGTTGGAACAGATTTATCATAATCTATTAAGATGGTTCATGTCAAATCACCGAGAGGAATCATTCTGAATTGCAGAAGCGTATCTTGATTCATGATTTTGGATCGTTGTGGGTTATTACCTTTCAATTCAATTTCTTGAAACTTTTTTGAGGATGGGAATACAGAGAAGCAAGAATATCTTTAATCTTTCTAAAAAAAATAAGTATGAAATTGGAGACCATAACCTGAATAAATAATTTTGTTTAGTTATTTTAATGTATTTTTAGTTTTGTCTATCATAAAATTTGAAAATTACAAATTGGTATCTACATATAATAATAATAATTGTAACCCCTATATGGGGGTTAACAGTTTTTAATAAGATAAATAAAAATAAATAATAAAAGTAAAACCTTAAAAATAAAATTTACCCAGGACTTAAATGAAAACTCTCAACTCAAAAATAAAAATATAAACGATAAATAAACCACAGTTTAATGTAGCACCTTAAATTTAATAATATAAACTGTTGTATCATCATTTTAACCCTCAACACATTGTAATACAGTCACAGAAAGTAACAATTGATGCTTACATTATCATGAAGAACATTCTCAACAATTGAAGAAGTCCCAATGTAATATAGCTACATCACTTCCTCAACTATATTTCTCGTAGCCACCTCACACTTAGTGAGTCCTGAAAAGATAAAAATATAAGGGAATGAGCGACACTATGCTCAGTAGAGAAAGCCATTACTCACCTTTAGGTTTTTATCATTACCACATTAAAACCTGCATGGTTAATAAGTTACATCATATTCCAGATTATGAGGTTTATTATGATCACATCTTATGGATACCGTAGTTAATCATTACCAAGTGTCATAATTACACATTTATACAAATATTACCAATCATCATTGTTCCCAGGTATCCATGTTAAATTGAGTATCACTCAACTCATCGAAACCCAAATGGACGCACTTGATCACCCTATAAACATTCCAAGGGTGTTCTGGTGAGGGGACATCAAGCCCCGAGTCCTCACCAAGTCGATTCCTGTACAGTGTGTTCTGGGACTTTCAACCCAAGAAAGCGTCATCGCCTTCCCCCTATTTTACCTTTTAGGGTATTCATGCCCAAGGACGTAACCGTCGCCCTCTTCATGTCTCACAATTTCTCTATATTGAATCATATTAATAGAGTTAGTTTTCCTAACCATGCTTCTCAATTTATAACATGTGTCAATTCATTATGTTCCTCGCCGTACAATACAAGACGAGTCCATGTCATAGTTTCATATGTGATACTCATATAATATCAGTTCAACATAGATATATATATTGCGACAAAACAATCAATTTTAATTCTATAAAAACCTCACAAAAGATGAGTAATAGAATCCCTACTTTTCAAGCTTATCAACAATCTTTTAATCCTTGAATCAATTAACGTTAGCTCCATACTCCCTTGATCCTAAGGCGTGCATAAGGACAATTAAAACTAAAGCACAACATACAACTACATTCATAAATAAATCATGTGTAAACCTATCTTACTAGTATGCCATTAAAGCTTTTATATAAACCTTTTGAATACCACAGTAAACAATTTTGTCTTAACACATATAAAATGTGAACAAGTAATCTATATGTTTTAGTCCCTAATAAGATTCATCAATCACTTAGGATAATATTGGAAATGTTGCAAGACATTAAAGAATTAGGTGGTGAGCAAAGATGGGTTCTTGGTTCAGGTTAGCAGCTGGTATACCATAACAAACTGGCAGATTTACTAGTTTCCAATACAAAAATTGAATAATTCTTTAGTATAAAAGAAAATTTATAAATGAAAGACTAAATTTGTTCATAAGATTCTAACCTCGGATTATGGTTAGTTGGAAGCTTGAAATGGCTTCAAAACAGGTTCCTTTACTTCGGTATGACTGAAATTCTTGCTCAAATGGAGGTGATGGTGGCTGATTTTTATGGCTGCCTTGAAGAAGTTCTCTAAGTATTTTGCTTCAGCAAAGAAATGAGAAGAAGAGTGTGGGAACCGTGGAAGAGAAAGGAAGAAAAGATGAAGTCTTTGAAGAGAAGTGATAGAAACAATTATAGAGGAGACATGTTGAAGCATGTCACGGAGGAAATAAAGAAAATGAGGGTCAAGAGTAGTTGGAAAAGATATCCTTATGTCTCATCTAAAGACTTTAACACACATAATGCCAATATGACATTTTTGAGATTTATTAGAAGTTCTAAGGCTTTTTAGTAATCATACTAAATAAATATAGGAGAATTTTAGAAAATTTAAAAATAGATAAAAATAAATATTATAAAATAAATTTAAATGAAGCAATTTTTTTTATACACTAAAAATTAATTTAATTACCTCAATACCCGTTAGGAGAATAACGGGTGTCACAGCTCTACCCCCCTTAAAGAAATTTCGTCCTCGAAATTTCAATTCTAGCAATACTAGTAAAAATTTTAATTCCATTATGATTCCAATTCGAGTCTAAACCGTTAATGTTGTTTGTCCTCCAAATTTAAGTCGTATCTCCACTTATTTACTTGCATAATAAATCTTACTCCTAAATCCCTCAATGAGAGTATTTCTGACAAGTTTCAACTTATAACACCGTATAATAGTCTAAGAATCTGATCAGGCATACATATTGACCATATCATGATTCCAGTCCTTCATTGTCCATGGACTGTGATTTACAATCACATTTAAGGAGATTGCCAGAGAAATTTTATATACTTCATCTTTAGGTTCCTTTTCCTTTTTGAGTAAGGAAAAGTCAAATATATTTGATTTCATACCTCAACTAATAAACTAAAACATCATAAAAATAATCACAAACATATTCAAAACCATACATTAAACTCATAGAGATATTAAACGGAATCTCAGAGTTGCAAACATACCCGACATATTTTCATTAAACAGCTATCCTCATGACACAAACATTCAACCCAAATAATATACTCATATTTCATATGGAATATCCCCATAACTGACTCTGGTACTTCCACATAATATTAACAGAATATTACACATTACAAACATGATACGGATACGTTTCGAGAGTACAAGGCACTCCGTATACCAGCTATCCATATCATGCATGCTTAGAGGATACAAAAACATCGATAAACAAAAGATCGGACCTTAAGAAGGATGCGTTTCGAGAGCATCAAGTACTCCGTATCCAGCCATCCCGGCATTAGGCTCAATGAATCTAAAAGATTGAACAACGACGTACCACAAGAAACACAGAATACAAGGCAAACGGTTATTCGTAACACACGAAATACGGACACACATGCCTACATGCCAAAGATAAAACAAAAAGATTACAGATGGAGATTCAAATCAATTGGCCGCTCCCGGCTTTCCCTTTCCCATTCAAGCTTGGATGTTGCAGTGTCGGATTCTGGATGTATGATTTGCATTTTATCTATCAATTCCTCAGCTGTTGAAGCAGTAACAAAGATTTGTCTCTCCGATTCTGTAGTGATGTTTTCTTCCACAGCGTAATCTAGAAATTTCAAAAGACCGTCATAAAAACCATTTACATTCAGCAGTCCCAAAGGTTTGGAATAAAAGCCCAACAATTGCCCACAAGCAACTAATATTTCCTCAAGAGTACCTAGACCACCAGGTAATGCTATAAAAGCATCAGAATTATAGATTATGTCTTTAAAATTTTAGGGATACTCCTGACTCCTTCTCCCTTACCTATGGCTTCCTTAAAGGTTTCCTTCAACTGGAATATGAGGCCAAATTCTTACACAGTAGCGTCGCTAGACCTAGCTGCTAGTGCCATATTTCCATCATTTTTATACTACCACCCCATAGATTATGTTAATCTTCTTGCGTGCTAGGACTTGCCCTAAGTGATTTGCAGCTTCTAAATAAGCTTTATCTTTTCCAAGGCTGGAACCACAAAAGACACAGACATTCTTTATTTTCTTCGTGGACTGGGAGGTAGACATATTTGGTTTATAGAAGTGGTTGCTTAATGTCTGCTCCACTTAGACTTCGGGTTCTACATGAGATTTTAAAGATGAGAAATATACAAAAAGGGCTAAAGAGATAGACGAGTAGGTAATGAAAAGGTAATCCAAAGATTTAAACAAAATCTTGTGCGGATAAGAAAGTAAGATAAGGTGATTGATAGTTTACAGAAAATCTGATTCACTTTTTGAAAAAGATTAGACTCTAATTGTATAACTTTTGACAATTGAGAACAATTGACAAAAGACCCTCTTGACACAACTGTAGACTTTTTGACAAATATACACCAAGTCTAGAAATTTAATATAAACGACAAATACTGTAGAACTTTTGAAATTTGAGACACAAATCTTGAAATATCTGGATAAGCTTTTCAAAATTCAAACATATTACTGTACCGTATGTAACGTGTCTGATAAGATAATATATTTTATTATATATATTTAAGAAAATCATAAATTAAATAAGATATTAACACTTACTGTATCAATCTAATAATCACAATTATTTCAAACACAAAAGCAAATATTCTGAGTAAAAGAAAAACACAAACTGTTGAACATCAGCTAAAACTGCTTCAAATAAGTAAAGACTAAATAACCTTTATAGAGCGATGACTTATTCCCCATCCAGTTTTCTTATGGCTTGGCAAACAGGATCTAGAAATACCATATTCCTGAGGCGTTGTCTTTCTGTATAAAATTTAGGCCAGAGTTTAAAAATAGCTCCTTGAACATATCCACTAGGGTGACCGTGGAGAGGAGGATGGATGCTATCCAAGTTCTCCTTTGAAAGTCCATCCCTACAAAACCTTATTTTATCCTCTCTATTCGTAGACATATAACCAGGTGAAGTACATTTACCGTTACAATTTTGTCTTCCACATTTGTTACAAGCGACCACGATGGCACGAGCTCTTCTTTTCATTGCACTACGACTGGTACCTGTTCCTGGTAAACCGACATCTTGACTAAAGTCACTCGGACGGATTTTCCCCTCTATAACATTCTCACATCACAAGGGATACCAAAACGCATAAGAATCCACAACCGAGTAATTCTAGCCTTGTATTTCTTTCTGAGAATCTTTTGGGAGAGTGATGGGAAATACTTTCTCAGTGTTGGTACTTTGGGTCCATGATGAGATGAAAGAAGAGTAA
This sequence comes from Artocarpus heterophyllus, assembly GCA_025403435.1. Classification (NCBI taxonomy): domain Eukaryota; kingdom Viridiplantae; phylum Streptophyta; class Magnoliopsida; order Rosales; family Moraceae; genus Artocarpus; species Artocarpus heterophyllus. The sequence continues at coordinate 3,243,222 of CM046335.1, forward strand.
ATAGAAAGGAAAAATTAAGATAGTAAATTGCAGAATCCTAGAATTCTTCTTTTAGAGGAAAAGAAGAATTTTAATGAAAAAGAAGAGGATTTGCGATTTAGAGAGAAAATAACAAATTAAGAGAGAAAAAGTGAACTCGGAGAAATAAGCTCCTATGCACAGTAAACGTATATGTAAACAATGATTAAACCACTGTATATGACACGTATAGAGACCACGTGGGAGAGACAGTGTGAATCAAACTGATTTAAGATTTGAACTAGGCCCAAATGTTCTAAGTTGAAAATGGTCAGGTTGTTTCGGGCCTTAACACATTTAGAACGAGTTAAATAACAAACATAAAATTGAAAACCAATTGTATAAATCTTAAACCCAATTCAAAGCCCACTATAGATAAAGTTAACTATGAACAACAAATCTAATTTAACGACAACAAGGATCTTCCTGAATGATATTTAAAATCATTTCATAACAACAATCTTCAGCAACTCAATAATTTTGTTTTAATCAAAACCTTATTGAACAATGCATACACCCATATGTTATTCATATCAACATCTATCAATGGATTCATCATCATTACTACCAAGGGTTTAGAATGACTAACCTTGAAATCAATACGATTTACGTCTTTCAACGTAGACCATATCAATGAACAAAGACACTTGATGTTACTACTTAAGAACATCTACAATCCCCACAATTCTACTTATACAATATATAATTTCCTCATATAACAAAACCTTAGGTAACCAAAAGATTCACATCTAAACATCTAAAACTTAAACATTTTATCGTAATTATCCAAAATTATTATAAGTGCCTTAAGTATTATGATTTACTTAAGGAAACTCCTATTGATCATTTTTCTATTGCATCTATATATAAAGATTCACTGATACACTTAAATACAATGTACGTAACAAAATATTCCAATTTTGAGATTCATGCATTCTAGACTTTACACAGTCTCAACAGACCAAAAGTCTAACATTTATCTCTCTCAAGATTCAATACCATGATTCCCAACTTATATCATATTCCTCAAATAAATAGAACTTTAAGAAAAGTTATTGACACTTATGTGCTCCATCGAATCCACACATAATCATTACTTAGGTTTGAATCAATTACGAAAAATTTGGCATATCTGTCAAACTTTAAAATCAATAAATCAAGCCTTATATTATTGTTTTTCACGAGACAAAAGGCTTTAAATCCTCGTATCTATACGAATTTCTCATCGTTTATACGAATTAGATATGCTTATAGATCCAATATTATACGAATCTCTCATAAGCATACTTATAAATCATTCCATATAATTATCATTCCCTCATAACTATTAATACTTTCCTATATAATTATTGTACTCATATAACATTATATTTTCATTCTATGGCCTTTCCATGTTACATCCTTCTAGACTGTATAAATCAATGTGAAGGTTCATTTTGATGATGACAATGAAAATTCAGCTTCAAAACCATCTCAAAAATATATTTTTTAAAGTGGTGCTACACTCCCTAGGTTAACCGAACCTAGGCTCTGATACCAAAAATTCTGTAACGCCCCTATATGGGGGTTAACAGTTTTTAATGAGATAAAATAAAAATAAATAATAAAAGTAAAACCTTAAAAATAAAATTTGCCCGGGACTTAAATGAAAACTCTCAACTCAAAAATAAAAATATAAACGACAAATAAACCACAGTTTTAATGTAGCACCTTAAATTTAATAATATAAACTGTTGTCATCATCATTTTAACCCTCAACACATTGTAATACAGTCACAGAAAGTAACAATTGATGCTTACATTATCATGAAGAACATTCTCAACAATTGAAGCAGTCCCAATGTAATATAGCTACATCACTTCCTCAACTATATTTCTCGTAGCCACCTCACACTTAGTGAGTCCTGAAAAGATAAAACATAAGGGAATGAGCAACACTATGCTCAGTAGAGAAAGCCATTACTCACCTTTAGTTTTTATCATTACCACATTAAAACCTGCATGGTTAGTAAGTTACACATATTCCAGATTATGAGGTTTATTATGATCACATCTTATGGATACCGTAGTTAATCATTACCAAGTGTCATAATTACACATTTATACAAATATTACCAATCATCATTGTTCCTAGGTATCCATGTTAAATTGAGTATCACTCAACTCATCGAAACCCAAATGGGCGCACTTGATCACCCTAAAACATTCCAAGGGTGTTCGGTGAGGGGACATCAAGCCCCGAGTCCTCACCAATCGATTCCTGTACAGTGTGTTCTGGGACTTTCAACCCAAGGAAGCGTCATCGCCTTCCCCCTATTTTACCTTTTAGGGTATATGCCCAA